>JBBBDQ010000891.1:3492500-3652500 GCA_037127315.1 Ascarosepion bandense | reverse complement strand
CATTTTTTACTCATTTTCTACTCATTTTCTACTCATTTTTAATTCATTTTTTTACTCATTTTCTACTCATTTTACTTTTTAACTCAGTTTGTTTACTAATTTTACTTATTTTTTTACACATTTTTACGCATTTTTTACTCATTTATTACACATTTTATAATCATTTTTTACGAACCGCTTCCTTATGAAATACTTCCCATAAAATGCGTCTGAACTTTTATTTATTCATTTTTATTCATTTTTTGAATCGTTTTTGACGAACTGCTAACTTTGAGATGACTTCTAAGTGAATGCTTCCACAACCTCTTTTTTTACCAATTTTTAAATAATGTTATACTCTTTTTACTTACTTTTTACTAATTTTCTACTTATTTTACTAATATTTTAATCAGTTTTTACGAACCACTAACTTATGGAAGACTTCCAGGAGGACTCTTCCTCGACCTCTTTTTAATTTAGTTTTTACTCATTTTATTTTATTTTTTACTCAGTTTTACTCATTTTGCGTATTTTTGACTCATTTATTAATCATTTCAGTTCAGTCAGTCAGTTAAGTGCCTTACGTGATACACACTTGGGTGATCATGTCTCAAAACGCGCAAATACCCTTGGGAAAGGTATTAATCCGTCTCTTCCCTCCAGTTATTGGTTAAATAATAAGACAGATTGTGTTCTATAGCCTTGGCTGGCAACCAGTCTGCCGCAGAAAGCAATGGCAACCTACTGCATTATAATCTTCTACCCAATTAGTTATGTCTCTTTCGAGACATGATCGCCCAAGCGTGTATGGCCCTTAACTGACGTCTCTATTAGTTCAAGTCTCTTCTCTTTCTAATCTGTGGGGAAAATATCCAGAATAATAATGAATTATATATATATATATATATATATATATATATATATATATATATATATAAATTTGTGTATTTCTGCAGCAAATTTTCTTTTAAACATGTACATTTTTTCTGCTTCAAATATAACGGTTGACAAAATGCTAGAACGTGGAAATTATCCATAATGGAATTTTTTTATGTGATTGTCCGTAATAACTCCTCCCCACCAACTGATGTGTTATGTAAAACTAACATTATATATCAATTCAAATGTCCCTTGGGAGAAGGTATCTATATATATATTAGATTTACAACAACCACATTAAGTAGACGTCTTACGTTACATTTGTCTGACCATTCATCTATTTGTAGACATCTACAACAACATTCCTGTCTTTATTCACAATATAAAAAAATAATGATCGATAATACAGCTATTCTACACCAAGAAAACAACAAAAGCAAACTTGAGATTCTCGAGGCAATATTCATTAAAACACTTAAGCAGTCAATTATTAGAATCAGCTATGAATATAGCAGTGATGTTCTAAAATGTTTGTAAAAAGAACAGTTTTTTCATGATTTAACACGTGCATGACCATGACACTACGACATATAAAAAATTCTATTTTTGATAATTTTCACGTTCTAATGAACGCTAGCAATTTGTCAACCGTTACATTTGAAGCAGAAAAAAATGTACTGTAATTTTTAGCAACACATTTTTCCGGTTACATTTGTTACCATAACTCACATCCCTGAAGATGACCTCGAAAATAGGTTGAAAGTACTAGGGTACCTTAAGAAATGAATTAAAATAACATCTGTCGACGTTACAGCTCATTTCTGACATTTTTTTGTTTGTAATACGCGAAAGATTATCCGTGAGTATGAACGGAGTTTATTAAAAATAAGCAAACACATTGTTTGCAATTTAATCTGACATATATATATATATATATATATATATATATATATATATATATATATATATATATGAGTGGACCGTGCCGTCAAAATGAGGGCAAAATATTTATATAGATATATCGTCTAAAATGAAGGCAACATATACATTGATGTACCTACTATTGTGAGTATCTTATATTAAGACATAAAATAGTAATAATCCAACCCCCTCAGCGTAACAGGAGTGAAATATATACAGTGATGCTGATAGGTACGCATCCTGCGTCCCTGGCGTATAAAAATATAAAAAGACGCAAGAAAATCGTATCCATGCGTCCCAGGGACGCACCTTAATTTGTTCATAATAAAAACTATAAATGCGGGTTCTCAGCTAAGTGGCAGAAAGTAGCTTTGTTTTATTTTGAACCTCAAATTTCCACCAAAAATATCACGAGAGAATTTAATTCCTTTTTTGTGTTTGCTTTTTTCTTCCCCGACCATTTGAACTGTTGTCTGCTTTCTTGGAAACTGAACAATTTAAATTTGTGAGAAGATCGGCGAGATGAATTACATCACATGGTGTACAAGGTGAGGTTAGACGGCTTTAGTTTCATCAAAGAAAGCTTTCCCCGTCTCGTTCCCCAGATCTTTATCACAAATTATGAGTTGCTCAAAAGAAAAAATAAATAAATAAGTTGCTTTGAACTAATTCTTAACTTAAATAAAAGAATTTTCTTCAAAATAATATGGAGCCATCGAAAACGAACGGTATTAATACTATTATGAATTAAAGCCATGTTTACCAACAACTCCTTTTAAAAAGTCATATGTACAAAAGCCTGTTGTTGCTTTTTAGTGCCTAGAAGAAAAATTCAAAAATAAATAAAAAAACTGATCCTTTCTGTTAATTCGCGCCAAAATAAAAAGCCGGTAATAATAAAGTTACAGGAAAAGAAGCTCAAAAAATGTAACAAATGATCAATAGTGGCCTGTAATATTTGATGCATTTTAATTTTATTTTACTTTTAACTTTATTTATTTAACGTTGGGCCTCGTAATAAATACATTCAAATTAATTTTTAAAATTTAAACATTTTTATGAAATACTTTTGCATTAAGACTGAATTAAGTTATTGCTTTATGCTTAAATTTTCGAAGTAATTTTTAAAAACTATTTTAATATAAAAATAGTAACTTTATATACAATGTTTAATTTTAATTTTTGCAGTGTGATATGACTCTTAAAATTTTGTAAATAAAATAGTTATAGGCACCTCCACTCAGCTGACGAAGAAACAGCATAGCATGATGTTAAAAGGGCTCAAGCTTAATAAAATCAAGGTTTTATCATCAAAATGTTTTTGCTATTAAGAGGAAAGACCAAATTTTGACATTATTTAAAAAAAACGTTTTAAATTCTTTCTAATACGTTAGAAATTTCAATTAGGTTTTCTTTTTTTGTCAGCGATTCACGCAATGTTTTCGTAATGTGACTATTAAGCAGAAGAAAACGTAATATTACGCAAGTCGGTTTTTGGCGCTGAAAGACATTAATTTGAAAATTCTTGCAAAAATCAAGTAATTTTCTGATTATAATGAAACTTTCAGGACTTATTCACAAATTAATAAGATTATTTATGCAATTATTATTTTTAGAAAATCTTGGAAGAATATTTTTTTACATCTGTTACACCCTCACTTCAATTAATTGCATAAAACTTGTAGAAAAACATTATCTATACCAACCTTTTATTTATTGGTTAAACACAAAACTCAGTGGGGAATGTAAATCATGTAATTTTGTTTTTTAATTACGAGACCATTTTTCCGAAAATCTGCTCCGAATAGTAAAATCAAAAATGCATTAAAAATACGCTATTTTTAATGTAAATAAAATTTTAATTGATTTTATAAATAATATAATTTTAGAAAAAAAAATTTGATGAATAATGAATTTTTATAAAAAATGTTTTAATTTTTTTCTTTGATAATTACAGTTTCAAACATCTTTCTAAATGTCCTCCAGTTACTCAGTGTCTTCGGTTATTAATCCATTAAAAATAGAATTTATTTACAAATCAAAAATTCAAAAATAGAAAAAAGATTGACCATGTGCTTAACGAAAAAGTCGAAACCAGTTCACGCAAGCAGGTGATTTTTGACCAATAGGAGCGACCTTACCCCATCTCCGGGTCTATTTGAAGTTTGAAATTACATTTTAGATGTGTGTCTCTCTTTCGCTGTTTGCATATCTCAGTCTCTGACTCTGCAAAGTCAATTATATGTCCTTTTGAATTTCGCACTGGATCACTAAGTCCTTTCAAGTCTTGCAAGTCGCTCCCATTGGTCAAAAATCATTTTAAAACCTACTTGCGAAATCCGGTTTCGACTTTTTCTTTAAGCACATGGTCAATCCTTTTTCTATTTGGAAAAACCAGGATTTCACACATCGTTGTAAATTTTTGTAAAATTGAAGAAGAAGGTTGATTTTAATGAATTTCTTATCCGCTACAACACCACATACATACGTACATCATTTGATATTTTCCAACACACCTTCCATTGTTTTCGTTTCATTGTTGTGCTATATGTTTCATAGAGCTTGATTTGGTTAATTTTCTCAAATTTGATTTAATTGATTATTTTCAGACTAAAAGATCTTAGTGAGAGTTTGTAGACTGTCAAGGTGATGTGAATGTTTTATTCATGTACTAAAATCAGCACTATTATTATTTATTTATTTTGGTGCTACAGTTCCTCATTTTGTTTTTATTTGAATTTGTGCAATATTTTGTTCACATGACGTATGCTCACCCATTTTATTTGATGATTTATTTCAGTGTTATGTAACACCCCAATTGTCCGTCCTAACAATTTCTCCGGCGGCCGTTCTCCACGCTGTGATTTTGCCGGGAGTTTGTTGAAAATGTCGGCCGAACAGCTGGGGGTACAAGATTGAACTATAAGGAACGAACTTCCACAACTTGGATGAGTTGAAAAGGATGCTTTATTCGTTTAGAGTTAGCCTTTTCGGTTGGGGCAGGCGAATGTGACACACAGCTCTAACTCTAATTAATGGAGATCAACAAATCCGAACTGAACGAAACAAGACGAACGGAGATGCTTACTTCAAGTTCGCACCCGGCGGACTCCCCTTCACTTAATTACTGACTCATTTAGCTGACTTCTATTTATTTAAATGAAAATCCGGAAATCCGGAAATGCTTTAGACCACCGGTGACAAACATTGGCGACTGTAAGTCTGAAATTTCAGTTATCTATTTTTTTTATCTTAATAAAGCTTCCGCCGGAAAATTCTTAATGTGTGGTCAAGATACAGTAAAAGACAACCTTTGACCGGGTCACTCGAAAACCTACCTGCTGAACTTTATCACTGAGTCAAATATTTACCGGAAGAGTGGTAGGATTTAAAACAGTAATCGGATACCGTTGTCTCTTCCACAATTTTCCTCATAAAAGAAAAAGCGTTTATTTATTTATTTTTTCCTCTTCTTTTTCACTTTTGTTAAATATGTTTTTAAACTACTTTCTATTCTAATCTATTTTCTATTTTAATCTATTATAATAAAATACATATACGCCTAGTTATCGTGTCACAGTTATATATGTTATTACAGACAATATTTTCAATTAATTTTGTATCCTACGGAAAGTTGGAAGCATCACTGATTAATTTTAGCCCTTATTTCTAAGCTGATTCAAGTGAGATTACTTACATTTTTCAGAGAAAAGTTCACCAAATCTAATTTGTTATTTTTTATAAGAGTCAACACAGTCAATTTATTAATGTAATTTTAAAAAAAACAACTTGTTCTGTCAGAATTCTCCAAAAATATAGTTTCTTAATTGAACTGTTATTAATTGTAAATACTGTTTTGTTTTGTTTTAAATATAAAAATTTAATTTAGAAAAAAAATTTTGTTCTGTCAATTTAATTGATTCGGAACGATTAGAACTCTTTTTCGGGACGATGGTTAAAAAAAAAAACTTAGTCTGGAGCTCTCCAGTTTATCTTTTTCCTAAGGATCCATTCAAATCAAATCCGCGGGTTTTAGGACTCATTAAATTAAAACGCTATTCACTATATATATATATCTTATAAATTATGTTTTCGAACATATACATAATTTTTTCTATATATGTCCTCTTCCCTACAATCATATGGTTGTTTCAATGTTTGGACTCCAACATATCATCGGGAGAAGGAAAGAGTCTGTTTTAAATTAATGTTTTGGACGGGAAAAAATTTTTCTTTTCTCTCCTCGTTCTATACTCACTCGGATATATATATATATATATATATATATATATATATATATATATATATATATATACTTCAATATTCGACAACATAATGCAAAAAATAAAATAATATGGCAGTGTTAAAGAGTAAACACGCGGCAAGAGCTTTCATACTTCGTAGTAAAGTTTAATCACTAGTAGTAAAGAGAATGAACTGAACCGACGCTGCCTCACTATTGTCTCTCTCTCTCTCTCTCTCTCTCTCTCTCTCTCTCTCTCTCTCTCTCTCATTAGCGTAACAGGAGGGATATATATTGTAATTTTGTTCTTACAAAAATTTTTATATAATATACATTTTTATGTAAAACATTTTTATGTAAAATTACCATAGTAAGAAAAAATAATGTCTGTATAGAAAAAATTTACTTTTTATAAAAGTAAATGCTTGAACAGTGGGTTTTTAATCTACGTGTTCTTTCACTTTTTTGTAATATTTTTGTAATATATATATATATATATATATATATATATATATATATATATATATTAACAACGGTCTTTAATATAATACGGAGAACTATATATATACATATATATATATATATATATGAATATAGCTAACAGGAGCAGGCTATAGGCTTCATTAGAATCACTTTTTTGCTGGAACTGGGTATTTACTCGAGACCTCCTCCAAGAGTGGCACAATACTGATTTTTATGTGACCATTCCGAGATCGTAAGCTCGAGTAAAAATTCCCCAGGCATCACATAAGCGGGATCTGTTTTTGCCTACTTTTCCTCGGACAAAACTCTTCCTTTTGGCAAAGCCTCGTCTTGGTTCCTCTCCGCCCAAAGACAGTGAGTCCAAAAAGGTTGTGTTCAAGTGGAACATTTTACTGGAACTGGGGGTTCAAAAGGGGTTTCATGTCCTCAATCTATGACAATGCTACTGATCCTCTCTTTTTTAAAACTAATATTTACCCTTTACAAGGTTCAAGTGTCACTCAAGATAGAGTGTTACTGATGGCGGTTGTTGTGTGAGCGTTAAGAGGTAAGCGTATAAGATACAAATCCTATATCATCTAACAGTTAACTGAAACACACAAGTTAATATTGCACACCCGAAAAATAGGATCCAAACGACTAAAAGCATTTTGGAAAAATTCAGACCAAGGCAAAATTCACAAGTCAGTATCTTCCACATGCCTGCCTTCCCAACAGCTACAATCTCAAGGAGTTTAAATGTAAGGTCAATAGACACCTCCTATCACACTAACTTGCATCTATTCTCCCAACACTCTCACCATTTACCAAACCCTCATTCTCGGTATCCTTACCTGTCTATCACCCTCCTTCTGACATTTCCTATATCTAACCATCCTTTCTCATCGCTTTCCCCCCTATGTAACCCCCTGCGCAATAGTGGCAGTAGAATGCCTTGCTCGGGGTGAAATGATTATATAAAAAAAAAAAGTAAAATTCTGGATCCTGATTGGATAGAAAATAGAAAATTGATGTATGACGCCAGTCAATTTGTTTTTTTTTTTTGTTTTTTTGTTTTTTCACACTTAAAATGAAAATGTCTGCTGGAGCCGGTCACATGATAAACTTAAACCACGTTTCGTGACCGGTCAAAAATGTCAGAACGGGAGCGTATCTGAAAGCATCTTGTTGTCATGTCTCGCCGACGTACATTCATTCTACCTCTTCTTCTAATTTTCCTTTCTTCATTTTCATTCCACGCCACCAAAGAAAACAACAACAACAACAACAACAGAAGATTCCAACTGTCTGCGATAAGTAAAATTTCTTCATTAGTTTCAACTTCTTTCTCACCCTGTCACCAACCTACCAAAAATGGGAAAGAAACATTAGACTTTACATTCTGCTATTATCAACCATGAACTCTAAACTTCTGTGGGACATTTTAAATACTTACATTTCTCTTTGAACAATTTTAACTACAGAACTACATGCATTTTCTCTATGAACATTTTTCTTCTCACAAATATGTCATCGTGTTCAGTTAACAAAATTTCACTTATATTTTTCTTCTTACAATTTTGTTATTCTGTTAATAAATAAACAAAACGAAATATTTTATCCATCTCAATATCTTTTTGACCTTCTGATATTTAAATTGTGGGGACTTAGTTTGTGTTTGGCACAAGTCCAATTTGACCAGCATTACTGAGGCCCCTACAAGCGGTACGGTTTATGAGGCTATGTGTGCAAGATAACGGTCAACCTTAGACTTGAACAGGTTTATATTGTCCCTTGTCTCCTCTTTTGGCTCATGTCATCGCAACTCTGTCCTCTTGGCAATTCGGATCAATCTGTAGTATCTGTTGATATTTTTAATTCATCTATTAGTCATGAACCTCTAATTCACAAGACTTCTTTCTGTTACCAGCGAACCGATTAGGGTTCATTTCGTGATTTCCTTCAGAATGACCGTTGGAGTGAAAATTTAACCTTCCTATTAAAATTCATGTCACGAATGTTTCTTCTTGGGTAAAAATCGATATAAACGCCTTTGTGCTTTCTCGGAAATACTCGTTGTAACTACCATCTTCTCCTTGGTTTACATTTGCCTGTTCAGAACTTATAACCCGCAAGAGTTAAACAGAAATCAAATTACTAGATGGAATGGTACGTTCTATGCTAAGAGTTCCTTCCCTCCTGCTTCGCGACTTGTGGGACTCTAGTCCAAATTTTTGCTTGCCAATCAACTGTGAGCTTCAGAAATTTAAATTTGATGCCATTCGCCATCTTTTGCCTTATTCATTCTTTTTTGTTCTCCCTCATTAATAATGTATTCATTTGTCTTATATATACTTTTACGTTGTGTAACTTCTTCGTTGTTGTGGTGCAGTGGATATCGATTCGGAACGACAAATCAGGAAGCCGAGTTCGAATTCCAGTTGAATTCCTTGCATTCACTAACGCACAAATACCTTTTGGAAAGGTATTAACCCGTCTCTTCCCTCCAGTTATGGGTTAAATAATAGGACAGATTGGGTTCTATAACCTTGGCTGGCAACCAGTCTACCACAGAAAGCAATCGCAACCTACTGCGGAATAATCTTCTGCCCAGTCAGTCATGTCTCTTTCGAGACATGATCGCCCAATCGTGTTTCACGTATGGCACTTAACTGACTGAACCTCTTACATATTAGCGGTTTTATTGCTTTGCTTGTGACGAAATTATTAAAAAAAGATTTTGGGGAAGCATTCTTTTGGAAGTCTTTCACAAAGAAGCGATTCGAAAAACATGATTAATAAATGAGTCAAAAATACGCAAAATGAGTAAAACTGAGTAAAAAATAAAATAAAATGAGTAAAAACTAAATTAAAAAGAGGTCGAAGAAGGGTCCTCCTGGAAGTCTTCCATAAGTTAGTGGTTCGTAAAAACTGATTAAAATATTAGTAAAATAAGTAAAAAATGAGTAAAAAGTAAGTAAAAAGAGTATAATTTAAAAACTTGGTAAAAAAAGAGGTTGTGGAAGCATCTACTTAGAAGTCATCTCAAAGTTAGCAGTTCGTCAAAAACGACATAAAAAAATGATTATAAAATGAATAAAAAAAGTTCAGAGACGCATTTTATGGGAAGTATTTCACAAGGAAGCGGTTCGTAAAAATGTTTTTAAAATGAGTAAAAAAACGCTTAAAAATTAATCCAAAATAAAGTAAAATCAGTAAAAAAAATAAATTAAAAAATCAGTACGTTCAGTAAAAAATAATTAAAATCAGTAAAAATGAGGTCGGAGAAGCATCCTGTTGGAAGTTTTCCACAATTTAGCGAGTCGTAAGAAAAACCTGTTCTAGTGGAATTTACATCTCACTAATTGAATAGGAAAAGAATGAGGGTGTTTCGCTACAGTGAACGTGGCTGTTTGCTCCTAGCTGAAGGATTTCATAAATATAGCTCGCCTATTGAGCTGGATAATTTTTCTAAAATTCATGAGCACCATCCATTGATTTTCAAAGTAAATCAACTAACTTCGTTTCCCGTGATATTTTTTCGAAACATTAGATTCTAAACTTATCTAAAACAGATTTATGATTAAAAATGTATATTTAAAATTAAAATAAAATAAATATTCATAGTAGAGTCAGTCAGTTAAGTGCCATACGTGATACACGCTTTGGACGATCATGCCTCGAAAGTGACATGACTGATTGGGCAGAAGATTATTCCGCATTAGGTTGCCATTGCTTTCTGCAGTAGACTGGTTGCCAGCCAAGGCTATAGAACTCAACTGTCCTATTATTTAACCCATAAATGGAGAGAAGAGACAAATTAATATCTTTCCCAAGGGTATTTGTGCGTAAGTGAATACAAGGAATTCAACTGGAATTCGAACTCACCTCCCCGATTTGTCGTTCCGAGTCGATATCCACTGTATCACAACGTGCATCCCATAGTAGAGTAGATAGTAGATCTACATATACTCATTTTAAGAACTCAATTAATATATATATACTAGCAGTATAGCCCGGCGTTGCTCGGGTGTAATGAAAGCTTTAAAACTAATCCATGGTCCTGGAGTTCAGACTCAGCCTAAAGAATATTTGTGTGAAGTTTGGTGAGAATCGGATAAAAATTGTGGATTTGTATAAAGGACATACAGACGGATAAACAGCCACACACACAAACATCTTGCCTTTTATATATATATATATATATATATATATATATATATATATATTATCGATTTTCTTCACTATTGTAAGAACTGCAACATTGAAACTTCTGAATATCCCTTCTTATGTCTTTGTCTATGAGTGTATCAAATTTGATTAAGATCGGACCACTACTTCTATAACCCGGTTTTTTCGATTATCGATTTTCGATATTTATCAGGGGTACCTCGACACAAAACTTAGCTAAGAACACTCGCAGACGCTTATAGTACAACTGTGTAAATTTCCAAGAAAATCGGTTCAGCCGTTTGGGAGTCTATAGGTAACGGACACACACACAGAGAAAGTTCAATTTATATATATATATATATATATATATATATATATATATACTTTAAAACATGTACAAACTACAATCAGAAAGTAGATTGTACTTTGTACATGTTCTAAACTATAATTTATAATAAATATTCATTGCTCTATTTCTATATTGACCACTGCTTTAAATTAATGTTTTGAACGTTGTAAATATTTTCTTTGTTCCTTATTCATTTGGATATTTTCTTTTTTTATAATCCTGT
Organism: Ascarosepion bandense; assembly: GCA_037127315.1. Classification (NCBI taxonomy): domain Eukaryota; kingdom Metazoa; phylum Mollusca; class Cephalopoda; order Sepiida; family Sepiidae; genus Ascarosepion; species Ascarosepion bandense. The sequence goes on along the minus strand of JBBBDQ010000891.1, from coordinate 3,641,271 downwards.
CGCATCAAGCAAGGCATTTTACTGCCACTGTTGTGCAGGGGGTTACATAGAAGGAAAGTTATGAGAAAGAGTGACCGGTTACAGGGGATGTCAGGAAGAGGGTAGGAGAAGGATGAGAATGCTGATAAGAGTTGGGTGGACAGAGAAAAGAGCATGAGAGAGAGAGAGAGAGAGAGAGAGAGAGAGGATGCAAGTTAGTGAGATAAGAGATGACTATTGACTTTGCATTTAAATTCTTGGAGATTGTAGTTGTCGAGGAAGAAAGTAAGCGGAAGGGAATTCCACAGGCGGGAAGTGCGAGAAAAGAAGCCGTTAGAGTACTATTTGCGTTTACAATCTATTGGTTTCACAGTACAAGGGTAGGACCTAGTTGCTAATCTTGGGGCTCAAGGAAATTCATATATAGGGGGCTAAGTACATCAGAGCAGAATTCGTGAAAGTATTTGTAGAAGAGACACAGGAAAGCCACATTGCGTCGGTGAGAAAGCGACTGTATCCTAGCTGCCAAGTTGGGATCAATCACATTACAGATTCTCCATTGGATTTTGTCAAGGACATAGACCAGATATGGCAGCAGTATTCAATGCACGAGCGAATGGTAGATTTGTATATGTGCAGGATTGTTTCAAACGGGAAAAACTTCCTGGCCCTGCACAAAGAACCGACTTTCTTAGCAGCGGATTTAGCTATAGATCCTATATAGTTATTCTACTTGAGGTCTGATGTGAGAGTTAACCCGAGGAGGCGCAGTGTTTTACTTTCAGGGAGGCTAGCCTGATCCATGTTAGTGGGCAGTAGGAACGATTGTCTGTGATGGTTAATAGATAGCAGCATCGTTTTGGAAGCATTAAAATTTACAAGCCATTTTTTACATCAGTCCACTACGGATTAGAGGTCCTTTTCAAGCTCGGCAGCGAGGTTTGCTTTGTCAGCCGCGGCAAATTTTTGATCGAGACGAGAGTAAACTGTAGTTTCGTCAGCGTATATGCCTACTTGGGATCTTATTACATCAGGGAGATCGTTAATATAGATAAGGAAAAGCGTAGGACCTAGAAGGGACACCCGCGTTCGTGTGATAGTATTGGGAGGTTTGTCCGTTCAATACTACCTTAATTGTGCGGTTTGAAAGGAATGACTGGACTAGGTCAAACAATTGTCCAGTTATACCATAGCCCCGCAGCTTGCATAGAAGGCCAGCATGCCAGACTCTGTCGAACGCTTTGGAGATGTCTAGAGCAACAGTTTGGGCTTCGCCGTACTTGTCGAGGGCCTGGTGTATATACTCAGTGATGGTCGTGAACATATTAGCAGTAGAGCTGGTGAAGTGGAAACAATATATATATATATATATAATCAAAACTCTTTCAAACTTAATATCTGATTTAGTCCCTCACCCACTGTTCCACCTGGCTTAGGACGGAAAGATAAATTATATGAAATTGGCCGCTGAAAAGTTGAAGCAACATAAACGCGACTTGAGATGTGGTAAACTCAACAAATTTGTTCACGCTCCTCTCGGCCTGTTTTTTATTTCTCCTAGCATTCCCTGATGAGACCGAAAGTGCTTACAATCATCTTCACATTCAACATTACTGATGTTGTTATAAACACCATCCACCGTATTTAACATCTGCTTTCCTCTCCCACCCGTATGTGAATGACTAATATATTATGCTCTCATTACGATTGAGCTCTATGGAGAAGAAAATTTTAAAAACAGTTTCCACTTTGGCTATATGCATGACTCTTCAGAAATGAATTGAGTTCTTTCGGTGACTGGCGTGTGTATACACTGCTTATATACAACACGTTAAAATTTCCCTTCTCTGACTCCATGCGCCTATGGCTTAGGGAGTAGCGACTCCGACTGACACCAAATCGGTCGAGTTTCGATCCCGGCCATAAGCAAGTGGATGCGTCTCGCCACAATTATGAACTGTGATACAGCGAAACAGGCTTGTATGTGGATGACTAATATATATATATATATATATATATATATATATGCCCTTGCTGTTCATCTCAGGGTTCTCGACAGGCCCCAAAGGAGAATATGTAATATGATAGGTCCATACCTGGCAGCTCGACTCCAGCTACTTTCTCACCGGCAGATGTGGCTTCCCTCTGTCTCTTCTACAAATATTTTCATGGCTTCTGCTCCGACGAACTTAGGTCACTGGTGTTCCCTCCACAAGAATTTACTCGTGCAACCAGACTGGAAAACAAGGTCCCACCTTTTTACAGCTAAATCAAATGGAGACAACAATTCCTCTCCATCAGCTTCTTTTCTCGCACTTCCCGCCTGTGCAACTCCCTTCTGTATGCTTGCTTTCCTGACGGATACAACCTCCAGGAATTTAAATGCAATGTCAATTCCCATCTCTTATCCACTTGACTCTAGTCCTTCCTTCATCCTTTCTACATCACCCCGTGTATCTTTTTTTTTCCTTTCTCTCTACTTTCGCAAATGTCTTCACACCTATTTTCCGATCCTTCTCTTGCCCTTTCTCTGGCACTCCCTGTAACTGGTTCTTTTGTTTCACTCTTCTGCTCCATTTTACTCTCTTATGCCTCCTTGCTTGGGGGTGAACCGTTGATATATATATATATATATATATATATATATATATATATATAAACTGCGTCTAGAGATTATATGCAAAAGAGTTATTGTCAAATATCTTATGTAAAGTTCATAGATATGTGTTATCCAATGTAATACTTTGTACTATTATGTATAGTGAGTAAGCATGAAAGCAATTAAGTCCCAATTTTCAATTTCAGATTGATATTTAGTATTTTTTCAGTAATTATAGCAATTTGCAGTGTCAAGAGATTATTTGCAAGAACTAGAATTTCGTATTATGGCTCGTAAAAAAGAACTAACAATGAATGAAAAGAAGTATATAATCAAAGAAATTCGCTTCAAATTTCTAAGGATTTGAAAAGGGATCATCGAACAATCAAGAAAATATGTAAAATGGGAATTCAACCAAAAAAAAAAAAGTCTCACGCTGAATTCAGGAATTTAACAAAGCAATATCTATCACATATCCGAAGAGAATTAATAAGAAACTCAAATGCGTCAAGTGCGTTCACATTTGAGGCCGCTGGGGCTCCTTTTGTGTCAAGGGAAACAAGGTGTAAAGCATTAAGGAAGTTTACTGATGTAAAAAAAATTTAACAAAAAAAAACATAAGGAAACAAAATTGACGTGGGCAAAAAAATATATGAAAACTGATTTCAGTAAAGTGCTTTTAACAGACGAATCAAGGATCACCCTCGATGGGCCCGATGGATGGGCTCGAGGAAGGGTTTGCAAGCAACATGACTCGAGAAAAATTTTTAAACGCCAACAAGGCGGTGGTGGGATCATGATATGGGCTGGGGTTATTGGTAATGAGCTCGTGGGTCCATTTAAAGTGAAAGACGGGGTTAAAATGAATTCCAAAAGTTACTGTAATTTTTAGAACAATATTTCTTTGAATGGCTTGATAACCAGTCTTTAGCCAAGCGTAGAGCTATGATCTTTATGCAAGACAACGCACCAAGTCATTCATCATAGTTTACTAAATCCTGATTGAAAGAAAAGGGATTTGTTGAAGATTTTCTTATGAACTGGCCTTCAAATAGCTGTGACTTGAATCCCATTGAGAACCTGTGGAGCATCCCCAAGAGAGATATTTATTCTAATGGAAAGCAATTCAACAGCAAGTGTGACACTCTGAGAGGCAGTTAAAGTTGCTGCAAACAACTTACCAGCCACTAAAATTGAAAATTCTAACATCAGATGTTGACAATAGGCTGCTGAGAGTTATTGAAAAGAAAGGAGCATTTGTGCAATAAATTTTAGAAGGTTCATATTATTTTTTGTTAATATATATTTTATTTTTAAAATAAAATCTTTTTTTATGTTTCACCTTTAAGAAATTGACGAATTTGTTATAAAGTCTTTTCATATTATTTTTTACATTAGTTTTACAAGGTATAATAATATAAAAGTATCAAAATAAATAGTTGCAAATAAACTACTGACAGTCAAATTAGTCTCTTTTGTTAACTTAGTGAAATTTTTTCCAACCAAAAACAATATTTTTCTCTATCACTATATATCTAAGTTAATAATATTGAGTAGAATCTAAACAACATCATAATAGGACTTTTAACATTAAAAACGCAACTACTTATACCAATGCATACCTTGCAACTAATCTCTAGACGCAGTTTATATATATATATATATATATATATATACTCCCCAATTGCAGCCCATTTTAATCAACCTGATCATACTTTAGAAAATTGCAAATGTTTACTAATAGACTCCAATTTTAGTTCTACATACACACGCAGAAAGAAAGAAAAATACTGGATTTTAAAATTAAATACACACAAGCTAGGGTTAAATAGGGACTTAGGTGTGTTGAATCTTTACAAATATTTCAATAGCTAAAAATTTTTTTTCAGATATTCCAAGAAATTTTTATCTAAAACAAACAGACTTTCTCTACGGACGTGCCGCATGTTGTGAACAAACACACCACGTGATGTAAACACAAAATATTCGGACGCTATCGTGAAATACGTTTCTAATTCAAATTTAAAAATCACTTGTTTCTGATGAAGGACCGAGGGCGGTCTGAAATATAAAATATAATAAAAATAAACAAATACTGTTCAAATAAAGTACATTTTTAAATTCAAAACTTTTTATTAATATTCTTTCCTATACATATTAAGACAGTATACGTGGATGATCATCACGATATGTATATATATATATATTGGCGCCATGCCTGATGATAAGACTCTCAAACTCTTTGATTTATCGAATGATGATCAAAATCAACAGTTCATAGCCACTGTTGCCCTGTGAACCTCCTTTTATCTTAAGTCAGAATGTTATTCACTCACTTTCCAAGATTGTCCTACTTAGAAGATTATTTTTTCCTCAGAGTTTTACAAATTGAATAGCAATAAAAAACATTGAGGGATTGGAATACATGTACAGTAATTTGTTTAAGTGTAAGCTCCAACCTGGAGAAAATCAGAGCGTACAACGGCCGAAACGTCGTGACAATGACAATAAAAATGAGGACAATAGTCAAAGAAATTTCAATAATGGAAATACCTCATCTCAGAAATATAAGCAAATAATTTGTTTTAATTCATAACTAATTATTAAAAGAATAAAATTAAACTGAAGCATACTTCAATAAACAAATGCTTCAGTAGAATCACAGGAAACCAGCGTGAAGAAGGTGGGGTGCGACGTTCCTGGGTATCTATATCGTGAGGGTATCCAGTCAAAGAGTGAAATAAAAAATGTTTTTCAAAAATTGTCTATGTTAACTTCGTTGTACAAGCGCCCTACAATCCCGAAAACTGGTGTGAATGTGGATCTGTGTTTTGATAAGGAAGATCGGTGTAGACCACCCTACTTGGATCTTAGGGGAAGACAATCAAGGAGTTAGTCCTGGATATTACCGAATCTCTGCACATCACTGGGCCAGGGCATTGTAATTCAATAAAGAAGAACAGTATTTACATTATTCGGACTATTATCTTCATCTTTGTTGTCATTCGAAATTCCTAGCACCTGAAAAAGAACGGAGCGTACAACGGCCGAAACATCGTACAAATGACAACAAAAATGAGGACAATAGTCCGAATAATGTAAATACTGTAAATATTACCTTATCTCAGAAATATAGACAAAGACTGGTATTTGGATATTTTTTGTTAATTCACCCCAATTAAAAAGAAATTATCTTCATATATAAAAGGCAATCTGTGAGTCTGTGTGTGACTTTGCCCTATGCACGCCTACATTTTTAAGCTACGCCATTCAATTTCTAGGGACACACATCTACAGGGAAGCCAGGTCGACACATACTTTTTGAGTTTAAGTTCAGCAATTTTCCCTTTCGCACTTTTTGGCCAATGGAGCCGATTGTTTACATTTACTCCGTAAAACATCTAAGATCTAAGATGGTTGCTAAATTACGTCACAGAAATCAAATCACACGTGTCAAACGCGACTAGAATATTTTTTATTAAAAAAAATGAGCCTTTATATTTAATTTTTATTCCAACGTTCGAAATACCTAGCACCTAAAGAAGGCCAGAGCGTACAAGACCGAAACGTCGTACAAATAGCAACAAAGATGAGGAAAATAGTTCGAATAATGTAAATACTGTAAATCCAAATACCAATAAATAGAAAATATATAAAATTAAGCCTGAAATTATTCACAAACCCGCAAAATTTGTGAATTATTTCCTTCAAGGAAACCTATTTCTGACACGAAAAGAAAGAAGACTGAAGAGTGAAAGAAATAAATGAAAGGTACCCGTTTTAAAATCTTATATTTTGTATATACGCACACGAAGTTAAGGGGTGTTAATTTGCCGAGAAAGCTGTACTGTGTTAGGCCACATACGTTTCCGCATACGTGCGAGGACTCCCCTTTTAAAATTGACCTTGTCCTAGCTTCCATTCGAATCGGCGTGTTTCCACATGTTGTCATAGTCAATAAGCTGAACTTGCAGTTCATTCTTATTGAGTTCGATTCTCACCGAGTGCCTCTTACTTGTGGTCATGTTCTCTGACTTTTTAAACTTTGACTTTGGATTGTGTTTTTGTGCTCCTCTTCGTGGTTAGAAATCTCGTCTCGTAAAGTCCTTTCGAAAGTTCGATCCTCACTAAGTGTCCTCTACTCATGACTTCTTGTCATATATAATCCATGCTTAGAATTACAATCGTGGCCTTGAATCTCGTAAGAACAGGTCAACGAAAAATATATCCCCCGTATAGCAACTAGTTTTTCATTGTCCAACGTTGTTGTTATTGTTCGAATTAACTGGGCAAGGCTTCCTCCCCCGTGTACTTTTACATTTTTTTTTTTGTTTTTGTTTTTACGACTGACGACTGTGTTGTACTATCCTCTACAGGTGAGAGGGAAAGAGAATACTCACCTGTCCCATCTACGCATGCGCACCTGTTTCAGGTGTGACAACTCCGGCGCTGACGGGCAAGGACTACCTCAGCCATGTTAACTTCTTTAAACGACTAATTATTTTCTCCGACTTTTTGAAAAAGTTTGAAATACTAGAAAAAGTTTGAAATACTAGAAAAAGTAGTTACACGCTGGGTTGATATCTGATATCAAATATTTTTGGAGTGAGGTGGGTAAGTAAAAATAAATAACGGAAAATATATCTTTAAAAAGAAGAAACAGTAATAAACTTTTGTTGTATAAATATGTATGTTTGCTTTTAAAGGAAAAGAAATTTGCAACTATACGTTTAAAGAAAAACAGTAGTTACATTTTCTTGTACGTTTAACATTTTTGGTGGATATTTACTAGTTTTTATTATTATTTTTTTAAAGAAATATCGTCATCATGAATTCAAAAAAAGATATTCACATGGATACGCTTATGGCGTATCATAACTACCTACAAGGCCGTATCAAAGAGAATTTGAATTCTTTAAGCATCGGGCCTGGGAAATTTTACTTTGTGATTTCCATCATTCTCTTTATTGTCGCTCTGATTTGTATGACAGTCGGCATCTTGGTGATCACTTTACGCCATCGTCATGTCTACCTGGTTAACTTTGATTTCAAGTTCGTCGGACCTGGATTCATCGTTCTCTTTATTCTGTGCCTGGGAGTTGGCACACAATTTTTACTCCATGCTAAAAGGATTACGAACAAATACAGAAGAAACCTTCGGGTAAGTAACCTAAATCTTTCTCGAACTCACTTCACCCCCACAGCCGTGTTTTTCTTTTTTATTGAATTTTATTCTATCTCCCCGTGCGAGAACATGGAAATACCGTTATTAAGGTGTGGTAGGAAACCACGAATGACTATATATATATATATATATATATATATATATTATATATATATTTTTTTTAATTTTGATTAAAAAATCTCCCGTAGAGGCCTGAAGAGCGGGAGCGAAACCGGTTGCTTCGCTTTTTAATATATTTTACAATGTTTAACATCAAGCTGCACACTTTTATTTCTTTAATTAAATTCTGTACTTACAGAAATATTTTCAAATATATATATATATATATATATATGAGAGAGTAAGATCAAATGGTGTAAAAATCCACAGTTCGTATCATTTTTTACTTTTTAAAAATTTGCTCAATACCCACGAGCATATTATTTAATTTTGACCTTGTGTACCCCTTTAACAGTTTTGGAAAAAAAAATCATGAATTTTTAAAAATTTCCATAAAAATCATATCACCAGTTACCATCCATCGCTTGACGAAGTACAAGTCATAGTAATGAAACGTGATAACCTTTTTTTGTGTGTAGCGTTGAAAAATGTTTAATAACCACTTATAATAGAAAATATTATATATAAAATAGATGTATAAAAAATTGCAAAAGCACCTGATGATTACATAGTGCATGAAACTCCGAGTCTTGCTATAGACGTAAGTGTATATTTATTATGCCTAAAAGCTCTGTTATATTATTGCACAGAGCAGTTTTATTAACAACATAAAATATTTATACATGTGGGTGTACAATTGTATATTGTAACAATGTTAATTGATAGCTACGTCTGTTATTCAATTTAGGGTATAGAAATCCTGAGAAGTGGATATGGTTTAAAACAGTTTCGATGTGCATTTTGCCTTTCAAGTCTTCATCAGAGTCAAAAAACGAAAGAAATATGTGTGTGTGTACAAACATGTGTATTTGCGTGTATGTTAAAAATAATGAACCTTAGTACTTCTTCCCATAAGCTAACGTTTCTCGTGAATAAAGAAAAATGTAAAATTTCTTCACTTCCGTGTAAAAAATCGATCAGTTCACTAGGAAATATAACATTTTTTAAAAATAAAAAATAAAGCAAAAACACTGTATTAATTAAAAACCACTAAGCAGTATTGAAAAATAACTTTTATTTTAATAGGCATTTCCTGCTTGCAATTAGTCACTAATTCGGATTGCAAATATTTCTAGTGAAGTCACTCCACAAATTCAAATATAACCTACTTTTACTTCTCGATAGATACCTACCTAACTACCTCGTCTTAAACTTTAAACAAAGGCTTTTCCCTCAGTAAACTGGACTTTAAAAAACTTATTCTTTATAATATCCATATTTTAAATAGTTGTTTTGTTTCTTAGCCAAAAATCATTTTTTAAATCCTAAAAAAAATACATTTATTTTTCCATTTGTTAGTCCTATTGTAACTGTAAAGTAGACCTGCTGACACATGTTGAATTTAACATTAATACTGTACTCGTTATCGTTAATTTTTAAACTTTACAATTTTTACGAGAATATTTGTATATTAAAAAAGAAAAAAAAACGAAATATTTAAAATATCAAATATCCATTTCTATATCATTCATTGTGGAAGGTTGGGGAAAAAATTCAAACAAAACACTTCTTGTTCACCTGTAAACGCGCGCGTGGGTCCGTTTTTGTAAAGTGGTACCAATACTTTTTTTATTTGACATGCTTTTTTTTTTTTAAATATATTTATTTTGTTTAACCTAGATTACATCTCTGTCTTCACTAAAAAAATATTTATGTGCATTTAAATCTTAAAACAATTATCAATTACCCAGTTTTAAAACTTGTAATTTGGGCGGGGTAACTTAACTATATTCATCATAAAACCAGAAGGTAAATGCTTTTACTTTTGATTTTAATATAAATTTTTTAAACTTTTTATTTTATTTTATGTCGAATATACGTAAAAGAAATGGACACATATTAATATTGGTAGTGGGGATGTATGCAAACATAGGATTGTCAGTAAATTAAAAAAAACAAAAGTTAACCCTATTTACAATTCGAAAGTAGTATTAAAGAAAGAAAGAAAAGCACTCCCACTTCTTTAGGTCAGATAGGGTGGAAAAACTGTTAAAAAATGTTATTGGTAAGAGTCTAGAGTTCAAATCCAAGCTGAAAGTTTGTGTTAATTTTAATTCCCCTTTAATCTATCACCTATTCCGCAGCTATAGTCACTTTTCCCGTACGATCACTAAAGTTAAGCAATGTCGAGTTTGATCAGTACCTAGATGGGTGACCGCTTAGGAATTCCAACTACTGTAAGCTTCGAAGTGCAAGTGCTGTAATGAAAAATGTCTCGGAAGTGTTAATCAGAGAGCACCGAGTTCCAATTTCCGTTGGGTTCGTTATAAAGGGTAAATAAGGCATGAATCCACCTTTTCTCCCCCAGCTATGGATTAGTTAGTAAGACTGGTACGTTAAAATAACATTAATGAATGCATAATGTATTATTTGGGTGAAGATACATAAAAATATCCACTGACACTAACAAATATACGGAAACATTCATATCATCCATCACTCATCTTGTTTATATGAGGAGATGACACGTTAAGGCAATCTGTCAGTTATTTGCCATATGTGATACATGCTTGGGCGATCATGTCTAAAAAAACATGACTAGGCAGAAAATTTTTTCTACAGTAGGTTGCCATCACTTTCTGTAGTAGACTGGTTGCCAACCAAGGCTATAGAATCCAATTTGCCCTGTTATTTAAGCCATAGCTAGAGGAAGAAGACAGATTAATCAGTCAATTAAGTGCCATACATGAAACACGCTTGGGCGATCATGTCTCGAAAGAGACATGACTAACTGGGCAGAAGATTATCCCGCAGTAGGTTGCTATCGCTTTCTGCGGTAGACTGGTTGCCAGCCAAGGCTATAGAACCCAATTTGCCCTGTTATTTAAGCCATAGCTAGAGGAAGAAGACAGATTAATCAGTCAATTAAGTGCCATACATGAAACACGCTTGGGCGATCATGTCTCAAAAAAGACATGACTAACTGGGCAGAAGATTATCCCGCAGTAGGTTGCCATTGCTTTCTGCGGTAGACTGGTTGCCAGCCAAGGCTATAGAACCCAATTTGTTCTGTTAACCCATAACTGGAAGGAAGAGGCAGGTTAATACCTTTCCCGAAGGTATTTACACATAAGTGAATGCAACGAATTCAGCTGGAATTTGAACTCGGCTCTCTGATTTCTTATTTCAAGTCAATGTCCACTGTGCCACAATACAACATATAATACATAAGAACATGATATCCTTCCATTAGAGCAACAAAATAACGTTGATCAATGAATAATGAACTAATCCGGAGAGGCTACATAAGAACGTTTGCTAATCCGAACAAAGTTTGTTAACCTTCACACATTCTTTCCTTTCATCTTATTTATACATTCCACTCAATTCTGTTTTTTTTTTTTTTTAATTCATTTTAAACATAATTTACTTCTAAAAGAAAAGCAAAATAACATTAATGAATTCATAATGTACTAATCCATGGTTTAACTAAACCATGATTTACTAATCTGTGGATCAACTAAACCATTTCTATCTCTCTCAAAAAAAAAAAAAAAATCTAACCTAAAAATAGTATTTTTTTTAGCTTTAATTAACCTGTTACATTATAGAAAATGAAGCCATCATGAAGCTGTAGGTAAACTTTTATATTGGAATAGGCTATCTAGCCTTGGTAGTGCAGACAATCAAAAAGGTGGCAATGAGAAAACTTACAAATATTAATGAAACTGGATCTGTCTCAAACAATGTCAGATTTTCCCGTGATGTGTTGCACTTTTAATCAGGTGTTAGAAAACAAAACATCCGCTGAGCAGAAACCTTCATCCTGCCAAGTTCATTGTTCAACAAACTGTGATATGGACTTTTGGAAAAAATTATGATTACCCAGTCAATTCAATTTTTCTGGCAATTCCAGTGTTTAGCAGTGGAAAAGTGGAAATTAAATGAATCTCTATTGATAAAATGGGTACCTCGGCATGGCATAATGGTTAGCAAGCTTGTCTCGCTAGAATCATTATAACTGAGTAGTGAGTTCAATCCTCACTGAGTACCGCCTACATTCAGCCGTGTGTCACGTCTAAACTACACTTAGAAAATCACATTCCTCCAGGTTTGGGGGTTGGGCGCAGAGGTAACAACCCTGCCCCATTAAAAAAAATCAATTTGTTACGGAAACAGCAAAAATGCTGCCCTACACACCATTGCGTGTAACGGAAAAGCTTTTTTATTTTTATTTATTGATAAAACAATTTATATGGACAATACCATATTTCACTACTTACAAGACAGACTGAAAAGTTCATAAAGTGACTAAGAAGGAGTGATGCTAGAACTGTGAAATTGTACATGAATTAATTTCAGCTCGTATTAATAAATGCATTTTCTTTCAAGATACGAGAGTGGGCTGAAAAGTTCATAGATTAAGGAGGAGTGATGCTAGAACTGTGAAATCGTACATGAATTAATTTCAGCTCGTATTAATAAATGCATTTTCTTTCAAGATACGAGAGTGGGCTGAAAAGTTCATAGATTAAGGAGGAGTGATGCTAGAACTGTGAAATCGTACATGAATTAATTTCAGCTCGTATTAATAAATGCATTTTCTTTCAAGATACGAGAGTGGGCTGAAAAGTTCATAGATTAAGGAGGAGTGATGCTAGAACTGTGAAATCGTACATGAATTAATTTCAGCTCGTATTAATAAATGCATTTTCTTTCAAGATACGAGAGTGGGCTGAAAAGGTCATTGGCTGACTACGAAGGAGTGATTCTAGAACTTTGACATCTTACATGCACTAATTTCAACTATTATTAATAACTGCATTGTCTCTTTTCCATTAAAATGACATCTGACTGTTCAAAGAAAACTTTGACAAATGTAACTAGTCGTGACTCTAAAATGGACGAAAGGATCCTGATAATGTGGATCGAACATGTAAGTAACAACAGTTTTGGAGATAATGGAAAAAAAAAAATAATACTTAACATCAGGAATAGACAGTTGAGGTTTCTTGGGCTCGTAATGAGGAAAGAAAGATTGGAAAATCTGAAGCTCACAGGGTGGATAGAGGGAGGAGGAAGACGTTTTACATACTTAATGAGATTGAGTAGATGGATGATAAAACAGGGCTTAGAAATAACAGAAAGACAAAGTTTATTAAGAGCTACAAGGGACAGGAAGTTGTGGAGAGCCATAATAGTCTACGTCCCGAGGAGACACTGTACATAAAGAAGGTGTTATCAAGTACCTGAAGAAAAAAGTCCTTATCAACAATGTGGTCCTGGGCATTGACGGTAAACTGCATCCGGCAGCAAGGCCTCTGATTGGGAGGTTGTGAGGAGCATGGAGCCACCTCTTAATTGCTGTTGTTCTCAGATCCACCCTGACCCGGAGTGGTAACACCTGTTAGGGTCCAAGCTATGGGCAAATAGTTAACCCCCAAACTGGAGTCAAACACTATGAAAGTATACAAATACACTTTTATAGATAAAAATAGACATTTATGGAAAAATATACATTTTTGAAAAAAAAATTATTCTCAGCAAAACATTTTTGAATACAAAACTAGAAGACATTTTCAGTTTTCTAAAATAAAAAAGAATAAAAACAAAAAATTTTCATTAAAATCTGACTAAATTAACCTTTTTATTCTAACTGAACATTAAAGTTTGAGTTTTGTTTAACAGCATATCAACCTCTGTGGGTTATTTAATGCCAAAAAGATTGGGTTTAAAGGTATTTTTTTTTAATGTTTGGTTATAGTGAAAAGGTTAATTTTGTAAGATTTTGATGAAAAGATTCTTTTTTATTTTAGAAAACTGAAAATGTCTTCTAGTTTTGTATTCAAAAATGTATTGTTGGTAATATTTTTCCTTCAAAAATGTATATTTTTCCATAAATGTCTATTTTTATCTCTCTCTCTCTCTATATATATATATATATATATATATATAAAACTGTATTTGTATACTTTCATAGTGTTTTGACCTCAGTAAAACTGAAATTCAGATCAACAATGCAAAAATGGGCAGCTGAATTTTGAAGGAGAGGGATAAGTCTTGAAAATGACCTGCAATTGCCATCACCCCGAAAAACATTGATCATCTACACCGCATGGTGAGGAATATCGGACAATTAATTATAAATCAAGTGACCAATACTATTAGCGCATCCTGTGATAGTTCAGAATCTTTGTGCAATGAACTTGGCATGACGAAGGTTTCTCCTCAGTTGGTATCATGTCTTCTAATAACTGAGATCCTAACAGGGAAATCTGACATTGTTTGAGGCGGATTTAGTTAGCTTCCTTGAACATACCTAACCCAGGATGAATGTTGGGTTTATCACATAGAGCCAGAGAGATAAACCATGCAGTAAAACACCCCTCCTTGCCTGCACCAAAAAAGACAAAGCTCGTTTCATCAGCAGGGAAGTTGATGGCCGCAGTCTTTTAGGATGCAAAAGTCATTGTGTTTATTGATGATATTCAAAAGGCTGAACCATCACTGGAGAGTACAATGCCAACTTACTGAGGCAATTGGAAAATGCTATCAAGATGAAACATGCTGGAAAACTGACAAAAGGTGTCTTGTTTTTTTGTTTTTTTTTATCATTTCACCACAAGCAAGGTATTCCGCTGCCATTATTGCACCGGAGGTTACATAGGGGAAAGTGATGAGAAAGAGTGGTTGGGGGGGTCACATAGAGGAAAGTGATGAGAAATAGTGGTTCGGGGGTTCACATAGGGGAAAGTGATGAGAAAGTGGTTAGGAGGGGTACATAAGGGAAAGTGATGAGAAAGAGTGGTTAGGGGGGTTACTTAAGGGAAAGTGATGAGAAAGAGTGGTTAGGGGGACATAGGGGAAGTGATGAGAAATAGTGGTTCGGGGGGGGTCACATAGAGGAAAGTGATGAGAAATAGTGGTTCGGGGAGTCACATAGGGGAAAGTGATGAGAAAGAGTGGTTGGGGGGAAAATGCACCAGCACGCAATTCCTTGATTTCAATGGCTGCTGTGCGTAACTGCTGCTTTGAAATGATTGATCACCCTTCCTATTCTCTTGATTTGACTTTCATCTGTTCTCCAACATGAATCAGTTTTGTAGGGATGATGTCATATTTTATTGATGACTTTTTGACAGACAGGATGAAGTCTTCTTTGAACAGGAAGCTATCAGTTTCAGTCAGTTAAGTGTCATACGTGACACACACTTTGGGCAGTCATGTCTCAAAAGAGACATGACTGGGCAGAAGATTATCCCACAGTAGGTTCCCATTGCTTTCTGCAGTAGCCAAAGCTATAGAACCCAATCTGTTCTATTATTTAGCCCATAACTGGAGGGAAGAGATGAATTAAAATCTTTCCCAAGGGTATTTGTGCATAAGTAAATGTGAGGAATTCAACTGATGTATCAACTCAGCTTCCTGACTTGTTGTTCTGAATCAATATCCACTGCAACACAACGCACACCCATATGTCAGTTTACCTGGACAGAAAGACTGCAGTTGTTAATAAGAAGTTCAAATTAATGCATGCAATGTTTCACAGCTCTAGCATTACTCGTTCATAGTCAGCCGATGACCTTTTCAGCCCGCTCTTGTATTTTGAATGAAACAGCACAGTTATTAATAAGAGTTGAAATTAATGTATACACAGTTTCACAGCCATAGTATCACTTGTTCATAGTCAGCCAATGAACTTTTCATTTCCATTTTCTCTAACAGTTTTTGCTCACATTCAGTTCATGGTATCCTTAACATGTGCATTGTGGTACAGTGGAGGTCGGCTCGAAGCGGGCATCTTAGGGAGCCAAGTTCGAGTTCTAGTTGAATTCATTGCATTCACTTGCGTGCAAGTGCCCTTGGGAGGGGTATTAATCCATTTCTTCCTTCCAGTTTTGGGTTGGATGACAAGACAGATTGGGTTCTATAGCCTTGGCTGGCAACCAGTCTACCACAGAAAGCAATGACAACCTACTGCGGGATAAACTTCTGCCCGGTCAGTTTTGTCTCTTTCGAGACATGATCGCCCAAGCGTATATCACCTATGGCACTTAACTGACTGATCCTTAGCATCCTTCTGTAGAAACAATTTTCTGTTGTTTTGAGTCTCTTTTTCATCTGTGAGCAGATTATTCAGCAGACTGTCATATAGGAGGACTGATGATATAAGAGTTGTCTTTCTTACAATGTTTTTCCCTTTCTTAATACTTTGCTTAGACTATGCAAAGGCATTTGATAAAATACACCACAAAGAATTGTTGGAAATGCTCAGTAACCTCGACATATTTTGGGAAAGACATTAGAGTAATCAAGTATCTGTACTGGCAGCAAACCACTTACATATGGACAGGAAATGAGTTCAGCAGAGATACAAGGATACAAAGGGACATAAGACAAGGATGTGTCTTTTCACCAGATCTATTCAACTTGTCCAGTGAGACTGTTATGAGAACCCTAGAATTGATGCCAGGATTCATCACTGGTGACCACAATCTGAACAACATAAGATACAGATGATACAGTGCTGATAGCAGACATGGAAAGGAAACTGCAAGACCTAAAGAAGATAGTTGAAGAAAGTCTAAAGAAATGACTACAAATAAACAAGAAAACCAAATGCATGGTCACCAGCAAAATAAAAAATGCTAATTACAAGTTGGGGATACTAAAATTGAGCAGGTACCAAAATTTAAATATCTGGAAAGTGTTCTAACAGAAGATGATGGAAAATGCATCACTGAGATCCAAAGGCAAATTGGCATGACAAAGGACACATTCCAGAAGCTGAGTAGAGTATTAAGAGAAGAAAATTTCACTAGAAACAAAGAAGTGTACTGGATTTCCATGTGATGTCTGTTCTTCAGTATGGTAGTGAATGCTGGACAATCTCATCAAAGATGAAGTGAAAAACTTGAAGCAACTGAAATGTGGTTCTACAGAAGGATGCTGTGGATATCATGGATCTAGCATATGAGCAATGATGAAAGGATGGAAAGGAAATTTATACTGAGCATCAGGAAAAGACAACTAAAGTTATTGGGACATTTAATGAAGAAGGAGGGATTGGTGAATCTAATATTCATAGGTCAGATAGAGGGGAAAAAGAGACAGGGAAAGTAGCGGGCAACATACTTGGCAGGCCTGAGCAAGTGGATAGCAGAACAGGATTTGGGTGGGGTAAAAGAAGAAAGTGTGCTAAGAGCCACCAGAAATAGGGAGACCATGATCACTTATGTCCTTAAGGGACATGGCATATCGAAGAAGAATACTTTGCTTTTGTTATCCCATGAGCCTTTGGATTTCTGTGTTTGCCATTCCTGTGCTATTTAAAAATACTTTCCATCCTCTTTTAAAAACATTTACTTCTTCTATGTGCTCTGTCACTTCAGGACGTAGGTGATCATGGCTTTCCACGTTTCCCTATCCCTGGTGGCTCTGAGCATGCCTTCTCCTGTTACACCATGCAATCCTAGTTCCATCATCCATCTGGTTAGGTCCTTCAAATATGTTATCCATTGCTTTCCCCTGTATCTTTTTCCCTGTACTTGGCCTGTTAGTATCAGATTCTCCAGGCCCTCCTTCCTCATTGCATGTCCCAGGAACTTCAGCTGTCTCTTTCTGATGCTCAGTATTAATTTCCTTTTTGTTTCCATCATTTCCAAGACCTCATCATTGCTCATATGCTCGATCCATGAGATGTGCAGCATCCTTCTGTAGAAAAAAAAGTAATCATATAGTGCTCATCAATCTCAACAATATAAGATACACAGATAATGCAGTGCTAATAGCACACACGGAAAGGAAACTGCAGGACCTCCTACAGAAGGTAGCAAGAGAAAGTAAGAAGAAATGACTGAGCATAAACTTCAAGAAAACTGAAAACCCCAAAATGCTAACTACGGGTCAGAGAAACTCGAATAAAAGAAATTTAAATACCTGAAAAGTGTGATACTCAGATCTAAAGACACATTCACATGGCCAAGTTAGAATTTCAGAAGCTAATCAGAGTTCTGAGAGACAAGAAAATATCATTGAAAACAAAAAAAAGAGTGCTGGACTTCTATGTGATGTCTGTTTTTCTGTATGGCAGCAAACATTGGATGATCTCTTCAAGGATGAAGATGAGGCTTGAGGCAGCAGAAATGTGGTTCTATAGAAGAATGCTGAGGATACTATGGACTGAGCCCATGAGCAACAGCAGAGGATGCAAATGAGAAGAAAACTCACAGTTAATATCAGAAAGAGATAGCTGAGGTTCCTGGGATATGTAATGAGAAAAGAGGGCCTGGAGAATCTAATACTCACAAAGTAGACAGAAGGAAAGAGGGATGAGGGAAAGCAGCATGAGACATATTTGATAGGCTTGAGCAAATGGATGGCGAAGTGGGGTTTTAGAGAGATACCAAGAGGGAAAATATTAAGAGCTGACATAAGATGAAAACTGCAATGTTGAGATCCAAAGACGCATTGGCATGGCAAAGAACGCTTTTAAAAAAACTAACCAAAGTACTGAGAGACATGAAAATCTCATTGGAAACAAAAAAGAGAGTGCTGGATTGCTATGTGATATTTGTTCTTCTGTATGGCAGTGAATGTTGAATGATCTCATCAAGGATGAAGGAGAGGCTTGAGGCAGCAGAAATGTGGTTCTACAGAAGGATACCTTGGATCTAGCATGTGAACGATGATGATGAGTTAGGGAGGATGTAAATGAAAAGAAGTCCTTTTCTGTCTGAATCCATACTGCACATATATAAGTCTACCATCTGCCCGAGTATTGTATACTGCTGTTAGATTTGGTTAGGTGCCCCTGCTATTCACCTCAGGGTTTTGACAAAATCTAACAAAGATTATGCAATGTGATTGATCCCAACTTGGTGGGTCACTTTCACACTGGCGTAATGTGGCTTCCCTTCGTCTCTTCTATAAATACTTTCATGGCTCCTGCTCTGACAAGCTTAGCTCCCTAGCAGCTTCTTTCTCGCATCTCCCACCTGTGGAATTTTCTTCCGTATACTTGCTTCCCTGAGAGCTACAATCTTCAAGAATTTAAATGTAGCAACAATTACCATCTCTTATCTCTCTGACTCGCATTCTTTCCCTCATGTTCTTTTTGCAGTCCACTCTATTCTCATGCAGCTCTCTTCACACCAGTATTCTCATCCTTCTCTTACCCATTCTCTAACACCTCATGTAACTTGTTCCTCTTATGCCCCCACCCTAAAATTGTTGAAATGTTGAAGTTCTTACAAATTTTTTTGTCAATCGGAAAGTTTAGGGTTTAATCGATAAGATTGCACTGAAAAAAAGTAAAAAAAAATGATAATCAACCAATTTACAGGTGGTGGTAATGTTGTACCGGCAAGTGGTTCTAAAATGGAGGATTGATTTACTATAACGTTGTATAAAAAATTGAACCCCCCCCCACCTTCAACTAAAATTGTTGAAATATTGAAATTTTTCCAAATTTATTTTGTCAATCGAAAATTAAATTTTGTCAAATTTAAAGATGATGGTAATCTCCTTCAGGTCCACCTGTTTTCTTTTTTTGTTTTTTTCTTTGTCTCTCTTAAACATCTGTTTAGGTTCAAAACATAGCCCTATTACAGATCATTTTAGTAGCAATCATTGGATGTATTTGTTTGTAGATATACCCTGGTATTATCAACACTTGGGCTCAAGAAAAACACTAGTGACACAACTTTAAATAATAGGTTTACATAACAAAGAAAAAAAAACAAGAATTTGCTTCGAGGTATTTTTTCTTTCTTATATAGATGTTTCATTGACACTTGTTTATTGATATTTTTTCGACACTTATTTCTTCTAGTGAACTTTTCTGGGTATAATGGTAGAGTAACTAATAATGGCGAGCAGAGTTCAAATAATGTTATGTTCATTTTAGTAGAAATTCCCCTTAGTGGGTATAGGTGGGTAGCATGAATCTTTTATTCAACCCCTTCAGCTATGGGTTAAAAAATCCCACTTTAAACTGAACTCTATTGTCTCAGTTGGCAGTCAGCCTAAGAATCTGAGATGGCAAGGGGTAAACCATTATCTTTCAAAGAGAGCATAAGAAGGAAAATTAATCTGTCATGTGTTAAGACCACCTACGTCAATAGTTTTTTCAGTGTTTGTCTAGAAATATTTTGAATCTATTCCATTACTTAAAATATTTGCTCAGAAAGATGTTGTTAGTAATCAGATATTTTTTTTTTTAATCAGATCACCCCGAGCAGGGTGGTAATGCCACTGATGAGCAGGGGGCTACGTATGAGTGAAAAGAATGGAAAAGTGAAAGCCAGAAACCACATCCTAAACAGGGAACAAGGGATAAGCCACTTCACCATAATCATAATATAGTTATCATACTATAATAATTGCTGTAATTTTAATATAATTGATAAAAATCGTTGCAATAGTAATTTTAGCATAATTAATAATTGTTGCAATGGGAGTTTTAATATCACTGTTGCAATGGGAGTTTTAATATCACTGTTGCAATGGGAGTTTTAATATCACTGTTGCAATGGGAGTTTTAATATCACTGTTGCAATGGGAGTTTTAATATCACTGTTGCAATGGGAGTTTTAATATCACTGTGGCAATGGGAGTTTTAATATCACTGTGGCAATGGGAGTTTTAATATCACTGTGGCAATGGGAGTTTTAATATCACTGTGGCAATGGGAGTTTTAATATCACTGTGGCAATGGGAGTTTTAATATCACTGTGGCAATGGGAGTTTTAATATCACTGTGGCAATGGGAGTTTTAATATCACTGTGGCAATGGGAGTTTTAATATCACTGTGGCAATGGGAGTTTTAATATCACTGTGGCAATGGGAGTTTTAATATCACTGTGGCAATGGGAGTTTTAATATCACTGTGGCAATGGGAGTTTTAATATCACTGTGGCAATGGGAGTTTTAATATCACTGTGGCAATGGGAGTTTTAATATCACTGTGGCAATGGGAGTTTTAATATCACTGTGGCAATGGGAGTTTTAATATCACTGTGGCAATGGGAGTTTTAATATCACTGTGGCAATGGGAGTTTTAATATCACTGTGGCAATGGGAGTTTTAATATCACTGTGGCAATGGGAGTTTTAATATCACTGTGGCAATGGGAGTTTTAATATCACTGTGGCAATGGGAGTTTTAATATCACTGTGGCAATGGGAGTTTTAATATCACTGTGGCAATGGGAGTTTTAATATCACTGTGGCAATGGGAGTTTTAATATCACTGTGGCAATGGGAGTTTTAATATCACTGTGGCAATGGGAGTTTTAATATCACTGTGGCAATGGGAGTTTTAATATCACTGTGGCAATGGGAGTTTTAGTATTTAATGGGAGTTTTAGTATTTTAGTTTTAATAATAGTTGTTTTAGTAGTAAATTGTCAGTAAATTTGATATAATAATAGTTGTAGTATTATTAATCTTTTATCTCATCACACCATACTTATCACCTCAAATAATTTAGCTTAAGTCCTTTTTATTTTCAGTGTCACAGTTCCAAATGTGCTGATTACTATGAGAACTACTGTAAACTTCTGTAAACTTTAATGTTCCATAGATTCTTCAGAAAAAAAAGCCCAATATGCAAGTTACAAATTGGAGAAACAAACACCAAGAAGGCGCAGAAGTTTGAATATCTTGGAAGCATTTTTTAACAGAGGATGGAAAATGTGACACTGGGATCCAAACACAAAGAAAGAAGCTTTCCTAAAGTTAAGCAAGGTACTAGGAAACTGAAAAACTTTGTTAGAAACAAAGAAAAGAGTGCTGGATTGTTGTGTATTATCCACCCTCTTATATGGCAGTGAATGCTGGACAATCTCTGAAGAGAAAACCAGAGGTGACAGAAATGTAATTCTACAAAAGAATACTGAAAATTCTAAGGATGCAGCAAGTCAGTGACAAGAAAGTCCGAAAGAACAGTTCTACTCATAATCAGGAAAATGCAGCTGAAATTCCCTGGACACATAAAAGTGGAAAACGATCTTCACAGCATTTTGGGAGAAAGTGAGTTAGTGGAATTGCAACAGTATCAGTCCATACATGATGCATGCTTTGGGTGATCATGTCTCAAAAGAGACCTGACTAACTAGCCAGAAGATTATCCCTCAGTAGGTTTCCATTACTTTCACCGGTAGACTGGTTGCCAGCCATGGCTATAGGACCCAATCTGTTCTGTCATTTAAACTATAACTGGAAGGAAGAGACAGATTAATACCCATCCCAGGGGTATTTGCACGTCAGTGAATGCAACAAATTCAACTGGTATTTAAACTTGGCTCTCCAATTTCTCGTTCTGAGCCGATATCCACTGCATCACAAGGCACATCCTATGGTTAGTTTATTTTATAAACCTCCCACAAAAAACTAGGGGTAGGGGACGACTCGTGATATGCTTAATAACCAGCCAAAATTGATCACCATGTGTAAGTAAGGTCCGTCCCCCACCACCAAACAGTGCCTTTTGGAAACAGTTTTTTAAAACATGGTGTCATTTGAACCTGATGTAAAATTTTCTTCACAGGTTTGGCCAAATATAAACATTTTCAAACTAAAATTAATATACTCCATTGAAAGTGCCACTCCTCAGGGAGTGCCACCTGGGGCCACCGCCCTATCACCTCACTTCAGTGAAGAAAACAGATCACTTACTGGAGGAGCTTGTGTGAGTGAACAGCAGGGAAGTATCTTAGCAAATAAAGAAAACAGCTAGAGCAAGGGTAAGGAAGTTGTGGAGAGTCATGATTGCCTGTGTCCTGATGGGGTGTAGCATTATCACTGTTCCTTGTCTGTGTCATTTGGACACATTGCTATCTTCTCTGTCTGTGGTCATTCTCCCTCCAAACTCCCATTCATCTTTTTCATCATAAAAGTCAAACTTCCTGTTTGTCTGGATATTATTATATATCGTTATAAAACATCACTTATGTTTTTTTAACCTTTTTTTTTTCTTCAGTCTTTTCAACCCAAAGCCTAACACTATCAGTGGACCTCAAGTAGAATGACTACATTGAATCCATAGCTAAATCTGCTGCTAGGAAGGTTGATTCACTGTATAGGGCCAGGAAGTTTTTCTTGTTTGAATCCATCTTGCACATGTAGAAATCTACCATCCACCATGCATTGAATACTGCTGTCACATCTGGTTGGGTGCCCCTGCTATTCCTCTGAGGGTTCTTGACAAAATCCAACAGAGAATCTGCAATGTAATTGATCACGACCTTAGAGCTCAACTCCAGTCACTTTCTCACTGATGTAGGGTAACTTCCCTCTGTCTCTTCTACAAATACTTTCATAGCTTCTGCTTTGATGAGCTTAGCTTCCTGGTGTCTCCTCTGCATGAATTTACTTGAGCTAATAGACTGGAAACTTCTACTCCATCAGCTTTTTTTCTTTCACTTCCCACCTGTGGAATTTCCTTCTGTATACTTGCTTCCCTGACAGCTACAAGCCCCAAGAATTTAAATGCAACTACTACCCACTTCATTAACCTGGATCAGGCTAGTCTCCCTGAAAGCAATACACAGTGCCTTCTTGGCTTAACTCTATCAGCTGATCTCAAGTGGAATGTCTACATTGAACCAATAGCTAAATCTGTTGCTGGGAAGGTTGGTTCATTGTGTAGGGCCAGGAAGTTTTTCTTGTCTGAATCCATCTTGCACATATATAAATCTACCATTTGCTTGTGCATTAAATACTGCTGTCACATTTGGTTGGGTGCCTCTGCTATTTATCACGGGCTTCTTGACAAAATCCAACGGAAAATCTGCAATGTAATTGATCTTAACCTGGTAGTTCAGCTCCAATCACTTTCTCACCAATGTAATGTGGCTTCTCTCTTTCTTTTCAACAAATACTTTCATGGCTTTTGCATGGATGAGCTTAGCTCCCTGGTGTCCCCCTCTGCATGAATTTAGTCAAGCTACTAGACTAGCGACTAGGTCCCACCCTTTTACGGTGAAACCAATCAAATATAACTGCAACTTCTACTCTATCAGTTTCTTTTCTTGCACTTCTCGCCTGTGGAATTCCTTTCCATATACTTGCTTCCCTGACAGTTGCAATCTCTTATCTCCTTGACTCGTATCCTTTCCCTGACAATCCTTATATCATGTGCTTCTTCCTTTCCACTCTACTCTCATGCAGCCCTCTTCATACCAGTGTTCTCATACTTCTGTTATCCCTTCTTTGACAACCCCCTGTAACTTGTTCCTCTTTCTCATCATTCACCTCTTCTGGAACCACCCTGCTGAACACGAGTGGCAGTACTGCCTTGCTTGGGGTGAAATGATTATTAAAAAAAAAAATAAATCAAAGATTCATAAGAAAAAGATTTCCAAAAGGATTATAAAGACATATATATTTAAGCACTTTGTTTCTTTTTGTTTGTGTGTGTGTGTGTGTATATATATATATATATATATATATAGTGTCATCCGCAGACAGATCTGTTTCACTGTATCACAGCTCATCAGTACGGTTAGACTCCGATTGCTTTTTAACCCAGGATTGAAACCCGACCGAAATGGCATCAGTCAGCAATTCTAACTTCTGGGCTATGGGCGCTCGGTAGAAGAAGGCAGACTTTTTAGCTTGTATATTATCATTATACATACCCAATATATATAAGCACTTTGATTCTTTGTTTGTGTGTATATATATATATATATATATATATATATATATATATATATATAATGTGTATGCACACACAGAGTATCCAAAAAAAATGTATACACATTGGCTGTCATTATTGTTTCAGGGATTGAATTTGAAAGATAAACACAAACAGTGTAATTATTGGCTATTTAAAATATAGTCAAAATGCAGTGAAAAAAAAACAATAAAATGATAATTGTAAATATTTTTTTTCTATTTTTGAAATAATAAACACCAAGTTTACAATGATTTAAAATGTGTATACATTTTTTTTTAGATACCCTATATATACAGTTGGTAATTAATAACATTAACATCAGGCTCTGGTGCAAATTCAAGAGCTATACTCTTGGTCATCTTTTTATTTTCTTTGACTTTTTATTCCAGTCCCATTTGTTTTTATGGTTGAATCCAAGATGTTTGCTTAATTACCAATACATGACTGCTCTGATTCTGTCCAACTTGTAAACCTGGAATTTTTTTTCTCTCTTTCAGTTTCTTCCAATGGGAGACTATGGTGTACAGGTTGTACACGTCACTCAGGTCGCAAAGAAAGAAAAGCAAAAGTAAGTTAAACCCCAAATTGATATCCTTTACTCAAGCTCTTCCGTCCTGTGAACGCTTCATCATCATCTTTCCGTAGGGATTGTTTGAAATCACCTGATGCACAGGCATTAAATTGTTTCGCTTGTTTTGAGCGCTAATAATGAAGTACATGTCTCTTAAAATTTTAGTAGCCAAGAGGTTACTGCATTTGCTAACCCATAATCTCACTTACTCTCTCATGCCCTATCTCTCTCTCTCACCACCCCCAAAAAATAATAGGGTAGACTTAACTTTTAAACTTGGTAAAACTTGAAGCAGCTGAAATGTGGTTCTACAGAAGGATGCTGCAAATATCATGGATCAAGCATGTAAGCAATGATGATGTTTTGGAAAGGATGGAAACAAAAGGGAAATTAATACTGAGCATCAGGAAGAGACAGCTAAAGTTTCTGTGACATACAATGAGGAAAGAGGGCATGGAGAACCTGATACTAACAAGACAGAGGGAAAAAGAGACAGGGAAAGCAGTAGATAACATATTTGAAGAACCTGATCAGGTAGATGACAAAATGAGGGTTGCATGGTGTAACAGGAGAAAACATGCTAAGAGCCTCCAGGGATAGGGAGATGTGGAAAGCCATGATCGCCTACGTCCTGAGAGAACAGGGCACATAAAAGAAGAGAAGAGCAATCAGTCCTCAAAGACCTTTTCCCGACAAAATAGTTATATGTAATTGCCTCTTCTAACTGTAATCTCTTGCACTTTCTGTTTGTGGAATTCCCTTCCATGATAACTCAGTTAAGTGCCATACGTGATACACGCTTGGGTGATCATGTCTCGAAAGAGACATGACTGACTGGGCAGAAGGTTATCCCGCAGTAAGTTGCCATTGCTTTCTACGGTAGACTGTTTGCCATCCAAGGCTATAGATCCCAATCTGTCCTATTATTTGACTCATAGCTAGAGGGGGAAGAGATGTATTATATTATTAAGTAGTAATAAGTGGGGGATTAGTTTATTACTTCATAACAATATAAATCTGATCCCCCACTTTATTCCCAGTAGAAGACTTAATCATGATTCCAACTATTATATTTAGTCAGTCAGTTGAGTGCCATACGTGATACACGCTTGGGCGATCATGTGTCGAAAGAGACATGACTGACTGGGCAGAAGATTATCCTGCAGTAGGTTGCCATTACTTTCTGTGTTAGACTGATTACCAGCCAAGGCTATAGAACCCTATCTGTCCTGTTATTAACCCATAACTGGAGGGAAGAGACGGATGAATACCTTTCCCAAGGCTATTTGCATGTAAGTGAATGCAAGAAATTCAACTGGAATTCGAACTCGGTTCCCCGATTTCTTGTTTCAAGCCTCTATCCACTGCACCACAACGCACATCCATGTAATATATATATATATATATATATATATATATATATATATATATATATATACATGTTAATCTTTTGAAATGATTTCTGAACATCTTTGTGGTTGCCAACACTGTTTGTTTATAGATACGTAATTTAGAATAAAGCTCATTTTGTCTTTTTGCCTTGATAAAGTCCATCACAGGATGAAATGCGTAGGCGATTTAAAATACAGTTTTCCTCTTGTCTTTATTTTATTTGACCATTCTGTTCTTAATCTCAGATTATAACTGAGTATATTTTTACATACATATATATATATATCTATATATATATATATATATATAGTGTCATCTGCAGACAGATTGGTTTCACTCTATCACGGCTCATCAGTATGATTATGCAACTGATCACTTCTAACCAGGATTGAAACCTGACCAAATTGACATCAGTTAGCAATTCTACCTGTGAGCTATGGGCCATGATAACTACAATCTCCAAAAGTTTAAATGCAGCATCAATTGCCATCTTCTGTCTCCCTGATTCTCCTCTATCTTTTATCCTTTCTTTGACATCTTCTGTACATTGTTTTTTTTTTTTCTCCCTCTGTAACCCAGTGGCAGTCCTGCCTTGCTTGGGATAAAATGATTATTTAAAAAAAGAAAACAAAAAAAAGACAGTAAGGTTTGAATTCAAAAACAGTTTGGAAAGGGATTGACTCAGACTGTTTTTGTTTATAAAATGTTAATGAGTGGTCAGTGACTAAACTAGCTCTCCCGCCAAATCTTTTGTGTAAGTAGAACCCTAGCATCACCAAAAAACAAAAGCTGTTAAAGGGTGAATTAACTCATCAGGTAACACACATCCACCCTCGCTATGCATTAAATAGCCTCACTAACCTGCCTAATAAGAGTAGATAGGTATGCCTATTATCCAGCACACTGGTTTAGTCACAAGTAGTGCTACTATGACATGCAGTGACTTAATTATCATAATGTGTTACTAGACTTATCAGAAATTTTGGTGAGTGTCAGTCTCTATAAAGCTCATTTTCAGGGAGCAAAGTTTCAATTCCAGTTGGGTTCATTATATTCACTTATGCATATATATCCTTTTGAAAGGCCTGAATACACCTCGTCTTTCTCCTGCTATGGGTTAATTAGTAAGACTTATTTAACGAAATCATTATTATCACAAAAAGACAGATGTTACAATCTTAAAATATGTTACTTTTAGGAACCTACAAAGGGTTGACAAGCTATAGAAAATTAATCCTTGATTCACAGAAATATATATATATATTTGCAACAAACTGAACTTGGCTCTTCAAGCCAATATCCATTACATTGCAACAGAAAATTATATATATATAAATAAGGAAAGGAATTGTCAGAGGTCAGGAACATTTTTTTCTCACTCTAAGCAAGACAACACTGTCACTGGTGTGCAGGGGGTTACAATGAGAGAAGAGACTGTACAGGGAGAAACTGAAGAAAGGATGGATTGTATTCTTGGAGATAGATAATGGCAATTGATATTGCATTGAAATGTTTGGAGACTGTAGCTATTAGGGAAGCAAGTAAATGGCAGGGAGTTCTATAGGCAGGAAGCAAAACTGTTGGAGGAGAACTGGTGGTTGCATTTAACTATTTCACCAATAAAAAGGTGGGACCTAGATGCCAATCTAGTAGCACACTAAATACACGTGAACAGAACACCAAGAAAAAAGCTCGTCGGAACAGTTGCCATTAAAATATTTGTAGAAAAGACAGAGAAAAGCTACGTCACTTCAGTGAGACAATGACTGAAACTGAGATGCCAAGTCAGGACCGATTAAATTGCTGGTCATTCTTTAGATTTTGTCGAGAGCCATGAGATGAATAGCAGAAGCACCCAACCAGATGTGACAACAGTATTCAATACACAGATATCTGGGCCAATGGAATTTTTCTTATATAAACAGAAAAATATAAATGTTGTAGATAAGGCAGATACGCATTCTGGTTAAATAATGAAACATGTTTGTTAACAAAGATTGATTTTCGCAACAACGCTTTTAATCAAGATAAAATTTCAAACGTACTGTAAGTTTGAAAGCTGAGCAGAAAAAACTGAAAATTATTTTCTTGTTCTAGAAAACTGTCCAACCCATCCATATTGTTGAACTTAGTTTTAAGAACAATGCATATGCAGCATTTTTACCACCATCATGCTGAAGATTCTTCATTCAGATCCCAAACTGAAGAATACTACATTCATTGAAGGCACTCTGACAGCTAATTTTTTTTTTTTAATCATATCACCCCAAGCAAGGCAAAAACGCCACTGATGCGCAAGGGGCTACGTAAGAGTGAAAAGATTGGAAAAGAGAAAAACCGGAAACCACATCCTAAACAGGAAACAAGGGATGAGCCTCTTCACCTGTTCAATAGACGTGGGTGGAGTGTGAAACCGGGCGATAGTTTAGTCTATAAGGGACTGGCTTATAAATTTTAGTACTTGAAAAACATGCTAATATCTTTTTATTATCACTGAAATGAACCTAAATTCTCACCTCTCATGATGAATGATTGTATTCGCATAGAGAAACCTTGGCCTCAAATGAAACACATATGTAGGACAACTCTGAATTCAAAACCTCTAACTATGGGTTAAGTAGTAGGGCAGTCTGGGATTTGTAACCTTAGTTGGCAACCAGTTTAGGAGAAGGACAATTCTGAATTAAAAACTCGAAGCCCTGGTTAAGGATATACTATGTAGTTAAAGAAATTATTGTTGAATTCAAATTGACTTGAAGATTCAGACTACTGACAACCTTACACATACACTACCGGCCATAATTATTAGGCCACCTCAGTTTTTAAAAAAAATTATGTATTTCATACTATTTTTAGTATTTATTAACAAGTGGATAATTCTAAATTAAAATAGAATGGTTCTTTTTTTAATACTACACAATAACATGTGCATCAAATGGACTGTTCTGGTGTTCAGTTTTTGTGCTCTCTTCCCCATGCTAGTCTCTTCTTCTTATTGGCTGGCCGAAGCAAAGGCTTCCTGGCTGCTTTGTAAAATTTTGCAAAGTAGTAATAACAAAAGAACCATTCTATTTTCATTTAGAATTATCTACTTGGCAATAAATACTAAAGATAGTATGAAATACATAAACAAAACAAAACTGGGGTGGCCTAATAATTATGGCCGGTAGTGTACATACACTCCTGATCAAAAATTTAAGACCACTTAAAAATCTTTAAAAAGAAATTTTTTTTTTACAGATAGATTTTAAACTCCTCCCACTTAAGCTTACTGATACTACAATCTAAAAGGTTATGGAAACAAAAAGCTACATTCCAAACATTTTATTTAGAAATTTACATTTTTATAAAATGAGGCAATTTACACATGATCAAAATTATAAGACCAGGGGTATAAATTGTTAGATCTATGGCAATTCCAATATTTTTTGTTCAGTTAGAGATTAGCAATCACTGTGTAAAGGTGTTACCATGCCTAAAGCAAGCAAACTTACCAAAGTTGAGCGTTCTCGAATTCTAGAATTCCATAAGCAAGATTTGTCACAGTAGGCGATCGCAGCTAAGGTAAATCGCAGTAAAACTGTGATTTGCAACTTTCTAAAGAACAGTGAGAATTATGGAAAAGCAAAATCCTCTGGTAAGCCCCAAAAAATTTCTCCTGCATTGAGTAATAGAATAAGACGGGTTGTTATGAAAGACGGGGGACTTTCTTCTAGTCAAATTAAGGCAGTCACAGATGCTGATTGCAGTCCCTTGACCATCAGCCGACACTAAAGACAAAAAGGCATGGTAAATAAAAAGCGTAAACAAATTCCTCGGCTGCTTCCACGCCACAAGGTGGACCGCTTAAAGTTTGGCCGTGAATACCAAACATGGGACGTTGAGAAGTGGAAGAAAGTCCTGTTTTCTGATGAGAAAAAATTCAATCTCGATGGTCCTGATGACTTCCAACGATATTGGTATAACAAAAACATGCCTCCTGAAATTTTCTCCGCACGTCATAGTGGTGGAGGGTCCCTAATGGTATGGGGTGCCTTTTCTTACAGAGGGACGATGGAGCTCCAGGTGATGCATGGTCGTCAGAGAGTGGCTGGTTGTGTTAACATGCTACAAAAAGCATCTTTGATGACGGAGGACCATCGTTTTTGTGGGGATTGATGGTTATTCCAACAGGATAATGCTGCAAGACGGACCTTGACCTTTCTACAAGAAAATGGGGTCCATCTCTTGGGACATCCTTGCATGCTCACCGGACTTGAACCCAATTGAAACTGTTTGGGGATGAATGAGAAGAGATGTTTATCGAAATGGCAAACAATATTCAACAAAAAATGAACTTTGTGAAGCCATCTTCAGAAGCTGGAGCAACATCCCCCGCACCTTAATGGAAACGCTTATTTCTAGCATGCCCGACAGAATTTTTGAAGTCATCAAAAGCAGTGGAGGTAGACTTCATTATTAAATTTGGTTGTTGAATATTTTCATACACTTTTTGTACAATTTTGTAGAATTTTTGTCTCTGATCTTATAATTTTGATCATGTGTAAATCGCCTCATTTTATAAAAATGTAAATTTCTAAATAAAATATTTGGAATGTAGCTTTTTGTTTCCATAACCTTTTAGATTGTAGTATTGGTAAGCTTAAGTGGGAGGAGTTTAAAATCTATCTGTAAAAAAAAAATTTCTTTTTAAAGATTTTTAAGTGGTCTTAAATTTTTGATCAGGAGTGTATATTATCTATCACTAAAGATTAACTAAAGCCTAGCTGCATCCCCCACCCATGCCCCTCTGTGACTCCTACTCATGACTCTTCACAGGAAAGCTGGGCCTTCACAGCCATCTCTGCCACTGCCACCAGTGAGGTGAGAAGAAAGAGAATAAGGAGAGAGGAGGATGATCCCCATGTTTGAATGTGAGCAGGTGCCTGTTTATAGATACCCACTTCTAACATAAAAATGGGCTAGGATGTCATGAAACTAAAGTTAACTTTCTAGCCTGCCTAGGCATTAACAACTTTCCTGCTTCCCCTTTTGATTAAGGTATCCAAATGTCATCAGATGCTACCAGGAAATGTTAATTTTTATCTACCAAATGATATGTTTACCCTGAAAGTATAAAAATAAATATATAAAAAAATATCTATAGATAAAGGCATACAATTGCATTCAAAATACATTTATTTGAGGGTTTACAACCTATCACATTGAATACACCAGTTCTCGCTCGATCACCGAAGTTAAGCAATGTTAAGCCTGGTCAGGATTTAGATGGGTGACCACTTGGGAATAGCAGGTGCTGTAAGCCTATAGTGACGGATGTGCATTGTGGTGCAGTGGATATCGGCTTGGAAAGAAAAATCGGTGAGCCGAGTTCGAATTCTACTTGAATATCCTGCATTCACTTAAGCACTGGTACTCTTCGGAAAGGTATTAATCCATCCCTTCCCTCCAGTTATGGGTTAAATAACAAGGGTAGGACCCTGCCCTTAAAAAAAAAAAAAAATCGCAATGAAACTTGATACTCGAAAAGAAAAATGTATTACTAGACACAAAAACTTACACAAAAAACAAATTGTTGAAAGAAAAAAGTATTACCAGCAATAAAGTTTAGTTGGCAATAAATGACCTGCTGAGGTTGATCTAAACTTATTTATAAATGGAACTTTGTCTCTGTGTGTGTATGTGTGTCTGTCTGTTACCTATAGACTCTGAAATGGCTGAACCAATATTCTTGAAAATTTACACAGTTGTACTATAAGCATCTGCAAATGTTCTTAGCTAGGTTTTGTGTCAAGGTACCCCTAATAAATATCAGTAATTGAAAAAATCGGATTATAGAAGGAGTGGTCCGATTTTAATCAAATTTGATACACTCATAGACAAAGACATAAGAAATGATATTCAGAAGTTTCAAGATTGCAGTTCTTACAATAGTGCAGAAAATTGATTTTTTATATATATATATATAAAAGGCAAGATGTTTATGTGTGTGTGTCTGTTTATCTGTCTGTATTTTTTCAGCCCTTTTATTTTTGTTTTTGCTTCGGGTTTGGCTCTAAGTAGGTATAGTTGTAGTTCTTAGTCTCAGCCATGATACTATTTACTCAGAGGACTTATTTAGCTTTCAAAATTCAGTTTACGATGAAAAAAACTTTTTTGATACTGATAACAGGAGATCAAAATTTGACTTATATCCATTCATTTTTCTTTCCGCCTATGGTTTCGCTTTAACTGTAAACAACTATTGCTTTTTAGTCTTTTGTGCCAACGTCCAAAGAGTCTGAGCTCCAGGACCATGGATTAGTTTTAAAGCTTTCATTACATCTGAGCAATGCTGGGCTATACTGCTAGTCTATAGATAAGGGCATACAATTGCATTCAAAATACATTTATTTGAAGCTAGAAAATTGTGTTCAAAATATTTAGATTTTGGCAGTATATAATCCATACAGAGCAATAGAAGAATAAATAAAAAGATAGTAGATAAAGATTAACATTGCATTTAATCTTTTGAAGATCAAAGTTGGCTGGAAAGCATGAAGCCGGAAGAACATTCCACAAATGAGAAGTGTGAGAAAAAAAAAACTTTTAGCATAGAAGTTACGATACATAAATACAGAATATGACAGGTGATTTTAAAAAATTACCTGGCCGCCACAATCAGTTATACAAATTTTGGAGAACTTCTACCCTTCTTATCCAGTTCAGTTGGCAAGGTGCTGTTGCAGGGCTGGAATTTCTAGGCCCTGGCACCCAACAAAGCAGAGACTTTGAGCTAATGTTCTACATTATGGTCTGGATACACAACAGAGGAAGTACAGATACTATACACTGATCCACTATTTACATACCTTCTCAGAGTAGCAGTATATAACCAGTTTAATGTTAAGTGCCTTACATACAGGCCAAAAGCATAACTTGCCCAGTATCTTTAACCCTTGTTCATTGGTATTGCAATCCACCAAATGTCCTCTTTAGTGCAGTTAGGGAAGTATTGTCTTAAGGCTGGAACCTCAGGACCAGGTATCATTCAGATTCTCTGTAAGCTGTCCAAAGGCAGAAACACAGAAAAGAGAAAAACAGATACTACACTATGATCTCAGCCTGATGACTGTATAGGAAAGACTCTAATCACAGCTAGCAAGCTAATATTCTCTAATTTTATGAAGAAAACAATGCTCATATAAACAAAATAAAAGTGGGGTGCTGAAAAGATTTCAGTCTAACCCATTTCCAAAAAATATGTTAAAAATCACGGAGAAACAATGTGCCAGGTGTGATGTGCTGTTGTTGGTATGTTTTATGATGTAAGGTCATTTTTCAATAGATTGAAATGGTGATAAAGTAGCAAGAAGTATGCAATATGCTGCCTATGGGGAAAGAGGGTGTAGAGTGGAAAACAATTCATCACTCACAAAGCTCTATACATGCTTTTAAGCTTTATCAAGGCTGGAAAGTTAGGATTGGATAGCTCCAGCCCAGATGCAGTAACACTGTCCTATGTTAGATCTGATCTGGCTCTTGTAATGATGGAGCATATTAGGAGGAGTCTGATACGTTTTGGAGTGGCATAGAAAGCTAATCATTTTTCTAGCATCTTTAGTGATGGATCATATAAATAGGTTAGGCTTGATTCCCAATTGGCCTTCACGGCAAGGAGAGTGTGATTATTCATCATGAGTTGAGAAAATTTAGTGTCTACTCGAAGAATATTTACTAGTTTTGTTTTGGAGGAACTGAATGTTATAAGATCACTAACCTCTCATTGAGCTCTTAAAGCTACATTAGAAATAAACTGCCAGGTTCTGTGTTATCCTATTAAAATTTTGCTTGTTCCTCCCTTCATTAGTTTGCGTGACTGTTAAGTCCTGCCAATGCCTCATAAATAACGGACTATTCTGTTTTGTTTGCATGGAAAGAGAAGAAATGACCCAACTTGATTTTAATGAGAAAATGAAAGAAGCAAACAAGAAGGGAAGACAGATGTTAACATCTCATGGCAATGTAGGAATAGGAAATTAAGAATTAAAATCAATCTTCTTCACTTTTACAAAAATTTCACAATGGCGTGTTAAATCCTGGTTTTTCCCAAACAGAAAAAGGATTGACCATGTGCTTAAAGGAAAAGTCAAAACCAGATTTCACAAGTAGATGTTAAATTGGTTTTCTGACTAATGGAAGCAATTGCAAGTCTAAAAAGACTTTCACAATTCAGTGCGAAAAATCTAAATACTATAAAAGACCCTCCCCACGAAGTCAAGGATGGAAGCAGCAGAGATAACAAGCTAAAATGTAATGGAATAAGCTTCAAGTGACTGGACATTTATCCTCTTTTTTCCTTCTTTCTCATGTGCTGATTCCTTTTACTTCTTTTCCATTCAAAGACATTCCTACCAAACAAACGCTAATACACACATACTTATGTAAGCATAAACTATTTCCAACAAATTACTACTACAAACATTTTTTGATACCTTAAACTTTCTAATTGGACTTTAACTTCTACAATTCATGTTTTCTTTCCTTTTAATAAATTTCTGTAATAACATGAAAAATATATATTTTATTCTTCCACTATTCCATGCTATTCTTCCACAAATATAGACTAACTTTCTGGTGATAAAAAAAGAAAACCACCTGATAATTCTGGATAAAACTTGTAAGCTGTATGGAGCCTTTGGTTAATCAAAGGCTGAATCAAATAAACATTAACCATTTCCCTATGGTTTTCAACAATACCTCATAAATAATGGACTTGTCTTGAATGTGCGATAAGACAAAAGTTATATTAAGGATGCTACTTGGTTTCAGTCCAAAAATGGAAAAAAAAGAAGAGAAAATTGAAATCTTTAATTTCTTTTTCAGTAAAATGGAAAAAGTTGTCAATATCAATTATTTTCATTTGTACCCTGTTCTTAAAATAAAAGCTAGCATTCATATTTACTAGTTTTAACATGTGAAAATTTTCAGTTTTCTTATTTTGATATTTTGATGAATCTTAATTCTTCAGTTAATGATTGAATAAGCGCATGGCAAATTCTATGACAATAAAACGTCCATAGAAATTCCCCTAATGCATCATTATTTGAACTTTGTTATTGCAATATTTTGTTAAAGTTGCGATCATAAGTATAAAGTTCTCTCTTCTCTGTTCATACCATTCCTCCTTGGTTCTGAGTACAACAGTTAACTGTATCCGGCAACAAGGCCTCTGGTTAGAAGGTTGTGAGAAGCATGGAACCATCTCTAAATTGCTGCTGTTCCCAGGTTTACCTGACCCAGAGTGGTAGCACCTGTTAGGGTCCCAGATGAGGGCAAATAGTTAACTCCCATAAACTGGGATCAAAAACACTATGAAAGCATAAGAATAGACTTTTATAGAAGCATATACATGAGAATAGACTTTTATAGAAGCATATGCATGAGAATAGACTTTTATAGACGCATATGCATGAATAGACTTTTATAGACGCATATGCATGAGAATAGACTTTTATAGACGCATATGCATGAGAATAGACTTTTATAGACGCATATGCATGAGAATAGACTTTTATAGACGCATATGCATGAGAATAGACTTTTATAGACGCATATGCATGAGAATAGACTTTTATAGACGCATATGCATGAGAATAGACTTTTATAGACGCATATGCATGAGAATAGATTTTATTTTATAGACGCATATGCATGAGAATAGACTTTTATAGACGCATATGCATGAGAATAGATTTTAAGACATTTTATGCAGAGAATAGACTTTTATAGACGCATGCATGAGAATAGACTTTTATAGACTATATACATGAGAATAGACTTTTATAGAAGCATATACATTTTTGAAGAAAAAATATGACCAACAATACATTTTTGAAAGAAAAAATATGACCAACAATACATTTTTGAAAGAAAAAATATGACCAACAATACATTTTTGAAAGAAAAAATATGACCAACAATACATTTTTGAAAGAAAAAATATGACCAACAATACATTTTTGAAAGAAAAAATATGACCAACAATACATTTTTGAAAGAAAAAATATGACCAACAATACATTTTTGAAAGAAAAAATATGACCAACAATACATTTTTGAAAGAAAAAATATGACCAACAATACATTTTTGAAAGAAAAAATATGACCAACAATACATTTTTGAAAGAAAAAAGATATTTTTGAAAAAACCAACAATACATTTTTGAAAGAAAAAATATGACCAACAATACATTTTTGAAAGAAAAAATATGACCAACAATACATTTTTGAAAGAAAAAATATGACCAACAATACATTTTTGAAAGAAAAAATATGACCAACAATACATTTTTGAAAGAAAAAATATGACCAACAATACATTTTTGAAAGAAAAAATATGACCAACAATACATTTTTGAAAGAAAAAATATGACCAACAATACATTTTTGAAAGAAAAAATATGACCAACAATACATTTTTGAAAGAAAAAATATGACCAACAATACATTTTTGAAAGAAAAAATATGACCAACAATATTTTTAAACAATTTTCTTTTTGAAAGAAAAAATTATTGCCATAATACATTTTTGAAGGAAAAAAAAATATAACCAGCAATACATTTTTGAATACTAGAAGATATCTTCAGTTTTCTAAAAATTAAAAAAAAAATTTTTCATTAAAATCTGATGAAATCAGCCTTCTCACTATAACTAAACATTAAAAAAAATAACTTAAAACCATGCTTTTTGGGAATTATTTAACCCACAGAGGTTGATATGCCATTAAAGAAAACTCAAACCTCCTTGCTTGCATTCGTTCTCTATGATGTTTACTGATTTCTTATCTCTCCCCTGCTTGTAATCATTTTCATCTTCTTCTCTATTGTTCTCTTGATGCCTCTTTTCATTGTCTTATTCTTTCTTCCATTACAATGATTTTCTCAAGAATGCAATTACAAAATACAATTTCATTCATTACAGCAAAAGTGTGACACATAGGTACCTAGTTAGGTATTACTATATTATAAAGACTATGACTTGCTATGTTGTTCACAGTGAGATTTGAAGAACCGACTGGATAAAATGAATAAAAATAATTGATACTATGCCAAAGTTGACATGGTAGTGACTTTCATTTCTTTTGAAAATGGTAATGGTGAAAAATATTACTGCCCTTTTTTTTTCTTTTTTTTTTTTTAAAAAAAAAAAAGAAGAAATCTCCAACTGTTTTTCATATATTCCATTTTCATATACAGAATAATTTGTAAACCTTTAAGCCTTAATTGCATCATATTCACTAGTTTTAACCCATGGAAATTTCAGTTTTCTTATTTTAATATTCTGATGAATCTTAATTCTTCAATTAATCATTGAATAAGCGCTTAGCAAATTCTATGACAATAAAATAAACATAGAAATTCCCCTATTGCATCATTAAATATTTGAATTTAACAACTTTCACAAAATACTGCAAAAACAATCATAAATTTAAAGTTCTTTTTTTTTCATTGATATCATTCCTTCTTGCTTGCATTTGTTCTCTTTTATGTTTACAGATTGCTTGTCGCTCTTCTGCTCATAATCGTTCTCATCTTCTTTGTCATTCTCTTGCTGCCTCTCTTTGTTGTCTTATTCTTCCTTTCATTACAATGATTTTCTCAGGAAATAGAATGCATTTACAAAATACATTTAATTTCATTCATTACAGCAAAAGCATGACACATGTAGGTACCTAGGTAGGTATTACTATATTATAATATAAAGACTATGACTTTCTATGTTGTTCACAGCAAGATTTGAAGAACCGACTGGATAAAATGAATAAAAATAATTGATTTTAACCTGTGAAAATATCACTTTATTCTTATTTTAATATACTGATGACAAAAAGCAACAAAAACAAAACAAAAGCAAAAATCCAAACAAAAACAAGTTTTAACCTATAAACATTTCAGTTTTTTTAATTTGAATTTTCTAATGAATCTTCAATCTCAATTTAATGATTGAATAGGCACAGAGTATTCTACAACCATAAAATACCTGTAGAAATTTCCCTATCGCATCTTTTGCAATATTTTACCCCAACAAGTTAATGATTGAATAAGTGCATGACAAATTCTATGACAATAAAATATCCTTAGAAATTCCTCTATTGCATTAATTGTTAATTTGAACTTAACAACTTTAACACTATATTGCCATAACAATAATAAATATAAAGTTCTTTCTCTTCTTCGCTCATATAATTCCTCCTTGTTTGCATTCGTTCTCTATTATGTTTACGGATTGCTTGTCTCTCTTCTGCTCGTAATCGTTCTCGTCTTCTTCTCTGCCGTTCTCTTGCTGACTCTCTTTGTTGTCTTATTCTTCTTCCATTACAATGATTTTCTCTAGAAATATAATGCATTTACAAAATACATTTAATTTCATTCATTACAGCAAAAGCATGACACATCTAGGTACCTAGGTAGGTATTAGTGTATTATAATATAAAGACTATGATTTGCTCTTGTTTACATTTAGAATTCTGCCTGAATTTACTCAAGCTACTAGACAAGCAACTATTATCACTGTTTTACAGTGAAACCAATCAAATGTAACCACAACTTCTACTCTATCAGCTTCTTTTCTCGCACTTCCTGCCTGTGGAATTCCTTTCTGTATACTTGCTTCCCTGACAGCTACAATCTCCAAGAATTTAAATGTAAAGTCAGTTGCCATCTCTTATCTTCTTGACTTACATCCTTTCCCTGACAACCCTTGTATCATGTTCTTTTTCCCTCTCCACTCTACTCTCGTGGAGCTCTCGTCGCACCAGGGT
Source organism: Ascarosepion bandense (assembly GCA_037127315.1). Taxonomy (NCBI): domain Eukaryota; kingdom Metazoa; phylum Mollusca; class Cephalopoda; order Sepiida; family Sepiidae; genus Ascarosepion; species Ascarosepion bandense. The sequence continues at coordinate 3,601,959 of JBBBDQ010000891.1, read as the reverse complement.
TCTCATCCTTCTCCTACTCATTATTTAACACCTCTTGTAACTTGTATCCTCTTATTTTAAATAATGACCAGCATTCATATTTATGATTGTTGTTGCAATATCTTGTTGGGGTAAAATATTGCAAAAGATGCGATAGGGAAATTTCTACAGGTATTTTATGGTTGTAGAATACTCTGTGCCTATTCAATCATTAAATCGAGATTGAAGATTCATTAGAAAATTCAAATTAAAAAAACTGAAATGTTTATAGGTTAAAACTTGTTTTTGTTTGGATTTTTGCTTTTGTTTTGTTTTTGTTGCTTTTTGTTTTGTTTTTGTTTTGTTTTTAATTTTTGTTTTTTTTTCGTTTTTTTTTTTTTGGTTTTTGTTTTTTCTTTTTGGTTTTAGTTGTTTTTGGTTTTTTTGTTTATTATTGATTAATTTATTTATTGTTATGCTTTTAACTTTTCTTTGTTACAGGGAGGGCCTTAAAACTGGTCACCTGCAACACATAAAAGCTCCAGCTCCAAGAGGCTATGTAAGTGAAATACCTTTTTTCTTCAGCAGAAAATTAAATGCTAAACAATTTTAAATGCAAGCATGAATTGCTCCAAAAGGTTATTATTAAAATTCCTTTTGTGTAATCGTTCAGTAGTTCATTGGTTTATCTTTTAGTTGCTTTATTTTGTAGTCATGTGAATTTGAATAGCGAAAAATTTCTTTCTGAAAACTCAGCAGTGTATAAAGAAACAAACTTTTCATTAGAAACAAAGAAAAGATTACAAAACTGACATATCAATTCTCCTCACAATAAAAGAAACTTTGGCCAACAAAAATGTGTTTGTCTATATTTTTGAGATAAGTATTTATCCTATTTACATTATTCGGACTATTGTCCTCATCTTTGTTGCCATTTGTACGATGTTTTGGCTGTTGTATGCTTCGGCCTTCTTCAGGTGCTAGGAATTTTGAACCGAATCATTTATTACAATCACTGGGGTATATGATCTTCATTTCTTGTGTAGTCATGAGTTATCTCCCTTAAGTTACTTGTTCACCACTGATGTAGCCTGGCATTTAACTCTCAACTGTTTGGATCAAGTCAAAGGAAGTAACCAATGTCTATATCCACTGGGTCATGTGTCCTTAAGGACAAGAACTGAATTTTTGGGACTTATAAACCTCATGTTCAGTAACCCTTTTTTTACCAGAGTTCATACTGCAATTTTTGATGTTGTTTTTTCTAGTATTTTGGATGGTAATGGTTTTCTCTACTATTTTTTACTAGAGTTTCATTTGCAACGTAGATGAGGACAATAGTCTGAATAATGTAAATAGTGATAAATGTTTTTCTACAAAAGGAATACTGCAAAAACCATGGACAGAACACGATTATAACAAAGTTTTCAGGGAAATGGAAACAAAGGGAACACTTAGAATCAGAAAAAAGAGAACTGAAACCTCTGATACACATAATGAAGAAAAAGGCTTGGAAAATTTGACACTCACAGGACATATAGAAGGTAGGAGTAGAAGAGGAAAAAAGTAACCTATGTAATGAGCTTATGCAAATGGATAGCAGAGCAAGAATTGGGAAGGATAGTGAAAAGATAAACCTTATTAATAGTAACAAACGATAAGAAGTTGTGGAGAGTCATAATCGCCCTACATAACAAGCTTGTGTAAATAGATGGCAGAACAAGAAATGGGAAGGATGCTGAAAAGTCTAAAGAGCCACAAAGAATAGAAAGTTGTGGAGAGCCATGATTGCTACATGCTGAATGGACATGGCACATAGAAGAATGATAATAAATTTAAGATTTCCACAGCTGAGTTGGTTAAAATTATGACAATAAATAATCGTGCCAGGTGGGGGTGTACAAAATGTTATGACTTTAAATGACAGACTCAAGTTTAAGGAAATGATATTACTCATAAACTAGTAAATTGAAAAATAATACCACATATTGCTCCTTGCTCTTCAGTGATCAATTGAGGACAAACCTAAATAGTATGCATAATGACTAAAATAATAGATTAACAAAATTAATATTAAACAATGTCCTCAAGGGCACATAGCCCAGTGAATAAAATCATTAGTTAGATCCAGTGACTTGACCCAAAGGGTTATGAAACTGCGACAACAGCGACAAACAAAATAAATGTAGTTAAAATAGAGATAAGTCAAACCTGCAGAAGTGGAATGATTCATAGAACAAGAACAATCTACCCCAGTGATTAAAATAGTGGTTTCAGTTCAAAATTCTAATCATGTGATGAAGGTCAGAGGGTACAACAGCTGAGATGCTGGGAATATGTCAAAAGATGAAGACAACAATTTGAACAATGTAAATAATACAGAATTAGCTTTGGCTTTCATCCTTAACTTCAGAAGAAGTTGGGATGCTGTGTGACAAGTCTTAAGCATTTTAACCTAGTAGAGCTCAACCCTCTCCAAGTTAGACCAGAGCCGGTGTTCTCCAACTAGGTGGCTCACCTTGGTAATGGAAATGTAAACTAGTTAATCTGAGGTGATGTGGTCACTGACCTGTATTGAGGAGGTCTTATACCCAGTGGTGCTGTCTTAACATGCAAGTTTAGCCTGCCTGCTGAAGTTTTCTGGAACATAGCAACTTGGAGCCATCAAGTGAGAGATTTAGGAGATGGTTGAGGAACAGTGATGCCTGTCCACCATACCCGACATCAAAGTGTCCCCTATGACCACACATATATATTTTACACTAGATATTAAAGTGAACAGTTACTCATCAAATGTACCACCTTATAAATATATATGTGATACAGTGAAACAGACCTGTCTGTGGATGACTATTTACGCTCTCATACCCTGATTGAGCACTCTGGAAGAATGGTGGACTTTGAAAAAACTAGCTACTCTAGCATCCAAGCATCACTCATTCAGTAATGAATTAGGGCACTCTAACTACTGGCATATGATACATCATATGCTAAAAGTCTGCTTCCTTCTACCGAGCACCTATATCTCAGAGGTAGAATCGGTAACTGATGCCAATTCGGTCAGGTTTCAATCCTGGGTAAAAGCAATCGGATGTCTAACCATACTGATGAGCTGTGATACAGCAAAATAGACCTGTCTGTGGATGACTATATATATATATATATATATATATATATATATAAGCATATAATTTTTTTAATTGACTATTCTGAACCAATAAAACAAAAATATCATGACTCAAAATGCTTTTCTGACAAATCTGAAAATATGTCCACATCCAAACAAAATTGTTTTGTTATAGTCAATAAATAAGAAAAGAATACAAAAACAAAATTATAAGCAAATATTGTTAAAAATTATTGAATAAAAAGATAAATAGAAAAATCACTAAGAATCAATGGTTATATTAAGACACAACAGCCATTTCTTTTGTTCAGTGGGAAGTTTGCTTAGAATTAGTACACATAATCTCAAGAAATTTTAAATGAATAGCTGTGTAGAGGATTTTTAGTCCTTTACGATTTATATTATTTGTCCAACAAGAAAAACAAAAACGGCAACTCCAATTTGTAACCAATAAATCAAAATATATTCAATAAACAAACAAAACAAGTAATAGCAGTACATAGAGTAAGAGGAAAGAGTTGTTCCCCTTTAGCTGTTTGTTGACCAAAGTAAGATGTAGAAAGTTTTTTCTTGCACTGAAAAGGTTTGTTACAATTGTTAGCAAGATTTTCATGTAAGAACAAATAACATAAAAATACAATTATTTTGAATGTAACTGTAAGTGATACAAATTTTGGTCAAAAGGTCAAAGATCGAAAGTTCTTGAAAATGTTCAGGCAAAAGACAAAGTTCTGTGTCTGTGTGTGTGTTAGGCAAGGAATGAGTAGAGAGAGAGACTTATGTGTAGTGTAGTCTTTTAGCCAGCCTGTGGGTCTACTGACAAGCTTGCGAAAGTCTACCATATTATTTGCAGAGAGTGGATCAAACAGCAAGTGTGTGACAAACTTTGTTTACATCAGAAAAATATGTGATTGGCTAAAAATTAACCAATCACCAACACACATGTGAAAGTTGCTTCAAAGCCGAAAGATTACAGGTGACTGTGATTGCTAAATTGTCCTATAAAAAACAGTAGTGATTTATTACCCAATCGCAGATGAGTGAATGACATGGACAGAATGTGGGTAAGAAAAACATAGCAACTGCTATAGCTGGATGTGCTCAGCTGACAATTTGGAAAAATCTTTAGTAAAGATGTGGTAAAAATTGGAGTATTATTTGGTGTTCTGCAATAGCTCGTCTTTTCTTAGCAATTGTTTTTCACAATCAGATTACAACTTGAAAGTACTTGAGACCCTGTAAAACAAAACTAAGTTTGCATAATTGAATGACAGGAGTGTTGAAAATTAATTTAAAAAAAAAAAGAAAGAATTAAGCACTGAAACTGATCATGTCCTTAAGAGCAATTGATCTGATTGAGACGTTTGAAGGAGTGTGGAACTACCTCTTAGTTGTTGTTTTTCTAAGGTCAACACTGACCCAAGGTGGTAGCAGCTCTTATGGTCCTAGCTGTAGGTAAATATTTAAACCCCAAACTCTCACAGCTGCTCTTTTTGATTCTGAGTATGATGATAAACTGGATCTGACAGTAAGTCCTCCAATCTGGAGGTTGTGAGAAGCATGTAACAAGCTTTTCATTGCTGTTGTTCCCAGGTCTATCCTGACCTGGAGTGATAGAACTTGTTAGGGTCCCATCTATGGGAAAAAAGTTAAACCCCAAACTGGGGGAAAAACATTATGAAAGTATAAAAATAGATTATTATAGTAAAAATTTCAGCATTTTTTTAAATTTTAAAGAAAAAATATTACCAACAATACATTTTTGGAAAAAAGAAAAAAAATTACCATCAATACATTTGACTCTCAACAAAAACCTCTTTACAAAAATATGCCAATGAGACCTGATCTACAAATTGATTTCTTACAAAGAATACACATTATATTCATATGAATCTATCGTAAAAAATTGTCAATATTAAATAACCCTTTTAGGTTTATATGCTGTAAATTCAATCATACTTTTTGGTCAATATATAAAAAAATTTTCTATTAAAATAATTGTACAAGAAAATAGGTTTCTCATATCCAGTAGCTGTTATCACTCTTTCCAGTACTGATGGCAGTTTCCTTCCTAACCTTTTCTTTGAAGTAGTGTAAAATATCAACATCTTGATTATGTAATTATTTTCTCTTTTCAAGCTCAGTAGCATTTATCACTCTTTCCATTATTGATAGGGGTTTCCTTTCTAAACTTTTATTTGAACTCCTGTGGAATAGAAACCCCCTTTTTTTTGTCATTATTTTCTCTTCTGAAGCCCAATAGCATTTATCATTACTTCCATTATTGATGGGGTTTTCTTCCTAACCTTTTATTTGAAGTAGTGTGGAATATCAACATCTTCATTATGTTATTATTTTCTCTTCTCAAGCTCAGTAGCATTTATCACTCTTTCCATTATTGATGGGGGTTTCCTTCCTAAACTGAAGATGTCTATTATAAAAGTAGGAGTGGTAGTTATCACAGCAATACCAATTGCATGTGACTCATCAACCAAAAACAAGAAATGCACAGACATCCACAAGTTTGACAACTAAATCCTGTAACCATAATAATTCAAGTTGCAGTACTACAACACCTAGTGTTTTAAACAGAAAACAAAAGCTTTGGAGATGTGTTCTGTCCATGTTAGTCATTTGCTATCTTTAATATGCACGTCAGATCCTAATTTTCATATGGGTACAATGCATGGCATGAAACTCATTTTGAAATATCTAAACTGTAGATGCTTACTCAGATAAATGGTTAAAAAATGGCTTCGATCAAATAAACCTTTTAGGTCATAATGAGAACAACCCTTCTTTGAAGCCTGTTGACTGGCACTATAGCATCACAAACAAAGATTTGTACCAAATAATGAACCAAATCATCTTGAGGACTGTCAACAAGGAAACAACAAGAACGAATGACACATGACAATAAAATAATGTCAAACTCAAGATGTTGCCATTCCACACTACTTCAAATAAAAGTTTTTTATAAGGTCAACAGTCAGAAAAATGTAAATAGTGTAAATAATTACAGTATCTCATCTCAGAAATATAGACAGACATTGAAGGTGAATATGGCAACAAATATGAGGACAACAGTCCGAACAATGTAAATAGTGTAAATAATTACAATATCTCATTTCAGAAATATAGACATATATTGAAGGTGATTATGGCAACAAATATGAGGACAACAGTCCGAACAATGTAAATAGTATAAATAATTACAATACCTCATCTCAGAAATATAGACAAATATTGAGTACAGTTACTTAGAAAAAAAAAATCCTGTATGATGCCTGGTTGAAAACTTGTTTTATAAAGATTGTCTTTTATTTTTCATTTACTTTCATAGAAATATCAACTACATATTTGTTTAATAACACTAAAACTAAAATACATAAGAATGAAGAGGATTTAATGTATTTTCGACCCAGCTGGACTTCTACCAAAATATTGCTTAATAGAGCTACAATTTATAAGATTTATTGAGCGTTCAAACCTGATGAGCATTTTCATGCAAACATTTGTTAAAAAAGATCAATTCATTGAACTTTTACAGATTTATAGAAGAGCTATTTATTTATAATTCTGTTTAAAGTTTTTTGGTAAACATTGACTTTCATGCCCGCAAAAACACAGCATCAAAAAGACAGTTATTCTCTTGATACCACTATTAACTACCTTCAGTACTCGGCAATGACAGTTGTCTTAGAAAGCAATCATTAGAATTGTAATAAAACCTTAACATATGAAAGTGAATTGATACGTTATTTTTTTGTTACTTGAGAATTTACAAGAAAAATATTAAACACTATTTATTAGGTTGTTTATTTACAAGAAATACCCTTGGGAAAAGTATTAATCTCTCTTCCCTCCAGTTATGGGTTAAATAACAAGACATATTGAGTTCTATAGCCTTGGCTGGCAACCAATCTACTGCAGAACATAATGGCAACTTAATGCATGATAAACTTCTGCCCAGTCAGTCATGTCTCTTTTGAGACATGATCACCCAACCGTGTATCACGTATGGCACTTAACTGACTGATTTACACAAACAATTTTAAATAATTACAATTTTCTAAAAACTAATACAATTAAACCTAATGCAATATTTATCTTTTACCAATTTATAAATAAGTAAATATGAAAAGAATTTATGAATTTAAAAATATTTACTAAATTTAAACATGTGAACCAACTGTAAGGAAATTCTTATTTAAATTATAAAGTTTTGATCAATTGGCAATTAGCCAATATTTTATCTACTATTACAATAAACAATCTAATATTGTTTATTATTTTTGCTGTAACTTCTCAAGAACAAAAAAAAGGTATAATTTCACTTTTACATGTTTAGATTTTATAAAAATTCTAATCATTACTTTTTAAAAGAAACATTGCTGAGGAGTGAAGGTAGTTAAAATAATAGCGGTGTCAAGGGAAAAACCATGCTTTTGACTATCATTTTTGCAGGCATGGATGTATAAGTTTTCCAATTTTTTTATAATTATTATATCTGTTAATATATGCTTAAGATGTTTGATAAATATTTCCTTTATTGAGGAATGATAAAAATGAATTTTTCTTTCTGTTTTAGACCAGGAGTTACTCCTCTAATCCATCTGGATCAATGGGTGACTTAAGTCGTCGTGATGGCAGCAGTATGGGATACAGATCGGACAGGTCTCATGCCTCTACACCAGATTTAACTGATAAATCATCGTCGCGATATGTTCGTGGACGTAGAGATCCCCATTTTCAGCCTCGGCCTCCCCCATCTGACAAGACTAGTGAAGGAAAACCAGATTCTGTGGATGGATCCCGGGGTTCTGAACCACGGGATGGATCCCGAGAACGTGAACCTAAAGATGTAACCAGGCCAAGAGGACATCCGCAAGGTCGCCCACCTTATCGTGGTGGTCCTCAATACCGTGGAGGAGGCCCTCCCCGTGGTCCTCCAGTTAGGGATCCCAGAGAATTTGATCCATCACATAGGGGCAGAGGACGTGGAGGCCCTGGACCAAGAGGTAGAGGGCGTGGAGGACCTCGTGGTCATCCAAGAGGAGAGCCAGGTTACCGTGGAGCTAGACCAGCCCCTCCGAGTTCAGATGAAAGTGGCAGGGTACCCAGAAGGGTACCTGTGGAATATGACACTAGAGGACAGCCACCAGCAAGAAGGGATCCTGGGTATGTCAAGATTTTTTTTTTTAATCTGAGTAGAGATCTGATATTTTGACCTTTTTATAATAAGCTTGGGAAAGGTATGAATCCATCTCTTCTTCCTCCGCCTATGGGTTGAATAGCAGGACAGGTAGACTGATCTCTCTAACCTTGGGTGGAAACCACTTTAAGAGAAGGATAACTGAGAATTTTTAGAAAGTCATGGCAATTCACAGGTAAAAATGTAAAAGTATATATAGTCTTGATTGCTATATCTTGAGTTGGGGCATGGTACTTCAAAAGAGAAAAAAGTGTCTGTCTTTTGGAACACACAATATCAACATAAAGGTAGGCTATAGTCGAAGGAATGATTAATTAAATTATAAGGTTTAACTTAGATCTTTATTTGGCAAACTTGGACCTTTGTGCCTGCAAGAAACAGTATTAAAAGGACAGTTTTTTTTTTCCTTGCACGGCTATTATTTTAACAACCTTCATTCCTTGGTAATGTTTGTTTTAAAAATTGATGTTTAGAATTTTAATAAACTCTAAACATATGAAAGTGATTTCATGCATTTTTGTTCCTGAGAATTGACAACAAAAATAATAAATTTATTGGAAGTTTTTGGAATTATAAGATACTTTCCACCACAAAATTAAAAAAAAAAAACAGTAAATCATGTTTAAAGTTTGTTTTCTTTTGAAATGCTGTAACTTTTGATCTTTTTTTATTTTTTTTTTTTAATCATTTCACCCCGAGCAAGGCGGAAACGCCACTGATGTGCAGGGGGTTACATAAATGTAAAAAGATTAATTAGAAAAGAGTGAGGAGTACAAACTAGTTAGAAAGGAACAATAGAAAGCTGAGAAAGCAGGTGCGATGACAGATACATAGGTGGAGAGAATGGGAAGGTTATACAGGGGAGGGGAGAGAGCTAGAGGCCAGTGGTTAGTAGATGAGTATTGACTTTGCATTTAAATTTCTGGAGGTCGTAGCCGTCAGGAAAGCAAGAATACGGGAGTGAGTTCCACAGGCGGGAAGTGTGAGAGAGGAAGCTGCAGGAGTAGAATTGTCGTCTGCATTTGGCTAACCTGACTGTGAATGGGTGGTACCCAGTTGCCAGTCTGGTTGCACGGGTAAACGCCTGTTGAGGAGGCATCAGTGACTTAAGCTCATCCGAGCAGAAGCCATGAAAGTATTTATAGAAGAGACAGAGGGAGGCCACATTTCGACGATGGGGAAGTGGCTGCAGTCGAGTCGCCAGATCAGTACCTATCACATTACAGACTCTCCTTTGGAGCTTGTCAAGAACACTGAGGAGAATGGCAGGGGCACCTGACCATAAATGGCAGCAGTACTCCATGCACGGATGGATGGTTGACTTGTATATATGCAGGATGGATTCAGGTGGAAAAAACATCCTGGATCGACATAGTGACCCAATCTTCTTAGCAGTAGAAACCACTCAATGTTTTTTTTATTTATTTTTGAGGAAGTTAAAAGCATCTACTTTAACATGGAAATGCTTACACATAACTGATTTTTACATATATGATATAGAGTACCTTCTTGTTTATTGGATTTGTTGGTCAAACGTTGGATCATTGCCAATTGATTTGAACATTATAAAATGTTAGATAAGGTTTTTCTTATAGTTGGTTCACATATTTTAATGATTTAGTAAATGTTTATAAATTTATGAATAAAAGTTATTTTCATATTCTTTATAAATTGGTAAATGATAAATATTGAATTGTATTAAATTTTAGAATGTTGTAAATATAAAATTTTTCTTGAAAATAATCTAGTAAATAAAGTTTAATATTTTTGTTGTGGATTCTCAAGAACAAAAATAAAAAATGTGTGAATTCACTTTCATCATATATTTAGGTTTTATTACAATTCTAATGATTGCCTTTTAAAATAAACATTACTGGGGAGTGAAGATAGTTCATGTTGTAGAGCAGCTAACACCCCTTTAGTGCTCTCAAGATGGAATGGTCTGTGGACCAGTGTATCTATAAAAATAAAGACTAATAGTAGTTAGCATTAGAATTCAGAGTGTAAATTGACATGTGATACAAACTCTTTCTTTGTCAGTGTTCTGCTTCTGAGTGGAGAGAGACCTAGAGACCTCTGCCAAAGGGTAGTCTCATCTGGGATGAATAGACAAAAGTCCCACCTGGCCTTAAGCTGGGTCTATGGGATATTTTTGGCTGAGATTAAGGGTTCAGAATCCCCACTTTAATTGACCTTGTGTTGCATCCACTTTGATGGGAAGGTGGTAAATCCCAGAATTCGGAGGGTTATTGACAATTACTATCAGACTGTGCTCTCAGTGAATAACAACTTAACCTCTCCTCTCTTCTACTATTTGTTGTTCTCTCTTCTGACATTTGTCTTATTTGTATTAATATCTCTTAGCACAGATATTATGCTGTTGATACTCAGCACGCATCTTCTGGGTATTGTCCTGCCACCTTGGCAATACAACAGTTCAAATAATAGTAGTGTCAAGGAAAAACTGTCCTTTTGACACTCTCTCCTTTTTTTTTTTTTTTTTCCAGGCACAAGGGTCCAACACTGCCCAAGTGGGTTTGAAACCATCTTGGATAAATTTACATCAGTATAAACAAGAAAGATTGTTATTATTGTCATCACCAAAAAAGAAAAGTGGGCACATTTGAACTTTTATGCCCACTAAAAACAAAGGTATCAAAAGACAGTTTTTCCCTTGACACTGATATTATTTAAACTACCTTCACTCCTCAGCAATGCTTATTGTTTTTAAAAACCAATGATTAAAATTGTAATAAAACTTACTTATAAAATTGAATTTATGATGAAACTGAATTTATACATTTTTTGTTCTTGAGAATTGACACTAAAAATAATAAACACTATTTATTTATTTGATTGCTTATTTACACTATTGGATTCTTTATTGGAATTGTTGGCAAAACGTTGGCTAATTGCAAATCAATAAACCTCATAAAATGGTAAATAAGAATTTCCTTATAGTTCACATATTTTAATAATTTAGCAAATGTTTTGAAATTTATGAATAAAAATTGTTTTGATATTAATTTCTTTATAAATTGGCAAAGCATAAATATTGCATTGCATTAGTTTTAATTGTATTAGTTTTTAGAATGTTGTAAATATTAAATTATTCTTGTAAATAAACAAATAATGTTTAATATTTTTGTTATCAATTCTCAAAAAGAATAAATTCCGTTTCATCAGATGTTTAAGCATTATTACAATTCTAATCTTCACTTTTAAAACAATAAATATTGCCGAGGAGTGAAGTTAGTTAAAATGAGTGGTGTTAGGAGAAAGACCATCCTTTTGGCACACCATTTTAAAAAAAAAATTTTCTATTGTTTGTGAGTTATTATCTGGTAAAGTAATAAAATTGTGCTTATTAGTGCATACTAAAATATCAAGTGAGAGGATTCTATTAATGTTAAGAATATGGTTTTCTCAAAAGTATCATTTTAGCGGTTTTTTTTTTTTTTGTCGGGGGGGAGGGGGTCCAGATATTTTGTTGATATGAATATTATCAATATGTCAAACATATCACTTGTTTGACAAAATTATGAAACTACTTTTTTTTTTCTTAGTGAGTTATATAAAATCTAAATAAAATAGTACTTAGAGGTGAACCCATAGTTACACCATCACTGTGTGAATGAGGTTTAATGTAATGATCCTGAAGAGGTACTTGTGTTGCACAGGATTAAAAGACAATACTATAATACACACACACACACGTGTGTGTGTGATGTAATTCAATTATTAGGAAAGCTGTTTGACTCACCTTTCAGTTTAAAACACCAGTTGTTTGTGCTGTTTTATCTGACAGAAAAAAAGTGAAAAGGTAGAAAATGATTTTGAATGATTTTATTTTCCTTTTTTTTCAGACCTCTTGCTTACTCTTCAGACGATTCTAGAACTGAAAGAAAAGTTCCCTTGGAATCATCATCAGAGTCGGAACTTTAATCGGCAACCACCATCACCACCGAAGTCAGCCTTATTCATTGATCAACCTTTGACTTTTATTTTTTTTTGTTCCCTTCTGTGTCTCTTTTTTACAAAATGGAAATTTTATGAAAGATTGTTTTGAAATGCTAAAAAAAATCCATTTTGGGTAAGAGGAAATTCATTTTTTTTTCTTTTTTACAAATAAAAAATTATGTAATATTGATCAGACGTGTAAGAAAAAAAATTGTTTTTCATAATCAAATGGTGACATTCTGTTTACTTGGATTGCAAACCTGAGATAAAAGTATAAGCTTTGGCAAAAGTTACCAACAGCCCCCCACTTTTTTTTTTCTGGAAACATTGGCACATATTCAATTCCTCATAGGTCACTTAATGTAAATAAACCCTTAAGCATCATGAAAAATATCAACATTGCTAAATTTAAAGTTTTTCCTATTATCATTACAAATTTTTTATTTTTATATATTTTATGGTTTTAATATTGATACGCTAGTGTTGACAATTGAAATTGTTTTTAGCTGCCATCAACATGACCATTTATTATTTAGGGGAAAATGGGGTAAAAAAGAAAATTAGGGGATAAAATTATTTTCCTTTTTTTTTTCTTAGAATCAGAAAAAAAATAGATCTGAAAGATTTCTTTTTTTTAAACTACTGAAACATTCTTGCAAAATAATTCCATTTATAACTTACCCACTCATCTCCAAGTCACACATTCAAATCAGGACAAGATTCAAGCATTAATTTTACATGGCTGTTTACTTTTAATTTTTCTCAAATTATAGACAGAAACAGAATATCCCACAGTTTATTATATAGGATAAAATATGGCATTTTATTTCTGGAGATTTCCTTTTCAGGTTTTTTAAAGAAACTATTATTTGTCTATATGACATGCTGCTAGGAAGGTTATCTGGTAGACTATTGTCTGACAAAAAAGACTGACATGTTATGAGTATTTATAATAAATTATTTTTAAAAGTTTGTGTGGGGTAGAATGAAAGTAGGACTTAAAAAATGAGTGTCTTCCTGGGTCATGTTTCTCTCTTTCTTTTTGATTTTAGTAGAGTGTTTAAGAAAGACTGGAACATTACAAGTATTTAAATTTTACCTTGTGTGTGTTTGGGGTGTTTGATTGAAGTATCTAGAATCGGAATCCCTGGGTTATGTTTTTCTCTCTTTTCCTTTCTGGTAGCGTGTTATCTGATAAGAAAAACTGGAATATTACAAGTATAATTTTTTTTTTTTCAATGGGGTGGGATCAAAATATCCAGAATCGGAATTGAGATAGTATCTTCTTAGGTCATGTTTCTCTCTTTTTCTTTCATTCAAGATGCATATACAAGAAAGAATTTGTAAAAATGTGCTAAGTTATAATCTGAGATTAAGGACAGAATGGTTAAATAAAATAAAGGCACGAGGAAAACTGTATTTTAAATCGCCTATGCGTTTCATCCTGTGATATCAAGGCAAAAAGACGAAATGAACTTTATTCTAAATTACATATCTATAAACAGTGTTGGCAACCACAATGATGCTCAGAAATCATTTCAAAAGATTAACAGAATATTTTAGTTTTTAGAATTTCTTCATGTGTAGTGCAAAGTCATAAGATATTAAAATGAAGGGAATTTGACCGTTTTCTTTGAAAACTGTTTATTTCGTGTGTTAGTCTGTTTTAGAATTCCTTCATGTGTAGTGCAAAGTCACGAGATGTCAAAATGCAGGGAATTCAACTGTTTCTTTGAAATTTTTATTACGTATGTTAGTCTGTTTTAGTATAATTTCCATAAGTAAAGGTGAGATTGGGAAAAATCTGGGCCTCAAATTGATGTTTTGGAAATTATACTAAATCAGACTAATATACATAATAAAAATTTCAAAGAAAACGGTTGAATTCCATTCATTTTAGCATCTCATGACTTTGCACTACACATAAAGAAATTCTAAAACCTAAAATATTCTGTTAATTAATTGAAATGATTTATGAGCGTCTTTGTGGTTGCTAACACTGTTTATAGATACATAATTTAGAACAAAACTCATTTCGTCTTTTTGCCTTGATAAAGTCCATCACAGGACAAAATGTGTAGGCGACTTAAAATACAGTTTTCCTCTTGTCTTTATTTTATTTAACCAAGAAAGAATTTGTAAATATTCTGACAGAAAAATCCAATTCCAGAAATGTACATTGGTTAGCGTCTTGTTGCTAAAAAGGATTACGGCCACATTATGTTGAAACACCAATTCATGTATGAGCACTGAAGTTAAGTTGTTATGGTTTATAAAATACAAAGCGAAGCAACACAACAAAGTCAAGTCTGGTGATCACTGTGCTATAAGTTTGAATGTGTGGATGGAGTAATGGAGAATAACTTGGAATTGTTGATCAGAGAGGAGAGTTCCAATTCCTGTCGTGTTTGTTATATCTACTTGCACACAAATACCATTGGGAAAAAGGAATCCACTTCTTTTTCTTCTCAGTGGTTAATTAGTAAAATTTGTATCACTAAGAAGACATTATTCTCTCAAAATACAAAAAAATAACTCCAGTTTGATCCTTTTTATCTAAAACTTTATTAATTCAATTACAATGTGAATGTAGAATGAAGCCGCTGGATGCATAATGATGAAATGTGGGCCTTTAAAAAAGTGTTTCCCTAGCCTTCATGTCATGGCTGAAAACTCCCTGTACCCAGAATGCTCTGGTTCCAAACAGTGGACATCACAAAAACCTTATTTTTCGCCCCTACGGTCAAAGGGGAATAACTTATTGCAAATATTTTCGTTAGGTTGTGTCCTAACACAATCTAAAAAAAATTCTGGTTTTAAATAAGAGTTGATCAACTGTAGAAAAGGAATCAATAAAATACAATTAGCTACGCAGGCATGTCATTTAGGTTTATTTACATTGTCTGCAAAATAAATGTATAAAAACTACAGTGGCCGCAAAGTGGGGGATCAGTTTATATATTGATTGCCTTACAGAATTACTCTCTCACTTTATGCTGACATTATATCTTTACAATTGAGTAGTGAGTTCGATACTCACTGGGTGCCTCTTCTTTTCGGCCTTGTGCCACATCTAAGCTACACTTAGAAAATCACCATTATAACTTGTTTATCAAATTCTGGTTAGGTATGTATCTGCCTCTTCTCCTCCCAGCTATGGGTTAATTAGTTAGTGAAGCTCTTAATAACCTGCAAAGAGTTGATAAGCTGTGAAAAACAAATCAATAACAAAAGAAAAAAAAATAGGGTAAGATTTTTTAAGATTAGAGCTTCTTTCTAAGTCATTTGTCAGAATCAAGAAATAAATATTTCTTAGAGTAAGAACAAATGGAGTAATAATCCACAGATCGTAGCATTTCCTTTTTAAAAGTGCTCAATACAAAGCATAGCGATATATTATTGTAATATTTTTATTATAAGTGGTTATAATAAAAACATTTTACTTCACTACACAAAAGCTTTCATGTTTCAGTACTATTAACTGTACTTTGTCAGATAATATTCCCAACAATAAACTGCGTCTGGCAGCAAGGCCTCTGATTGGGAGGCTGTGAGGAGCATGGAACCCCCTCTTAATTTCTGTTGTTCCCAGATCCACCCTGACCTGGAGTGGTAGCACCTGTTATGGTCCCAGCTATGGGCAAAAAGTTTATCCCCAAACGGGAGTCAAAACACTATGAAAATAAAAATAATAAACTTTTATAGTAAAAATTCCAGGAATATCTCCAAACTGGGGTCAAAACACTATGAAAGTTAAAAAAATACACTTTTATAGTAAAAATTCCAGGAATACATTTTTGAAGGAAAAGAAAATATTACCAGCAATACATTTTTGGAAAAAAAAAACATACCAGCAATACATTTGAATCTCAACAAAAATCACTTTACAAAAAGGCATCAAAGAAAGCTGCTCTACAAACTTCCAAAGAATATATATTCTATTCATACAAATCTATTGTAAAAATCATGTCAGCATTAAATAATCCATTGAGTCTGGTCCTAGTCATAACATGAGTTTCACATGATCATCTTCAGATAACCTAAATTCTTTGCTTTAGGTCTTTTCCTTTTTTTATTGGTATCTTTGTTCAGGATTTTCTTTTTATTAAGGGTATATAGATCATTTGGCGAGTTGCCCATTGTTCATTTTTTCCTATTTTTAATTATATATATATATATATATATTTGTTTGCTTTTAAATTTTTTTTAATTATATATATTTGGTTTTTTTTTAAAAATTTTTTTTAATTATATATATATATTTGTTTTTTTTTCAAATTTTTTTTTTAATTATATATATATATTTGTTTTTTCAAATTTTTTTTTAATTATATATATATATATTTGTTTTTTCAAATTTTTTTTTTAATTATATATATATATATATATATATATATATATATATATATTTGTTTTTTAAAATACTTTTTCTTTAATAGAACTTCTTGATCAAGGCTGGTTGTTATTAATATGAAGAACCTGAAAAGAAACTATATTGCAACTTGCATGTGAAAAGCACAAAAAATACATTTTATAGTGACAATAAATTATATATAGAATTAATATAGGTAAAAAGGTTTGTCACTTACCTGATTGATGTTACTTTCAGCATCTGGACTCTAGAGGTCTATAGATGAACCTGTCCATTCACTCATCAGAGGAAACCAGAATAGACTTCTTGAAATTTTTTTATATATATATATATATATATATATATATATATGCATTTATCATTGGTACAAGATTTTGTGGTCGTGTTATCATTCGCGCAGAGTGTTCTGATTATTTTTTTCTTTTCATTGTTTTATTTTTTTCTATTTTACACTTGACCTTTAACCTTTCTTTCTCTCTCTCTTTGATTTTTTTACATTTTTTCAGTTGTTGCATTTGTTTTTAAATTTTTTTTTTCTTTTTCGCAAATTGCCATTTTTAATTTTTTAGCTACAAAAATTATTCCATTCTTTTTTACATAAAAAGAAATAATTTTAATGGTTAATCGCACCAAATTATGAGGCTGTGTTTCCACTAACAAATTTCTTTTTAAGGGGTTGGGTTGATAGCCTGACATACATGATAGACTGATTTACAAGTGAATTAAATCAAAAGAATATTTTGCAATCACAAGAAAACAGAATAATACAAAAAGTATTTCACCAAGTCTTATTTGTCTCTTCCTTTTATATTCAGAGAATATAAACATTCCATTATGTACATATCAAATAGAAAAGGGCTTTCCTTATTATGAAGATAATGACGTGCTTCCTCTGGGAGCCAGAAGTCAATGTTTGGGCCCAAATAAAAACCACGATCTCTAAATGTAATCTTAAAGGCAAATTGCCTCCCAGCTTGAGAGATGCACACAATACTATCTTCTAGCACCTTCCCTATTTCTCTCCTTTTGGTGTTTACTTTGCTAAGCCAGGCTTAGTAAATCTCAGTATGAAATAAAATGAAAAATAATTTTGGATAAAAGGAATAATAATTCCATTTATTTTATATACCTTAATCATAATGAAATCTTTGTAAAATCGTGTGAAGTTTTTATAAATATTTTTTGTACTCCAATAACCTATTCATACTGAATAAGTATTAATCATTTGTGTGTGAGTAAGAGAGAATGAATGATTGTTTCCGAATCGGATGGTAATGATTATCTCCCTTGATTTTAAATTTTTATTTTAATAATGAAGTTTTTTCAGACAATCTCCAGTTATTAGAAACCAGGATACTTGACGTAGATGAAAAACAAGTTTTGTAAGTTGTTTGTTACTGCATGATTAATGCTATGTACCATATTAGGTTTAGATTTAGAAATATCTACATTCATTAAATTTTTTTATGTATATTTTTTTAAATTTGAAAAGTTTTTTTTAAGACATCATTCTGAACATCAAAAAAAGGAATAAGATTGCTCAAAGAAATGAAGATAAAAAGACAAAAAATAAATATTTACATTATTTGATAATATTGGTCCACTGCTAAAAAAAAAATTCACCTTGGGTATATTTTATGTTAGTTTTCCAAACAAGTTTGATTTAAAATATATATATATATATATATATATATATATATATACACATACACACACACACACACACACAGCCTTTGAGATTTGAAAAAGAAATCACTTGACCGGTGGTCGAGAGCAAGGGAAAATTTACTCACCCCAAATTATTTTACTCGGCCTACTTCATTTTCTTAATAGTCACCTTGTGCAAACATAGCGTCATTGCTGACGAAAAGCAAAATGAAATTTTAATTAAAATTTTGAACATGTTAGAAAGGATTTAAGATTTAAAAAAATAAATAAATTGGATCTTTCCTCTTAATAATAGCATAAATATTCTGATAATAAAACTTTGCTTTTAAGTTTCAGCCCTTTTAACATCATGATATGCTGTTTGATTTTTTTTATTTTATTTTATATTTTTTTTGCAATTAAGTGGAGGTACCTAAATTCGTAGTTTTTTTTCTTCTGTTTGACTACATCCTCCAACTCATGGATGATAAAAAATAACAAATCTGATTTTCTCAATGATTTTCTATAAAAAATGACTTGTATAATTTGCATTTCAGTGCATGGTTGAAAAAAGTATGCATATTTTTTTTTCTTTCTTTCTTTCAAATGTTCGTTTTTTTTCTTTTTTGTAAATGGAGAGAAAATATAGATGTTCAGTCAGGCATCGTTAATCTGGGTGACAGACATTTTGGCTCCACTCTGGAAGCATTAATTAAATGAATGTTTACACTGACTGGTACTATAAAAGGTCATTGTAGGTCATTCTAAGTAACTTGTGAATCTTCAATGGCATACTTTTGAGTTGTAAAAGGAATCAGATTTCCTTTTTCTATATTTGAAGGTTTTTAATCGACCGTGGGTGAGTAAAGCAATAAACTTTTGAAATCTCAAAGTCTCCATATATATATATATATGGTAAAAAGCAATCGGAGTCTAACTGTACTGATGAGCTGTGATACAGCAAAACATCTGTCTGAGGATGACATATATATATATATATATATATATATATATATATAATATGTGTGTACGCATAAATACACATCAATAAATAAATATTTATCAGGTGTTAATAGAACAATGCTTAATGCAATATAAGAATGCAAGAAGTATATATTGATAAATATACATAGTATTCATTTTAAGCACCACTTGGAGTTTCCTGCATTAGGCAATTAGCAGGTGCACTCTAAGAACTCTTAATAAGCACCTAATGATTGCATAATGTATAAAACTCAGTATAGGGGTGTGTGTGTGTGTGTGTGTATGTATATGTGTCTTTTATATATATATATATATATATATATATAGTCATCTGCAGACAATTCTGTTTTGCTGTATCACAGCTCTTCAGTACAGTTAGCCACCTGATTGCTTCTAGCCAGGATTGAAATCTAACCAAATTGACATCAGTCAGTGATTCTACCTCTGAGTTACAGGTGCTCAGTAGATATATTCAATGTAAATACATGCCAGTAGTGTGTGTGTGTATATATATATATATATATATATATATTGTTTAATTACTTAGCTTCTGGTGATAAGATTAGACCAGTGCGCATTTGTTTTAAAAAATTGTTCAATAAAATTGTCTTGTAGAATTTTTGAATATTTTCCATTTGTAAATGAGTTATTACGTGGCCTAGGTTTCTAACATGAGTGGCGTCTCCAGGCAATTTTTAGTAACTGATTTTGTTCTTAAAAAAAAAAAAAAAAAAAAAAAAATGCGGGTAAATGGTAAAATCAGTTATTGAAAATTGCCTGAAGACACCACTCATGGGAGAAACCTAGGTCGCATAATAACTTGTTTACAAACGGAAAATATCTCATCTCTGTTTAATTTTTATAAATTATTTTTCCAATTAGGTGTTCCTCTTTTATGGCTAAAATTGTGGATACTTTCTAACTTACCTTAGACAATTTATCCACAGTTTTGAGCACAATACTCAACGCCTTATTTAAAAATTGGAAAAATAGAATAAAAAATAAAATAATAATAAACATGTTGACCTTGTTTTTTATTTTAATAAAACTTGTTTGGATTGAACCTGAATCTATTTCGATTGATATACACACCTTAGTCATTTCAGCCTGCTTTCACTACACTACTGTAGTAGTGTCGTCCAATACCTTCTTAATTATGGGCCATGTTCCTTAGGATGTGGATGATCATAGTTTTCTATACGCCCCCCCAGTCCCTTGTAGCTCTTAATAAACTTTGTCTTTCTGCTATTTCACCCTGGCCCTGTTTTACGATCCATTTATTCAAGCTCACCAAGTATATCACGCATTATCTTCCCCTGTCCCTCTTGTTCTGTGAGTATCAGGTTTTCTAAGCCATCCTTCTTCATTATATGCCTTAGAAATCTCCACCATCTCTTCCGGTTGCTAAGTATTAGTTTCCTTGGCGGACCTGAAGGAGACTACCACCACCTTTGAATTTGTTGCTTTTCATTTTTTTTAACTTTTTTTAGTGCAATCTTATTGATTACACACTAAACTTTCCAATTGACAAAAAAAATTTGGGAAAATTTCCATATTTAAACAATTTTAGGGAGGGGCTCAGTTTCTCATACAACCTTATGTCTTTTTTTTTTTTTTTTTCTTTGGGGAATTATCAAAAAATGTCCCATTCCTAATGGACATCTCCAGCTAACTTTATCTGTTTTGAAGTTTGAACATGCCTTTATAGACATAGAATGCCCACAGGAACAAAACTTGCTCTGTGCAATTAACTTTTTTTGCTTGCTAAAAAAAAAATAAAAAAATAAACACAGTGATACCTAATGCGAGTGGTTCCATAATGATGGATCGATTTAGTTACTATAATATTGTATGAGAAACTGAACCTGCATCCTAAAATTATTTAAATATAGAAATTTTCTCAATTTTTTTTTTTTTGATAATCGGAAACTTTATGTAATAATCGATAACACTGTGCTGTCTCGTTCAGGTCCACTATTTCCTTTTCGTTTCTGTCTTCTCCATAACGTCGTTGTTGCTCGCTTGTTTGGTCCACGGTATTGTCAGCATTCTGGCTGGATAGAAATATTGCATCACAGCATCTAATTATCAGGGTAAGGCATTGAAAGTAGATACCATATTTCAATGGTAAAAAACAAAATGAAGCAACATAATGAAGGTGAGTTATCTCCTCTACTATATTCATGAGAGTGTTCTACCAGAGATTGAGTTAATTTTTTTTAACTTCCTTGAAAGTTATTAAGGCAGACTGCTGAAGAAGGCTGGGGTGTATAGCAGCTGAAACGTTGCTGCAATGATGACAAAGAACAGTACACTTAGAGTAGGTTAGTCGTATTATTATTATTATTTTTTTTTTTTTTGGTGTTGCCTTTCTAGGAGATCCAATTTACAATGTAAATATGATACTCAAGACCTTTACTTTGTGTCCGTTTTGATATAAGTTGTTCTTTTTCGTTATTTTTTTCCTTTTTGAAGTACAGAAGCCTAAAAAAATAAAAATAAAATGTTTATTTTCATTTTCTCTGACTAGAAATTCTTATCCCCCTCCAGAAAAAGATCTTAATTCAGTATTTTCAATAAAAAAAGGGAACTGGTTTTTATTATTTTACTTGCTCCTATACTTTAAAATTGACACAATCCTTTGCATAAAGATGGACACAAAATCAGTGTGCAATTTTTTGCAATAAAAATACATGATAAACTGAGCATTTTTGTTTGCAGTGATCTTGCACTTTATCCTTTTCCCACATTGTGTAAAATGACCCCTCGATTAACTTTGGAATTACATTTATTCTCATTTTAAAATTTAGTTTTTCATTTATTGTATTTTTTCTGCACAAAACAAAACAAACTAACAAAGAACCCAAAATAAACAATTAAAAATGTTGGCCCACTACCTTAGTATCTTAACATGAAAATGACATCAAATTCTATGTTGAATGAAACAAACAAAATAATCATGTTGGTTTACACTAGTTATGAAAATTTTATTTTGGAGAATCTCCCACATCTATCTTTGTTTTTGTCTCTTTTTTTTCTTTTTCTTTTCCTTTTTTAGTTCCTTTTTCCTTTTATCTTTTTCCTTTTTTTTCTTTCCTTTCTTTTTTGGCACAAACAACTAAAGCACACAAGAGTCCTGGAACCTAATTTTAAAAAAGGTAAAAATAGCTACAAGTGACTGGAAGAATGAGTGAAAATTTTGATTCTTCAGGATGAAATTGCTTATAAAAATTTAACCTCAAACCATGAAACAATTTTTCTCATTAATGTAAAAACAAAGGAAATGCAAATTGAGGGTTTTATTTTTGTATCATTTTAGGCTTCCATATTTTAAAATTATGAACATTATCTTTTAGTCCAAAAACATATTGTGAGGAAAAAAAAAAATAAAATTAAAATTACCATAGATGAGCGTTATAAAGGACATAAACCTACAATATACTTAAAAATAAATATGATCATTTGTAAATTTTGAATGTATGGTTTGAAAGAAAAAAAATAGTAATTATTTTTTTTCTAATAGCTCTTCATGTTTTGTATTGTAAAATGAATAAATGAAATGAAAATACTTTGTGTAGTTTTCTTTCTTTGCTTCACTTTGCTTTGGAGCAGTTAAAACAAATATATATATTCCTCTTCAATTCTCATTTCATCTTTTAATTATGATTTAGAAAATCCCTGAAATTAAAAACGTGATAAAGTCTGGGCAAAACCAGTTGTTGTTTGTGTTTGTGCTTTTTTTTTTTCTTTTTTTTAAAAATTTTATTTTGGTCTTAGTTTTTAGTATGTCATCGAAGATTCAATTATTTCTTGCTATTATCAAATTTTGCCCTGTAAAGAATCTTTTCAAATATTTAAAATGTAGGTGCAGGCCTGAAATTATCCAAAGTCTGGATAAGTTGCTACAATGGAAGTCATCAATACAGAGATTAAAATTTCACCGTCAGTTTCTTAGATTGTGAATTGCTAAACATATCTGTCGCTCTCATATTGTTCTTCGAATTAAGAATTAAAAACTTCATTATGGCTTAAAAATTGAGGAAATTTTTATGCAAGATACTATTGAAAATTTTAAAAAAAAATCTTATTTCCCAATTTTAATTATACAAATCAATGGAGAAAGTGTATTTCTAAACTTCTCCTTCTTTGAACAGATTCGGTTTGCCCAGTTAGTTGACTTTTTTTTTTTTTTTTTTTTAAATCATTTCACCCCAAGCAAGGCATTCCACTGCCACTATTGCACTTGGGGCTACATAGGGGGAGGTAAATAGGAAGAGTGGTTAGATATAGGAAATGTCAGAAGGGGGGTGATAGATAGTTGGGTGGGTGGGAAGAGTGTTTGAAAGAATGGAAGTTAGTTTGTTAGGTGTCTATTGACCTTACATTTAAACTCCTGGAGATTGTAGCCGTCGGGGAAGCAGTCATGTGGAAGAGAATTCCACAGTCAGGAAGTGTGAGAAAAGAAACTGTTGGAGTAGAAGTTGCGGTTGTATTTTATCAGTTTCACTGTAAAAGGGTGGGATCTAGTTGCTAATCTAGTATCTCATGCAAATTCGAACCTAGGGGGCACCAGTGATCTAAGTTCATCGGAGCAGAAGCCGTGAAAGTATTTATAGAAGAGACACAGGGAAGCCACGTCACGCCGGTGAGAGAGAGACTGCAGGTGGTCTGCTAAGTTGGTATCGATCACATTACAGACACTCCGCTGTACCTTGTCTAGAAGCCCAAGGAGAATAGCAGGGGCACCTGACCAGATATGGCAACAGTATTCAATGCATGGGCGGATGGTAGATTTATAAATGTGCTGGATAGATTCAGATGGAAAAAACCTCCGTGCCCTGCACAGAGAACTGACTTTCATAGCAGTGGATTTAGCAATGGATTCAATATAGTCATTCCACTTGAGGTCCGCTGAGAGTGTGAGACCAAGGAGGCATAGTGTTTTACTCTCTGGGAGGCAAGCCTGGTCCATGCTAATAGGAGGTAGGTGCGATTGTCTATGATGATTAATTGATAGTAGCTTCGTTTTAGAAGCATTAAAATTTACAAGCCATTTCTTACCCCAGTCCACTATGGATTGGAGGTCCTTTCCAAGCTCGGCTGCAAGGTTAGCTTTGTCGCCCGCACCAGATTTTTGGTCGAGGCGAGAATAAACTATGGTGTCATTGGCGTACATACCTACTTGGGATCTTATGGTATCAGGGAGATCAGTAATGTAGATCAGAAAGAGCGTAGGACTTAGGATAGAGCCTTGAGGGACACCCATGTTCGTATGGTAGTTCTGGGAGGCATGTCCGTTTAATACCACTTTCAATGTGCGGTTAGATAGGAATGACTGGATTAGTTCAAACAATTGTCCAGCTATACCATAGCTCCGCAGTTTGGATAGAAGGCCAGCATGCCAAACTCTGTCGAACGCTTTAGAGATATCCAAGTCAACGGTTCGAGCTTCACCATTCCTATCGAGTGCCTGATATATGTATTCGATGATAGTCGTTAGCATATCAGCAGTAGACCTGGTGAAGCGGAAGCTATACTGTTTGTCTGAGAGGAGCCCGTGGGCTATGAGATGCTGAACGACCTTGGCGTTGATAATGGCTTTGAACACTTTGCCAAAGATCGGAAGAAGGCTGATAGGTCAGTAATTTACGGGGTCCGAGGGTTCTCCAGTGATTTTAAATAAAGGAACTACAGAGGAAGATTTCCAACAGGCAGAAAAGCAGGAAGCAGATAGGCAGGAGTTGTAGAGCTTAGAAAGTTCAGAGGAAAGTTTGGGGGCACATTTCTTTAAGACTATGATTGGTATTCCGCTCGCTTTGTGAGGGTCAAGTTTTGAGATTATCTTAGAGACAAGCAAGGATGTAATATAGATGTCATTCAGTTGAGCATCAGTTCTAGGTGGGAAGTCGGGTGTAGAAACTCCAGACGAGTTCAGTCTCGAATTATTCGAGAATCTGTGGGCAAAGCATTCAGCCTTGTCTGCTGGGGAGGTGAGGACCTCAAATTTGTTTATTAGTGAGGGTATTGGGGACTTGCTCTTGTTAAGTACTCTTTTACAGAGTCGCCAGTAGTCTTTGGTGCCGAACTTAGAGGATGCTATGCGTTGCTTCATTCTGGCAGCAAATAACATCTTAGCTTCATTAAGTATCTTTTTACACTTATTACGAGCTGAGGCGAAAAGGCGTGTGTTTTGGTCCGACACGTAGCTTACGATAGAGTTAGAAGAAATGATTCCGGTGGGCAATATCGGCCGAGCAAGCAGTTGAGAACCATGGAGACGAATGAGATTTAAGCTGAAATTTCCTGGCAGGGATGAAAGCATCGATGCCAGCCTTAACCCAGGAGGAGACCTCGGATGCTCATTCTTTGATGGGAAGACAAAAAACGTTGTTCCAAGGGACATCACAGAGGAAGTCTCGGAACGAATCCCAGTCTGCTCTTTGGTAGCAGTAGGATATTCTACTTGACTACACACACAAACTTAATTGCAAAAAATTGTCTGTGTTACACCAGACAAAATTACGTCATTTAGTTTGTAAGTGCTATGGATGCAGTGAAGAACCTACTGGTGATGGAATAATCTAATCGAATCTAAACTTATTTATAAATGGAACTTTGTCTGTGTGTGTCCGTTACCTATAGACTCTGAAACGGCTGAACTGATTTTCTTGAAAATTTACACAGTTGTACTATAAGCGTCTGCGAGTGTTCTTATCTAGGTTTTGTGTCAAGGTACCCCCAATAAATATCGAAAATTGATAATCGAAAAAATTGGGTTATAGAAGGAGTGGTCCAATTTTAATCAAATTTGATATACTCATAGACAAAGACATAAAAAAACGATATTCAGAAGTTTCAAGGTTGCAGTTCTTACAATAGTGCAGAAAATCGATTTTATATATATGTGTGTGTATATAAAAGGCAAGATGTTTGTATGTGTGTCTGTTTATCTGCCTGTATGTATATTTTTTCAGCCATTTATTTTAGTTTTTGCTTTGGGTTTGGCTCTAAGTAGGTATAATTCTAGTTCTTAGTCTCAGTCATGATACCATTTACTCAGATGACTTATTTAGCCTTCAAAATTCAGTTTATGACAAAAAAAACTTATTTGATATCGATACCAGGAAATCAAAATTTGACTTACATCCATTCATTTTTCTTTCAGTCTACGGTTTCGCTTTAACTGGAAAAAGCTTTTGCTTTTTAGTCTTCAGGACCATGGATCAGTTTTAAAGCTTTCATTACACCCGAGCAATGCTGGGCTATACTGCTAGTTTTAATTATTCTTCCTATGAGCCTTCACAGTTAGAAATTAATATTCTTGCCCATGGTCTGGATTATTGTGTTCCTTTCCCACTGCCAGACATTTTTTAACTACATGTGACTTAACCTTATAAAAATTATCGATGACATGACACATAACGGAATCCAAAATGTCCAAAGGATATCCATTTTTGGAAAGTGTCATCTTAATAAAGTCCATTCCCCCTGAAGAAAGGAACTGGAAAAAAAAATCTTTGAAGCCCTATAAGTTGAAGTTTTAATTAAATTTTTACATTGCCATGGGCAAAATGAATCCCAACGTATATATAGTCCAGAAAAGGTATCCTTTCTAAATACCGAAGTCAAAAAGCCTGTACCATTCCTATGGATGAGAATGTCCAAAAAAGAAAGACGGCAATTTGACTCCTTTTCTACAGTAAATTGTAAGGAGGGATGAATAGAATTTAATAGTGAGGAAAGTGTCAGCTTTATTCTCATTATTAAAAAGACAAGAAGAAGTATCATGGCCATATCGATAAATTAAAGGACGATCATTGCGAGAAAAGATTAATGTCTCGCAATAACCAACAAAAATATTAGCCAGTTTGGATCTAAAGGGGAACCCATTGCAACCCTTGTCAATCTGTCAATAAACAATATCATTGAAATTGAATTCGACAGACGAGGTGGCAAACTTCATCAAATCAACAAAAATGCTGCCCAGAAAATCTGGAGGAGACAAAGAAGAATGGTACACCGTGTCACAACATATCTCTATTGTCTCAAAGGAACGCAGGTGAATAGGGAACAAATGTCAAATGAACACATGAAACCACTACTGGGAGAAAAAATTTATATGGATTCCATGAATGAAAACGAATTATTAATTACATGCATTTTGTTTTGCAATACAAGAAATTAAAATAATTATCATTCACATTATATAATATTACTTAGATTAAACACAATAATAAATAAAAAATAATAATAATAATAATAATAATAAATAATAAATAAAAATTAAATAAAAATAAAAATAAATAATAAAAATAAAAAATAAAAAAATAAATAAAAAATAAATAAAAAAATAATAAATAAAAAAATAATAAATAAAAAAATAAATAAGAAAAATCTGATGCTTTAAATTATTTTATTAAATCAATGATAGACATTAATAAAAAAACAGCTTTCAGAACAAACCCAGAATGACATAGGCCTGTCATAATTCTAGGACGATAATCTAGCTTTAAATCAAAACATCTTTTTAATGCAGTTATTACCTCACAGGAAAACAATTCCTTTTTCTTTTCTTTTCTCTTGTTTTTTTTTAATTATTTTTTAAATGGTATTACAAACTGATATAACACTAAAGGACTTTCAAGTAATATCAATACCAATTTTAGTATTAACATATAAAATTTTTCTAAAGGTGAATGTCATTAAAAACACAAACAGAAATCATCTGCTTAGGGAGATTCATATTCATTAAAATAACAACGCATGGATGCCTCCTTTTTGTGCACTTAGTTTCATTTTTTTTTAATTTTTAAAATTTTTATTATCCATACGTTCTTTTAAAATATGTAAGGGCGCCAAACCAGCATGCATCTATTTATCAAGTCTCAATTTTCTAGCCAAAGAGATTTCATTTTACAATGACACGCCCACATGGCCTTTTTACTTTAGTAGTTATCAAACACCGGGAGATTAAAAAAAATTCTAATGTGTTGTATAAATATGTTCTCATATATATATATAGTTAAATGTTTTTTTTTTTAACTGTTTCACCCCAAGTAAGGCAGTACCACTACTGATGCACAGGAGGCTACATAAGAGAGTAAAAGTTTAGGCAAGAAGAGAGTGACGAGAAAGACAAACTAGTTATGGGGGTATCAGAGAAAGGGCAAGAAAAGGATAGGAACACAGGAGAAGGCAGTTGCGAAGGTAGAGAGAAAGGAAAAGAACAAGATACACGAGGTGATGTAGAAAGGACTGGAGTCAAGTGGATAAGAGATGGGAATTGACATTGCATTTAAATTCCTGGAGGTTGTAGCCGTCAGGAAAGGAAGTATATGAATGGGAGTGCCACACACCACAGGCAGGAAGTGCAAGAAAAGAAGCTGCTGGAGTAGAATTGTCGGCTGCATTTGGTAGATTTAACTGTAAAAGGGTGGGACCTTGTTGCCAGTCTGGTTACTCGAGTAAATTCTTGTGGAGGGGGCAGAAGACCTGAAAATTTATTTGATATAAATTTTATTTTAATATATTATGAATTTTTATTTTATACGCACAACTAAGAATAAAATATGCATTGTTTATATTTTTGTCTTCATCTTCACAACATTTTGGCCTTCTTAGAATTTCTAACTGAAGCCTTTACTTTTTTCACAGGGTTAGATTTTTTCACAAGCCATACCTCTTCAAGAAATCTCAGTTACCTCCCTTTAATTCAATTCTCAAAGTTTTTGCCAGGAATTAACCCATTATTGGCTATGGTCCTTTTTTTTAGGACCAGAAGAATAATTCACCATATTTTATCAATTCATGTAGTTTTCAGATATATCATAAAGAATGAAGTGTCTTTCAAATATATCACCTACTGTCTGATGTATATTGGCAACACTGATGTTTCAGTTTTTAGTATAGAGTAAAAATCTTGAGGGGAAGGTTACACTCAGTTTCCTCCCTCATTCAAGCAAAAACTTTTTTGCTAAGTAGTGCTTATATCTAACTCATATTTGTATATAGTATATATGAATGCTCCAACTGTCCTATAAAG
Organism: Ascarosepion bandense; assembly: GCA_037127315.1. Lineage (NCBI taxonomy): Eukaryota > Metazoa > Mollusca > Cephalopoda > Sepiida > Sepiidae > Ascarosepion > Ascarosepion bandense. Next base: position 3,572,654 of record JBBBDQ010000891.1, on the reverse strand, counting down.
CCAAGAAAATATATGAAAATAATTTTCATATAAATATACCATGCTTTACAAATTTAGTCCTAAAATAAGGATCAAATTAAAAATTTAATTTTTTGGAATAATGCAATTTTTTTTAATATGTTTTGTATTAAATAAATTTGTACAAACTAAAGATTTTTGGTAAAAAATTCAAGAAGAAAAATGGGTTTTAAACTCACAAACATTTGGGTCAAGTCACTGGATTCAGTAAACATTTTTTACCACTGGCCAATTGAGAACATCCTTGGATGAAGTTTTGGGACTCATAATTCTAATGTCTCAGTAATAAATTCAGAGCTCATATTATAGTTTTGTTGTTTTGTTATTATTTTTCTCAAATACATACATACATACATACATACATACATATATATATATATATATATATTACTGGTTTCCATATGGTATTCATTTCTTTTCTTGTTCAGCTTAGATATTTTTAGCTTAGCCTATGCATTGATTCCTTAAGTTTTTGTATTTTCCAGTGGTGTTCTCTGTTTATTATTTCAACTTCATCTCACATGTGGCCAGCTACGTCTAATTTGTTTTCTATTTAGTACATAGATACATGACTCAGTGGATTAAATGCATTGGTTGAATCCAGTGACTCAACCCAAAAAGTTGTGAGTTCAATACCAGGTGCAATTGAGGCATTATGTATTTTTTTTTTTATATAATCATATCACCCCAAGCAAGGCAGTTTACTGCCACTGGTGCACAGGGGGTTACATAGGAGTAAAGTTATGAGAAAGAGTGACAGGTTATAGGGGCTGTCAGGAAGTAGGTAAGAGAAGGATAAGAATACTGATGAGAGAGGAGTGGATGGAGAAAGGAGTATGAGAAAGAGGATGCAGGTTAGTGAGGTAAGAGATGACTATTGACTTTACATTTAAATTCCTGGAGATTGCAGTTGTCAGGGAAGCAATTAAATGGGAGGGAATTCCACAGGCAGGAAGTGCAAGAAAAGAAACTGATGGAGTAGAATTTGCATTTACATTTTATTGGTTTCACAGTAAAAAGATGGGACCTAGTTGCTAATCTTGTGGCTCGAGTAAATTCATATATATGAGGCATCAGGGAGTGAAGTTCATCAAAGCAGAAGTCATGAAAATATTTGTAGAAGAGATACACAGAAGCCACATTGTGCTGATGAGAAAGTGACTGTATCTGAGCTGCCAAGTTGGGATTGATCACGTAACAGATTCTCTGTTGGATTTTGTCAAGGATCCCTAGGTGGGTAGCAGGACCACCCGACCAGATATGGCAGCAGTGTTCAGTGCACAGCGGATGGTAGATTTATATATGTGCAATATTGTATTGTTTATGTGGTGCCTTGGGAACAACATACATACAAGATTAGATGATTAGTGTTATATAGATGCCTGTGGGAATGACAAGCAGTTGACCATAAAGTTTTTGATAATCATGGCAGAAATTAATGTAATTTTCACAGCAACCCTTTTGTGAAAAGAAAATCCTTGAAGTAGAGTCAGATTGATCATAAATTGTCATAAATGATTATACTGAAAATAGCCGAGAAGGATCAAACTGATCATAATTGTTACAAAAGATTATACTGAAAATAAAATGTAACTTCTTTGGGATCTTGATTCCAAAAGATTTAAGTATAGTACAAGGTTGGCTGAACAATCTTCACTTCTTCATATCCCACACCTCATTTAGTAATATTCCACCATTAATCTTGGTTGGAGATTAGTATAAAAAAATTGATTAACGTTTATCTATGATATTATTATTTATATTTTTTAAAAGTCTAAAGAGTAAGGTTTAAAAAAACATTGGATTAAAAATCATAAATATTTGATACCTGGTGTTTAAAGATCAATCTTGTAAACAAGTATCCTCTGTTGCATTAAGTGGAATTGGGTTTGTAGTAGTACCCGATGTCTGCAGCAATGGCTGACAAAACTGGTCTGTTTTATGAATAAACTCTTCTAAATTGCAACCTTGACTTTTGTACAGTCTGAAGTGGGGTATGTCTGCAATGGTAATTCCCAAAGATACCATTATTGGTAAGTCCATGTTTTCCAAGGAGTAAAAGTGCGACATTGAGATCCAGAGACACATTGGCATGACCAAGGATGCATTTCAGAAGCTAACCAGAGTACTGAGAGACAGGAAAATCTCATTGGAAACAAAGAAAATAGTGCTGGATTACTATGTGATATATGTTCTTCTGTATGGAAGTGAATGTTATGTTGGATGATCTCATCAAAGATGAAAGAGAAGCCTGAGGCAGCAGAAATGTGGTTTTACAGAAGGATGTTGAGGATAATATGGACTGAGCACATGAGCCACGATGAGGTGTTGAAGATGATGAAAACGAGAAGAAAACTCATACTTAACATCAGGAAGAGACAGATAAGGTTCCTGGGACAAGTAATGAGGAAGGAAGGCCCGGGTAATTTAATACTCACAGGACAGATAGAAGGAAAGAGAGAAAGAGGAAAGCAGTGCAAGGTCTACTTCATAGGTCTGCAATAATGGATGGCGGAGCGGGGTTAGGACGAGAAAAAATATTAAGGGGGACAAAAGACAGAGGCAAGTGGAAGTCCATGATCGCCTACGTCATGAAGGGAGACGGCACATGAAAAAGAAGTGTCATCTTACAAAATATACCAATTTTTATTTTGTACTTGAGTGTTGTGTTGTGTTTTTTGTGTGTTTTTTTTTTTTATGAAAATATATTTTATACCTACCTGATAAACTTTAGATGTCGTTAATGAGCCTTCAGGAAAGGGTTAATCTCACTGTAAAATTTGGATGAAAATTACATTATACTAATCAAACAAATAATTTAAAACATTTTATTAAAGGGAAATAACTTTTACTTTCTAATTTTTCGTTATTGCTTATTCCCCTTTTAACTTGTGAAAATTAATTTGGAAATAAAATAATACTATTTTTTTTTTCAATCAATGATGATATCCATCATGTACAAAGCCCGAGGGTCACTCGAGGTAGAACGTTACAGTTTAATAGTGTGAAAGGTAACGGCTAACTATAGACATGAACAGTTTTAAGATTGTAATGAGCGGGAAAGTATCCTCTTTTCTTGTGAGTCGGTTTTTCAAAGCAGAGGTTTTTGGAAAGAAGCTGCTCGAGTGGGATTTCCATCTCACCAATGTAGGTCAGTCAGTTTAGTGCCATGCGCGATACACGCTTTGGGCAGAAGATTATCCCGCAGTAGGTTGCCATTGCTTTCTGCGGTAGACTGGTTGCCGACCAAGGCAATAGAACCCAATCCGTCCTATTATTTAACCCATAACTGGAGGGAAGAGTCGGATTAATACCTTTCCTAAGGGTATTTGCACGTAAGTGAATGCAAGGAATTCAACTGGATTTCGAACTCGGTTCACCCGATTTCTCGTTCCGAGCCGATATCCACTGCGCCACAAAGGTACCTCCACTAAATCGCTGAAAAGAAAGAAACAAACAAATTACGCATAGTATGAAAAAAAAAAAAAAAAAAAGAATCCAAACTTAACGAAAATGAACTTTTCCCATAAAAATGTTAATGTTATTAAGAGGAAAAATCAATAATTTTTTTAAATATTGTTAAAAAAACATTTTATTTTCTTCTAACACGTTCGAAATTTTGGTAAAAATCTTGTTTTGGTTTTAGTTAGCGAGGAGCCAAATCTTTACGAGAGTTTAACATGGAAAAAGTAATATTGCATATTTTTTTTTCCGTTGACAAACACATTAATTGGAAAATTATGGAAAAAATCAAATAATTGTCGGATTTTAATGAAATTTTCAGAACTTATTCAAAACTGAATGGAATTATCTTTTAAATTATTATTTTAAAAAAATCTTAGTAAAATGATTTTATTTTATGTTTTTTACATCTGTCACCCCCAACCTCCACGTAAATTCATGAAATTTTAAGAAATTAAATATTGTTGGGAAAATTGGTTTTATTACGCAGGACTCATTTGGAAATGTAAATAATCTATAATTTTTTGGAAATATTTTGCCTCTATTTTAGGAAATCTGCTCCCAATAGTAAAATAAAAAATACAATAAAATTATGACATTATTTAATTTGATAATCTTTTAATACTTATTTTTAATTAGAAAATTCTTGCAAAAATCAAATAATTGTCGGATTATAGTGAAACTTTCAGAACTTATTCACAAATGAACGAAATTGTTTTTTAAAATATTATTTTAAAAAATCTTGGTTAAAAGGTTGGTAAGCTTTTAATCCCTTAAATAAATAATATTTATTAAGGACATTATAGTCTGAAAAATTGTTTCTTATTTTATTAATAATGACATTTTAAAGGAATTGTTTTCATTTTTTTAAATTATAATAATTCATAAATATTTTTTGTGGAATTATAACAATCTACCTCTGTCGACTAAATAAAGGGCTTGGTTTGAAATTCCAAAGTATATCACCTGAAGTATATCACCGGAATGTGCAACAGCCGAAACGTCGTGAATATGGCAATAAAGACGAGAACAACAGTTCTAACGATGTAAATAGTGTAAATATTTACAATATCTCATCTCATCAAAGTTAATCGTCCAGACATCATGAACAGAGATCGCAAGAGCAAAATACGCTTTCTTATTGACATGGCGGTCCATGCAGATTGTTGAAGATCCTCAAAGATCCATTACAAATTAGTAAATAGTAGGATCTTGAAGTGGAAATTTTAAAAAAAATGTGTCACATGAGGACATCACAAATTCCAATTATAGTTGGAGCCCTCGTATTGATTGTAAAACGTTTCGACAAACATATTGAAAGGATTCCTAGTAACCCATGCCTTAAAGATGTACAAAAAATTATACTCCCAAGTACGGCTCACACCTTACGAAGAGCTTTATCGATGTAATATGTGTGATTTTAGGCTTTTTTTTGTTATATAAAAAAGCGATCACTGGAAATGATCGCGGTCTATGTGACGTAGGACAATCCTCTTCAAGACCTACAGGGTTCATTCACTTGAATCTGTTTTTACTGGATAGTATTAGCTGTTACACGAGAAAAAAGGAAAAAAAAAAACAAAAAACAAAAAAAACGGAATTACCTACCCCCGTGCATTGAATAAAGAGTTCGCATCACAATTACTGAATACAACGATAATTTGAAGAAGGGAAGCTACAATGGCCAAAACGTGGTGAGTATAAAAATAATCCATATAATATAATATAATATAATATAATATAATATAATATATATATATATATATATATATATATATATATATATAATATTATAAATAATAATAATAATAATAATAACAATGATGATGATGATGATGATGAAGAAGAAAAAGAAAAAGAAATGCAACAATTGTACTGAAAAGTAAAGCTTACACATTACGAAGAGATTTGGGCACCTCGAGGTGGTATAATGGTAAGTAAGCTTGTCTCGCTAGAATCATTACAGTTGAGTAGTGAGTTCAATCCTCACTGGGTGCCCCATACTTTCGGCTTTGTGCCACGTCTAAGCTGAGCTTAGAAAATTGCCATTACGAAGAGATGTCAAATCTCTGTGATCTCAGTTATTTTCATTTTTAATTTTTTTCAAAAAGGATCAGTGAAAAAATATCCTAAAGTCATTTCTGACCTTTGATCTCTGGTTGGGGTCCGGATAGGACCCGGATGAAAATTTGTATACAGCAGAAATCAAAGGAAGACGTAATAATAATAATAATAATAATAATAATGGACTTCTTTATTTAAGTATTTATTTACAGTATTTTTAAAAGTTTTTAAAACTTTTACTCAGAAGCTATACGTGATCCACATGCACAGATAAACAATCTTGTTCCTTTGTATTCCAGTTATGAGAGTGCCAAGTTGCGTGTTCGCATCCTTTCCTCTACTGCTTCATCTAAGAAATTCAGACAACGTTCTACTGTTACGTCTACTACTAGTGCAAGATGTAAAAAGAAATCTTTACGAATGTCATGATCGACTTGCAAATGAACTGGGCGCACGATTAGTCTCATCTGCAAACTGTCTTCGCTGGATTATCATCAGTAGCAATCCAGGAAGATACGGAATCGCTCTTAACCTCAATTAGCATGGGTCAGACTATTCTCCCTGAAAGCAAAACACTGCGCCTCCTCGGGTTAACTCTCACAACAGGCCTTAAGTGGAACGACTATATAGAATCCATAGCTAAAGCCACTACTAAGAAGGTCGGTTCTCTGTGTAGGGCCAAGAAGTTTTTCCCGTCTGAAATCATCCTGCTCATATATAAATCTACCATCCGCCCGTGCACTGAATACTGCTACCATATCTGGTTGGGTGCTCCTGCTATCCCCTTAGGCGTCCCTGACAAAATCCAACGGAGGATCTGTAATGTGATCAATTGTGAAAGTGACTGTATCTGAGCTGCCAAGTTGGGATCTACAGATACAGTCACTTTCTCACCGGTGCAATGTGGCTTCCCTGTGTCTCTTCTACAAATACTGTCACGGCTTCTGCTCCGATTAACTTAGCTCACTAGTGCCCCCTATATATGAATTTACTCGAGTTACAAGATTAGCAACTTGGTCCCACCCTTTTACTGTGAAACCCATAAAATGTAACCGCAAATTCTACTCCAACAGCTTCTTTTCTCGCATTTCTCGTCTGTGGAATTTCCTTCCGTCTATTTGCTTCCCCGACAGCTACAATCTCCAGGAATTTAAATGTAAAGTTAATAGTCACCTCCTATCTCACTAACCTGCATCCACTCTCTCATGCTTCTTTCTCCATCAATTCTACTCTTATTAGTATTCTCATCCTTCTCTTACCCACTTCCTAACATCCCCTATAACCTATAACTCTTTCTCATAACTTTCTTCCTATGTAACTCCCTGCACAACAGTGGCAGTAAAAGTGGCAGTATTATATATAGATAAATAAGTTGTATTGAAAATTTAAAATTTTTGGTATCGAATGCTGACTTCGACGTATCTAGGTTGCCTTTGGAAGTTCTCCGACTTCGGGATTTTCCAGCAGCAGCTTTCAAAGTGGAACGTGAGATGACGATGATGACCAATTCATCGGCTATCGAATTGCTGAGATAGATTTATCGATGTCGAGTTTAAGAAACAGTGCCAAATATTCTGATTGCTCTACGGCTGTTTTTGACGCTCACTGTTTCTATTTCTACTGCAGAGAGAAGCTTTTCAAAACCGAAGCTCATTAAAAGTCACTTGAGATCGAGCATGTCGCAAGATCACTTATCCAATTTGTCGTCATTTCAATTGAACATGAAACTTTGGAGAAGATAGACTTTGACCAAGTTATTAGTAACTTTGCTTCTGCAAAAGCTCGAAAGGTTAATGTTGTGGATTCTGGTTGAGAAACTACACAAAATAATAGATAAAAAAACAGAGATGGAGATAAAAAATGTAAGTTATATTGAACAAAAATATACAAACTGGAACACGGGTTAGTCAATTCAGGAATACTAGGAAGACTGTTAGTAGGAATCAATATATACAGTCTTGTAGTGGAGAAGTATGTCCGGGTAATGAGTCTATATCCAAAACAATTCCAATTTAATATGCACTAACTTACTGACCAACTAAGAGGCTGTACAACTACTCGACTGTCCTTCACAGCTACTCTTCTACATTATTTAGCTGTCCCTCCCAGTAAGGGCAACATGTGACACATGGTCAGTTTATAACTGGGATTTCCGGGCTATATGTCCCGGACAAAAAATGTCTGTCTATTTTTGCCCAGTCGTGCTTCTACCCTTCGGCGGAACCACGACTGGGTTATTGCTCTCTGCTCGGAAGCAGAGAGCGCCCTCTACTCGAAGGCAGAGGGCTGACAGTGTCATAGCAACAGCAGTAAACTGCTACTCTTCTACTGCCGTTCTCTGTATAGGAAGGATTATATGTACACGTCAGGCGAGTCCATTCTTATGTACAAAAAGGGATGAAAAATATGATAACGTTTGTACAGCTAACTTTTGAGTTTGTTGTTTTTCCTGTACTAATCAACGCCATTAAGGATATTTCACTTATATTTTTTCTCCAAAAAAGGGGTTGCAATTATGAATACGGGCCCCGGGCAGCACTTTGCCTCGGCACGCCGCTGTCTGCTATCATTAGATATACTAGACACAGCTAATCTAATTATTACTATTAACTAGGGATTAACTGTTGTATCGTGGAATGAAGAGATACACAGAGAAATGTATGTCAGTCAGTTAAGTGCCATACGGGATATGGGCGATCATGTCACAAAAGAGACATGACTGACTGAGCAGAAGATTATACCGCAGTAGGTTACCATTGCTTTCTGAGGTAGACTGGTTGCCAGCCAAGGCTATAGAACCTAATCTGTCCTATTATTTAACCCATAACTGGAGGGAAGAGACGGAACCTTTTCAATTGGAATTCTACCTCGGCTCCTCGATTTGTCGTTCCGAGTCTATATCCACTGCACCACAACGCACATCCAAGCTTGAAGTAGATAGATCTAATTGGAGTAGATAGATCTATCTATCGCCCGGTTCACACTCCACCCATGTCTATTGAGCAGGTTAAGAGGCTCATCCCTTGTTCCCTGTTTAGGATGTGGTTTCCGGCTTTCTCTTTTCCAAACTTTTCACTCTTTTCTTTTTTTCAATTGGAGTAGATAGACTAAACTATCGCCCGGTTCACACTCCACCCACGTCTATTGAACAGGTTAAGAGGCTCATCCCTTGTTCCCTATTTAGGATGTGGTTTCCGGCTTTCTCTTTTCCAATCTTTTCACTCTTTTCTTCTTTTTCAATTGGAGTAGATAGACTAAACTATCGCCCGGTTCACACTCCACCCACGTCTATTGAACAGGTTAAAAGGCTCATCCCTTGTTCCCTATTTAGGATGTGGTTTCCGGCTTTCTCTTTTCCAATCTTTTCACTCTTTTCTTTTTTTTTTCAATTGGAGTAGATAGACTAAACTATCGCCCGGTTCACACTCTACCTACGTCTATTGAACAGGTTAAGAGGCTCATCCCTTGTTCCCTATTTAGGATGTGGTTTCCGGCTTTCTCTTTTCCAATCTTTTCACTCTTTTCTTCTTTTTCAATTGGAGTAGATAGACTAAATTATCGCCCGGTTCACACTCTACCTACGTCTATTGAACAGGTTAAGAGGCTCATCCCTTGTGTCCTGTTTAGGATGTGGTTTCCGGCTTTCTCTTTTCCAATCTTTTCACTATTCACATAGAAGCTACATTGCTGTAATCTTATATTATATTAAGCAGCGTATGCACAGACCATAACCAAAATACTGTACGCTATTTGTGAGAGATTTTGAAAGAGAACTTTTTTTTAATACTGAAAAACTCATGGCTCCTGCGTCCATTGTAAACAGAAAAGACCAACTGAGAAATGCCCAAGGGTGTAGTGGCCAGAAATTTCTTTATTAGGTCGCAGGATACAACAACAAACCTACCTATTTTTACTATGTTGTATAACACACACACACACACACACACACACACACACACACACACACACACACACACACACACACATTACTGCTACAAACACCAGCTTAAGCTGCTACCGCTACGGTAATGCTATAGGCTCTCTCCTTCTGCTGTCTCACTCTTTACTATCCTTCCGTTTGGCAAAAGTGAGAGAAAGGCTGAGGAGAGTAGCGTTTATAGATTATAAAAAGATAGAGGGTGAAGGAAAAGCTCGTGTAGAGAGTGTGTTATCTTTCTTCAGTGGCGTAACTAAGTAACTAAGTAACCAAGTAACTAAGGAAGGAACAAGTAGAATTATTATATGATATTTGATAAATTCTTTTCTGGTGTAGATGAACCTTGTGAAATCATTTTTACTAGTTTTAACCTGTGAAAATTTCATGGTTTTCTTATTTTAATATTTTGATAAATCTTATTCTTAATTCTTCAGTTAATGATTGAATAAGCGCATGGGAGATTCTATGTCAATAAGATACCCGTAGAAATCCCTCTGTTGCATCATTAAATATTTGTACTTAACAACTTGAACAAAATATTGCAATAATAATCACAAATATAAAAGTTATTTCTCTTCTTCGTTCAAATAATTCTTTCTTGATTGCATTCGTTCTCTATTATGTTTACGGGTCGCTTGTCTCTCTTCTGTTCGTAATCGTTCTCGTCTTCTTCTCTGCCGTTCTCTGGCTGCCTCTCTTTGTTGTCTTATTCTTTCTTCCATTACAATTATTTTATCCGGAAAAATGATGCAATTACGAAATACATTCAATTTTATTCATTGCAGTAAAAGCGTGACACCCGCAGGTACCTAGGTAGGTATTTGCATTATAAAGCCTACGACTTGTTATGTAGTTCACAGCGAGAATTGAAGGACCGATTGGATAAATTAAATAAAAATAAACGGATGAAAAGTATTTTTCTTAGTTGAAGAAGAATGAAAATGAAGACAGCAAAGAAAGACTTGATATTGTTATTTAAAGCACAACAACGCTACAAGTACAATAATACTCTCTCTCTCTCTCTCTCTCTCTCTCTCTCTCTCTCTGTATAATAGATGATATTTTACAGTAATTCTCTTTTCATTTTATATTTCATTTATCATGCGTGTTTGTGTACCTCGTCCGGCGTTTCTATGTTTATCCTTTTGTGTCTGTGTGCGCTTTCTTATTTCTTCTTCTAGCGTGACACACGTAGGTACTACGGTATTAATATATAAATAATAATAATAATAATAATAATAATAATAATAATAATAATACTTGCAGCACAAGACCAAAGTCTTTTCACGAGAAACTTTCAGGCAAATATTATGCATAATAATATGGATCCAAAATGCAGGTTTTGTGATAAACACCAAGAAACAATAGACCACCTAATCTCAGGCTGTTCTGTGCTTGCCCCAAACGAATATAAAAATCGCCACGATAGAGTTGGGCAATATTTACATTGGGCAATGTGCAAACATTATGGAAAAGCTGTAAACAAACACTGGTATGAACATCATCCAGCACCGGTAACAGAAATAGAAGATGTAACCATTCTATGGGATTACACCATCTACACAGACAGAAAAATTGAAGCAAACAGGCCAGACATTATTGTTAAAAACCAGAAGGAGAAAACTTGTCTATTAATTGATATGGCGTGTCCAGCGGATTGTAACATAGCAACCAAGGAATTTGAAAAACTGTCAAAATATAAAGACCTGGAAATTGAAATAGAAAAAATGTGGAAATTGAAAACAAGAGTTGTGCCAGTGATAGTAGGTGCACTTGGAATGATAAAAAATGGAACAAAACAACACATTGAAAGAATCCCTGGAAACCCCAGCTTAAGAGATATACAAAAAATTGTATTATTAAGTACAGCCCACACACTAAGGAAAACGTTATCTATGTAATGCTGGGGATGATAGGGAGGATAGAAAAACATGAAATGGAGTCATAACAACACGCCACTACCTGCCTTAGGTCTCCCCGCAGACTTGGTTGGTAGTGAGACCAATGCAGAAATCTAAATATGATGAAAAATGACATAATAATAATACAAATACAAACAAGAATTACAGTTAGTAGATTCTGTAGAAAAGCAAAACAGTAGCCAAGAACCAACTATTGCGGCAAAAAATATGAAAATGAAAGCCAAAGATAAAGCTCTTGAAAAGATGAAACAGCGCTGGCAAGACAAACCTCTGCATGGCCAATATCCAGTACGTGCCAATAAATCCAATGTTGACAAAGTTAATACTCATCGATGGTTACGTGCATCTGGATTAAAGTCTGAAACTGAAGGATTTATACTTGCAGCACAAGACCAAAGTCTTTTCACGAGAAACTTTCAGGCAAATATTATGCATAATAATATGGATCCAAAATGCAGGTTTTGTAATAAACACCAAGAAACAATAGACCACCTAATCTCAGGCTGTTCTGTGCTTGCCCCAAACGAATATAAAAATCGCCACGATAGAGTTGGGCAATATTTACATTGGGCAATGTGCAAACATTATGGAAAAGCTGTAAACAAACACTGGTATGAACATCATCCAGCACCGGTAACAGAAATAGAAGATGTAACCATTCTATGGGATTACACCATCTACACAGACAGAAAAATTGAAGCAAACAGGCCAGACATTATTGTTAAAAACCAGAAGGAGAAAACTTGTCTATTAATTGATATGGCGTGTCCAGCGGATTGTAACATAGCAACCAAGGAATTTGAAAAACTGTCAAAATATAAAGACCTGGAAATTGAAATAGAAAAAATGTGGAAATTGAAAACAAGAGTTGTGCCAGTGATAGTAGGTGCACTTGGAATGATAAAAAATGGAACAAAACAACACATTGAAAGAATCCCTGGAAACCCCAGCTTAAGAGATATACAAAAAATTGTATTATTAAGTACAGCCCACACACTAAGGAAAACGTTATCTATGTAATGCTGGGGATGATAGGGAAGGATAGAAAAACATGAAATGGAGTCATAACAACACGCCACTACCTGCCTTAGGTCTCCCCGCAGACTTGGTTGGTAGTGAGACCAATGCAGAAATCGAAATATGATGGAAAATGACATAATAATAATAAAGTCCGAAACTGAAGGCTTTATTCTTGCAGCACAAGACCAAAGTCTTTTCACGAGAAACTTTCAGGCAAATATTATGCATAATAATATGGATCCAAAATGCAGGTTTTGTGATAAACACCAAGAAACAATAGACCACCTAATCTCAGGCTGTTCTGTGCTTGCCCCAAATGAATATAAAAATCGCCACGATAGAGTTGGGCAATATTTACATTGGGCAATATGCAAACATTATGGAAAAGCTGTAGGCAAACACTGGTATGAACATCACCCAGCACCGGTTACAGAAATAGAAGATGTAACCATTCTATGGGATTACACCATCTACACAGACAGAAAAATTGAAGCAAACAGGCCAGACATTATTGTTAAAAACCAGAAGGAGAAAACTTGTCTATTAATTGATATGGCTTGTCCAGCGGATTGTAACATAGCAATCAAGGAATTTGAAAAACTGTCAAAATATAAAGACCTGGAAATTGAAATAGAAAAAATGTGGAAATTGAAAACAAGAGTTGTGCCAGTGATAGTAGGTGCACTTGGAATGATAAAAAATGGAACAAAACAACACATTGAAAGAATCCCTGGAAACCCCAGCTTAAGAGACATACAAAAAATTGTCTTATTAAGTACAGCCCACACACTAAGGAAAACTTTATCTATGTAATGCTGGAGATGATAGGGAAGATAGAAAAACATGAAATGGAGCCATAACAACACGCCATTACCTGCCTTAGGTCTCCCCGCAGACTTGGTTGGTAGTGAGACCAATGCAGAAATCGAAATATGATGAAAAATGACAGCATAATAATAATAATAATAATTTGCATGAATATGATTAGAGTATTCAAGTAAATAAATTGCAAGCTATCAAAAGAAAAATAATTGCTAAGCTTTTTTAAATACAATTACTTGTGTCATCGTCAAATGTGAAGATGTACCTTAATAAAAACTTTTTAAGAGTCATGAATGATGTAGTATTTGTTTGTAATGTACCCATGTCCAACTGTCCTTGGTTAAAAAAAATAAAAATAAATTTTCAGAATTATTTTTTTTAATTAATAGAGTAAAACTAAAAATTGTAAGAGTGTGTTTAATTATTAATGGCAGATTTTTTTTACGATTTTTTTTTTCTGTGTGGAAAAAATCATTTTAAACTATCGAAAAATTAAAAAGTGTTTTTTTAATAGCACTCCAGATCGAATCATTGATCGATTTATTTAAGCAATAAGACGTATATTCTTTATAAAAATGGTATATATTTTACAGTAATTCTCTTTTCAATTTATATTTCCTGTTCGACGTTTTCTTTCATTTATCATGCGTGTTTGTACGTACGTAGTCCGGCGTTCCTATGTGTCTGTGTGAGCGTTCATATCTCTTTCTAGAGGGTGACACACGTAGGTACTACGGTATTAATATATAGATAAATTACGTCACTTATACAATCCATGTATATCTGAATTCGAATTTTTGCGATCCCAAAAATATCAGGGCATAGCCAACAAAATATTGTCTACTATACCGACAGCGAAATCGTGTCTACTAATATTGACAATATCCAGTTCTTGAAAATGACCGAGGCGATCAAAAGCATTTGAAGAAAAACATAAATTTTAGCCAGTTTATTTACGATTTTGATTTCGATGTCAGTCATTTAACTGCCATATGATAGACGCTTGGGTGATTATGTCTTTTTCGATCCATGACTGACTAAAATGAAGATTTTCTCGTAGTAGGTTGTCATTTCTTTCGGCAGCAGATTCTGTTCTGCTATTCAACACATAGCTAGAAGGAGAAGAGATAGAAGAGAAATTCTATATCATCCAACAGTTAACTAAAACACACAAAGTAAAATTCTGGATCCTAATCGGATAGAAAATAGAAAATCGATATATGACGCTAGTCAAATCTTTTTTCACATTTAAAGAATAAAAATGCCTGCTGGAGCCAGTCACATGATAAATTTCACTGCTTAAATCACGTTCCGTGACCAGTCAAAATGAGTCCGATATGGGAGCGGTTAGCTGATGGACCTTGTGGCAATGTAACAAAAGAAATTTCACGAAGCCGACCCGGACGTAAGGGCGCGTCACATATTCATTCTAGCTCTTCTTCCAATTTTCCTTTCTTCATTTGCACTCCATGCCGACAAAAAAAAAAAAAAAATCAACAAACAAAACAAAACAAAAAACAACAAAAATAACAATAACAACAGGACATTCTGTCTGCGATAAGAATAATTTCTTTATATCTTTCACCTTTCTCACCCTGTCGCCAACTTACTAAAAAAGGGAAAGGTACATAAAACGTTACATTTTGCTACTATACGTATACGCCCTGGGACACTCAGCTACTTACTACTATCAACCATGACCTCTTCATTTCCGTGGAACATTTAAAATACTTACATTTTTCTTTAAACAATTAACTACATACATTTTCTCTATGAACATTTTTCTTCTCACGAATATGTTATAATGTTTTGTTAACAAAATTTATATTTTTTTCTTACAATTTTGTTGTTCTGTTAATAAAAGATTTACTTTAATGTATGTTATGGGGAAACACACCTATTCCTCAGATAATGGACACTTCCTCCTATATTAATAAGAATTAACAGTAAGTTCCTGGGAAGTTCATAGGAGTTCTTTAGACCTCTATTAGAGTTCAGTAGAACTACTAGGTAGTTGATATTAGTTGGCAGTTAGCCGAATACTAAGGAGTCAGCTCTCAGTGGAAGATTACCAAGTTCCTAGACAAGGATGTGTCTTTTCACCGGATTTGTTCAACCTATACAGCGAGAATATTTTGAGGACCCTAGATGACACACCAGGATTTATTATTGGAGGCCACAACCTGAACAACATAAGATACGCGGACGATACAGTACTGATTGCGGACACGGAAAGGAAACTGCAAGATCTCATACAGAAAGTAGCAGTGGAGAGTGACAAGAAGGGACTACAAATAAACTTTAAGAAAACTGAGTGCATGGTCATCAGCAAAAGATACAACCCAAAATGCCAAATACAGGTGGGGGATAACAGAATCAAACAAGTCCAAGAATTTAAGTACCTAGGAAGTGTTCTAACAGGAGATGGAAAGTGCGACACGGAGATCCGAAGGCGAATTGGCATGGCAAAAGACGCGTTCCAGAAGATGAGCAAAATACTAACACACAGGAAGATCTCAATAGAAACGAAGAAAAGAGTGCTAGACTGCTACGTGATGTCAGTTCTTCAGTACGGCTGTGAATGCTGGACAATATCATCGAAAATGAAGAAAAAACTGGAAGCGGCCGAAATGTGCTTCTACAGAAGGATGCTACGGATATCGTGGACTGAGCATACAAGCAACGACGAAGTGTTAGAAAAGAATGGCAACAAAAAGGAAATTGATGCTGAGCATCAGGAAGAGACAACTGAAGTTCCTGGGACATGCAATGAGGAAGGAGAGCCTGGAGAACCTGATACTGACTGGTCAGATAGAAGGAAGGAGAGACAGAGGAAGGCAGCGGATAACATATCTGCAGAGTCTGATCAGGTGGATGACGGAACGGGTGTTGCCAGGAGCAACAGGAACAAACATACTAAGAGCCACAAGGGATAGGGAGACGTGGAGATCCATGATCGCCTACGTCCTGAAGGGACAGGGCACATAGAAGAAGAACAAGAAGAATTTCTCAGATTACTGATGAGAGTGGGGTGGACGAGGAGGAATGTTATGAGGAGTGAGAGGTTGCAGGGGGTGTCAGGAAGAGAGTACTGATGAGAATGGGGTGGATGTAGAAAAGCATGAGAGAGAGAGAGAGAGGATGTAAGTTAGTGAGACAGGAGATGACGATTGACTTTACATTTAAATTCTTGGAGATTGTAACTGTCAGGAAAGCAAGTATGCGGAAGAGAATTCCACAGGCGGGAAGTGCGAGAAAAGAAGCTGGTGGAGTAGAATTTGCGTTTAAAATTTATTGGTTTCACAGTAAAAGGGTGGGACCTAGTTGCTAATCTTGTGGCTCGAGGAAATTCGTATATAGGGGGAACCAATGAGCTAAGTTCACCGGAGCAGAAGCTGTGAAAGTATTTGTAGAAGAGACACAGAATAATGTTAAATCTTGTGTGATTAACGGAGAAGAGTTGCATTATTTGCATTGTCGAAGACGGAAATGATTTTGGATAATAAATAGTTGCTGTGCAAAATAAATGCATCTATCAATATTAAAGCATCGTAGACAAAACAAGTCTATTATCTATCACCCAACAAAACGTATATGTTGGCATATATGGTTTATTAAATTAGATATAATAACGTTCAATACATATCGATGGACGACTCATAATTAGTTTCATAATTACGAAACTCAGAGTCAGCTATCAATAAGCTATATCTAATTTAATAAAATTTATGGCTCTAGTTTAATTTTGGACACTATGTATGTATGTATGTATGTATGTATGTATGTATGTATCTATCTATCTATCTATCTATCTCATTCTTTTCATTATCTATCTATCTATCTATCTATCTATCTCATTCTCTTCATGATCTATCTATCTATCTATCTATCTATCTATCTATCTATCTATCTATCTATCTATACTCAGGACTTTAGAAAGAAATACCCAGAATTTCTGAAACAAAAAAAGAGGAAAGTAGGTTTGAAGTGCTTGTTACTCACAGGAAATACCGAAGACAAGAGTAACCATTCATAAAAAGCATTTTTTTTTTACAGTGAAGTTCACTCTGTACGAGTCCAGGGTCCCACTCGAGGTAGAGGGCTACAGATTACGAGGCACAGTTTATGCGGATAGGTGGGGAAGATAACAGCTAACCCTAGACTTGTACAGATTAATTGTAGTCATCGAGGTAACATCCGCTTGTGAGTCGGTTCCACAGAGCAGTGGTTCATTGGAAGAATCTGCTCGAGTGGAACTTACTTCTCACCAATGGAATATGAAGGAAATGTAAACGGTTCGCTATAATGTGAATGGCATGGCGGGTCTTAGTCGTGAAGGTCAGAACTGACGGAACCAAAGAATGCAGTTCGTCGAGGTCTTTTTATGGAAATAGCGATCCCGACTAGGATTGCAGGGTGGAAATAATTTGTCACCCACAAATGATGGGAGACGCTTTTGGACACTATCGAGACTGGAAAGTGAAGGCGGGGATACTGAAATCAATCAGTTACAGGAATTTAAATACATGGGAAATGTTCTAACAGAGGACGAAAAATGTGACACTGAGAACCGAAGGCATATTGGGAAGGATGCATCCCAAAAGCTGAGTAGAGACACGAAAATTTCGTTGGGAACAAAGAATAGAGTACGGGACTGTAATGTGACGTTTGTCTTTCAATATGGCAGTGAATGCTGGACAATATCATCTTATCAAAGATGAAGAAAGATTTGAAGCAACAGAAAAGTGTGGATTAATCAAATAGATATTAATCGAATGAGGCACCTAGAAATAGATCTAAAAAGGACCACAGATAGATAGATAGATCTGAACAGAATTAGATAGATAGATAGATAGATAGATAGATAGATAGATATGAACAGAATTAGATAGATAGATAGATAGATAGATAGATAGATAGATAGATAGATAGATAGATCTGAACAGAATTAGATAGATAGATAGATAGATAGATAGATAGATAGATAGATAGATCTGAACAGAATTAGATAGATAGATAGATAGATAGATAGATAGATAGATAGATAGATAGATCTGAACAGAATTAGATAGATATATAGATAGATAGATCTGAACAGAATTAGATAGATAGATAGATAGATAGATAGATAGATAGATCTGAACAGTATTAGATAGATAGATAGATAGATAGATAGATAGATACGAACAGAACAAATGAGATAGATAGATAGATAGATAGATAGATAGATAGATAGATAGATAGATAGATAGATACGAACAGAACAAATGATATATATATATATATATATATATATAGATAGATAGATAGATAGATAGATAGATAGATCTGAACAGAATTAGATAGATAGATAGATAGATAGATAGATAGAGACTAAACTATCGCCCGGTTCACACTCCACCCACATCTATTGAACAGGTGAAGAGGCTCATCCCTTGTTTCCTGTTTAGGATGCGGTTTCCGGTTTTCTCTTTTCCAATCTTTTCACTCTTTTCCTTTATTATTTTTTTTTTTTTCAATTGGAGTAGATAGACTAAACTATCGCCCGGTTCACACTCCACCCACATCTATTGAACAGGTGAAGAGGCTCATCCCTTGTTTCCTGTTTAGGATGCGGTTTCCGGTTTTCTCTTTTCCAATCTTTTCACTCTTTTCCTTTATTATTTTATTTTTTTTTTTCAATTGGAGTAGATAGACTAAACTATCGCCCGGTTCACACTCCACCCACATCTATTGAACAGGTGAAGAGGCTCATCCCTTGTTTCCTGTTTAGGATGCGGTTTCCGGTTTTCTCTTTTCCAATCTTTTCACTCTTTTCCTTTATTATTTTATTTTTTTTTTTCAATTGGAGTAGATAGACTAAACTATCGCCCGGTTCACACTCCACCCACATCTATTGAACAGGTGAAGAGGCTCATCCCTTGTTTCCTGTTTAGGATGCGGTTTCCGGTTTTCTCTTTTCCAATCTTTTCACTCTTTTCCTTTATTATTTTATTTTTTTTTTTCAATTGGAGTAGATAGACTAAACTATCGCCCGGTTCACACTCCACCCACATCTATTGAACAGGTGAAGAGGCTCATCCCTTGTTTCCTGTTTAGGATGCGGTTTCCGGTTTTCTCTTTTCCAATCTTTTCACTCTTTTCCTTTATTATTTTATTTTTTTTTTCAATTGGAGTAGATAGACTAAACTATCGCCCGGTTCACACTCCACCCACATCTATTGAACAGGTGAAGAGGCTCATCCCTTGTTTCCTGTTTAGGATGCGGTTTCCGGTTTTCTCTTTTCCAATCTTTTCACTCTTTTCCTTTATTATTTTATTTTTTTTTTCAATTGGAGTAGATAGACTAAACTATCGCCCGGTTCACACTCCACCCACATCTATTGAACAGGTGAAGAGGCTCATCCCTTGTTTACTGTTTAGGATGCGGTTTCCGGTTTTCTCTTTTCCAATCTTTTCACTCTTTTCCTTTATTATTTTATTTTTTTTTTCAATTGGAGTAGATAGACTAAACTATCGCCCGGTTCACACTCCACCCACATCTATTGAACAGGTGAAGAGGCTCATCCCTTGTTTCCTGTTTAGGATGCGGTTTCCGGTTTTCTCTTTTCCAATCTTTTCACTCTTTTCCTTTATTATTTTATTTTTTTTTTCAATTGGAGTAGATAGACTAAACTATCGCCCGGTTCACACTCCACCCACATCTATTGAACAGGTGAAGAGGCTCATCCCTTGTTTCCTGTTTAGGATGCGGTTTCCGGTTTTCTCTTTTCCAATCTTTTCACTCTTTTCCTTTATTATTTTATTTTTTTTTTCAATTGGAGTAGATAGACTAAACTATCGCCCGGTTCACACTCCACCCACATCTATTGAACAGGTGAAGAGGCTCATCCCTTGTTTCCTGTTTAGGATGCGGTTTTCGGCTTTCTCTTTTCCATTCTTTTTACCCTTACGTAGCCCCCTGCGCATCAGTGGCGTTACTGCCTTGCTCGGGGTGATATGATTAAAAAAAAAAAAAAAAAAAAAAGATAGATAGATCTGAACAGAATTAGATAGATAGATAGATAGATAGATAGATAGATAGATAGATAGATAGATAGATAGATAGATAGAACAGAACAAAGAACAAATGAGATAGATAGATAGATAGATAGATAGATAGATAGATAGATAGATAGATAGATAGATAGATAGATAGATAGATACGAACAGAACGAATGAGATAGATAGATAGATAGATAGATAGATAGATAGATTTGGGCAGAATGATATGGATTCAATTGTCCTCTGTTGCTCACATAGATGTCTTTTGGTACAGATTTCACGCCAAACAAAATAGTCATCATGTGTATTAAATTGACTTAGAAATAAGAAAAAAAAAATAATGAGATAACAAAGAAAAATCTTCTTTTTATAAATGAAACTGTCTTTGATACCAAAACGAGAAAGTCTGTCCTTCCCCCCACCCCCAGTTTCCAGCCCTTTTCTCAAACCAACCCAACTACCAAATATTTTCGCTGCTGCACTCAATATAGTCTTGCCCGGACAATTATAATCATCTCGCGTTGCGATCAAAGGGTCCCGAATGGCCCTGCCAACAAGATATCGATCCGATGTCGAGAGCCGTTTCCAGGGAAACTGGTCTTCCTTACAATTTTGAACTATCCAGTCAAGCACGACCACACCCCCGTCCACCTCCGAACGATTTATAAGGATGTATTTTCGCTTGGTAAACTTTATTACACTGTAACCACGAGACGTAAAAAATATTTATTTTCTATTTTTTTTTTATTATTGATATATCTATTGAGACGCACGGCGCCATTCTTCAAACTTGTCGTGTATTCTGTCTCGGTTCTGGAACTATCAAACAAAAATCTAATTCTAAGAACTGACTAAGTTAAATGAACTTATATGTCCCATGATCCTTCAGGACGTAAACGATCATGGCTCTCTCCAATTTCCTGTTTTTCGTGAGCTCTTAATAAATGTTATCTTTTAGTTATTTCTCATAAACATTGTCTGTCATCGATTTACTCAAGCTCGCCGGATAGGTTATAAGTTGTTTTCCTCTGTACTTCAATCTGTCCTTTGAGTATCAAATTTTCTAAGTCCTCTATCCATATTATGTAGGTAATTCGACTCATTTTTGATAACTAACTTTTAAATTGAAGTTTTAAAAATAATAAAGTTTTCTTGAAACTCTATTTTAGTTTTTGAAGGCTAAATGATTAAATTTACTATTTCCAGCAAGCAAACTACTCTGGTGTATTTCAAACAGAAATTATGTTGATTGGAATCTAAAATTTTAAGGTTTTTAAATTTTTTTTTGATTTTTCGCCCATCTTTGAGCGATTGACACATTTGTAAAATAAAGTTAATTCCCGGTTTTAAAAATCTTGCAAAAACTATATATACATCTATGATACATTATTTTTAAAAAATTAGCAAACTTAATGTTAAATTACTCTGATTTATACAAGTATTACTTATTTATAGCATGAAATTTAAAATAAAACTATTTCTTAAACACAGAGTTGAACTTTTTGATCTTTCTACTGTATATGTTGACAGATTTATGGATGTCAGATAAGATAAAATGTATGGCGACAACAAGTGACATAATTGTACAAATTATTTTTCGATTAAGGGGAAGAAACTCTGACACATATGACTTAATTTACACGTAAAAATTACCATACGAAAAAAAATTCAAATCCACACACAAAAAAATTAAATTTCTTTTTAAAATAGAGAGACACAATGATTTGTATTAAACTTTTAAATTTTCGATTAGTAAATATAATCTTTGCTTAATAATTTTATAAACTAACGTCAACAAATCTTTGAAGTATTTTAAAAATATATTTGAAACTTTATAAAATATTATAATTAAAAAAATGAAGACAAAATTTTTAAATTTCATTATTAATCGAAAAAAAAATTCTTCAGACTGTCTTTAATTTATATTATTTATTCAAGCAATTAAAAGCTTATCAAATTAAATAATGCCATAGTTATATTGCATTTTTTTATTTTACTATTCAGAGCAGATTTTCGGAAGTAGAAGCAAAATTTTCAAAAAATAATAGATGATTTACGTTCACCAGTGAGTTCTGCGTTTAACTAATAAACTAATTTTAGCAACAAAATTTAATTTTTTTTAAATTTCAGGAATTTACGTGGATGTGGTTAACATATGTAAAAAAATATTTTTCACAAGATTTAAAAAATATTAATTTAAAAAATAATTTAATTCATTTGTGAATAAGTCTTGAAAGTTTCGTTAAAATCCGACAATTATTTGATTTTTGCAAGAATTTCCAAATTAATGTGTTTGTCGCCGGAAAAAAAAAACTGCGTTATATAATATTACGTTTTCCATTGTAAACTATCGTAACGATTTGGTTACCCACCAACAAAAATCAAAACAAGATATTTTATCAAATTTTCGAACCTGTTAGAAGGGATTCACTTTTTTTTTTAATAATTAAAAATACTTTGATCTTTCCTCTTAATAATAATATAAACGTTTTGATGGAAAAGGTTCGTTTTTATTAAGTTTGTGGCCAGTTTTTATGCGGTTTCTCAGTGATTTAGTGGAGGTACCTATCGTTACGTGAACCAAAAGTTTCAACTGTCTTTTCTTGGAGGTTAAGTGTAAGTGTCTTTTGCGTTGTCATTGTCTTTAGAACTTTGTTGTTGCTCGCATGTTTGGTCAATGACATTCTCATCATCCTTCTGTAGAAATACATTTCTATTGTTTCAAAACTGTTCTTCATCTGTGAGGAATGCAATTTTACCATTTGAAAGAGTGAAAAAAGAAACTACATGTCGGTCGGAAATCGATCTGGTCCCAGGTCTGCTTATGATAAAGTTTTAAAAATTTATTTTTTTTTATTTTCGTTAGGTATTATTTTACCTTTACAATTTTACTAGTATAGCTTTTACGGTTTCTTTACTTTTGATATCATTTGTACCATCTATCTAGACATTGTTTTAGTTTCTTATTTTTCTAAGTTTATATTGCTCGTCAGGATTTGCTTCCACACAGTAGAGTCAAATCACGTGCGATCACATTCACTTTCTTTCATCTTTCATACTATTTAATCACCATCATTATTGTTTGGAGATCAATAGTTTTACTTTTCTTCCCTGCAGGTTTAGGAGTAGACAGAGACAATTTCCTCTTGGTAGTCATCTTGTTTGCTTTTTTTATAAAATATTTCAAAGACACAAACGGACTCAGGAGAAAGTACGTTTTACCGCAGCTGCTCCAACACTGAGCTTGGTGCACGTGAGAAAATGCTATCGTTGCCGGAAGTTGGGGCAGAAATTGTCGTACACCAAGGCGAGAAACACTTACGTTGCCAGACGAGGCCCAGCCGTAACAAGACATATCAATTCGCAGGCATGGTCGTAAAGTCAAACAGTCGTAGTCTCATAATTCGAAGACAACCAGAATAGATTTTAAGTACAAGTGTTTTTACTCCTAATTTACTGAGAACTTTCACGTTGCTCGCATGTTCATGATATTCTCGACATCCTTCTGTAGAACCACATCTTTGTTGTCTCATCTCTAAGCTTCATCTTCGACTGAATCGCACACTCATTCAATTATGCCATTTTGGCCTGAATGCGGTAATCACCTTAGCATTTTGATCACAGCTTACGGGTCAAGAGATGTTCTTTACTGAAAATGAGTACTTTTTTTTACGTTTGATTTATAACGCGAAATAAATGACGTGATTCTTCTTTTTCCTGATTGATTTATCTTTATTGTATTAATATTTTTAATAAAAGAGAAAGTCATGTTATTCTTAGAAACGATCTTACAACAGCTTGATATTTATATTTATACGCTTGTAGTGGATCCATGTCTAAGTATTCGACATAACAGACTGCTAAAGTAATTAATTTTGAAATCTTTTTATCTTCCTTTTTGCATTATTGTACTTGTCATAGTCGTTTACGATTTCTATTCCTTTGATATTATCTGTGTAATTTCTCTGTACATTGTTTTATTTTATTATCTCCGCCTTAAGGCGGAGGTATTGTATTCGGCCACGTTTGTTTGTTTAATTATTTGTCTGTCTGTTCGTGATCAAGATTTCTCAAGACCCACTCGATAGACTCGGATAAACCTTTCAGGAATGATTGGCCTCATGACTGGTAGAAACTGATTATATTTTAGGTTTGATCCGGTACGGGATAAAGTTTCTGGGTTATTTTTAGTGTTTTTTTTTAAATTATATTTTTCGTACGTTTCACATGCCAAACACTGAATTATCTCCCCTAGATTGGTTTATGTCATTACATTTTCTATTAAATATTTTTAAAATAGTTTTGAAACTTTATAAATTATAATAATTAAAAAAACAAAAATGAAATCAATTGTTTCAAAATTTCATTATTAATCGAAAAAGTTTTTTTTTCTTCAAAATATAATGCTGGAAATTTATATTATTTATTAAGGCAATTAAACGCTTATCTAATTAAATAATGTCATTTTGATTGCATTTTTTCTTTTACTATTCGGAGCAGATTTTTGGTAAAAGGGGGTTAAATGGTTTAAAAAAATAATACATGATTTACATTTCTCAATGACTCCTGCATTTGACTAATAAAGCAAGTTTTGTCTACAGAATTTAATTTCTTGAGATTTCATAGTATTTTTCCTGTAAGGTAGAGAAATCCTGAAACACCAGGCCCTTTACACATAGAAAGTACCATTAAAAAAAATTCAAATAAAAAAGAAAAAAAATATTTTAAAATTAGGAATGCACGACGATTTGCATTGAACTTTTAATTTTCGATTAGTAAATATAATCTTACTTAATAAGGTTTTAAACTAACCGCAACAAATTTAGAGCATGCTATGCGTTGCTTCATTCTGGCAGCAAACAACATCTTAGCTTCGTTAAGTATCCTTTTACACTTATTACGAGCTGAAGTGAAAAGGCGCCTGTTTTGGTCCGACGCGTAGTTACGATAGAGTCGGAAGAAATGATTCCGGTGGGCAATGGCAGCCGAGCAAGCGGGTGAGAACCATGGAGACGAATGAGATTTAAGCTGGAATTTCCTAGCAGGGATGAAGGCATCGATGCCAACCTTAACCCAGGAGGAGACATCGGATGCACATTCTTCGATGGGAAGACTAAAGACGTTGTTCCAAGGGATGTCACAGAGGAAGTCTCGGAACGAATCTCAGTCTGCTCTTTGATAGCAGTAGGATATTCTACTTGTCTGGGTTTCATGGGTCGGGCGGGAGTGGAGTGAAATATTGACGGGCACTACAGTGTGGTCAGAGTTTCCAAATGGGCAGAGTTGTCTGGTAGTGCAAGAGTCTGGAATGGAAGTGAAGCAGAGGTCTAGAAGTGAGTCCCTTCCGTTAGGGTTGTCGGAGAAACACGTGGGGAAGTCCACTACTTGCGTAAGGGATTGGGTGATTGAAAAGTTCATGGTGTGGACACCAGCAGGATTAGTGACAGCGTTCTTCAGCCACTTGGTGTGGTGGGCGTTAAAGTCACCAAACACGAATACATGGGCAGAGGAATGGGAAGAAATGTCTTTGTCAATATTGTCAGAAATGATGTCAAGTAACGAACAGTCAGGGGAGGAAGGAGAGCGGTAGAGAAATAAGAGATAGCTAATCGAGCTGAGAAGTGAGAGGCGGAAGCACATGAAAGAATGATCTGGGGATTCAAAAGATGACACCCTAGCTAAGGGAAGGTGTTCGCTGACATAGACACCAAGCCCATGCATATGTACATTGGAGTCCTTCCTGAAGATGGGAAGGTAGCCAGGAACGTAGAACTCAGATGAGGGGATAAAAGTTCTATTAAAATTTCATTATTAATCGAAAAATTTGTTTTTCAGGCTATAATGTCATTAATTTATATTATTTATTCAAGCAATTAAAAGCTTATCAAATGAAATAATGTCAAGTTATATTGCATTTTTTTATTTTATTATTGGGAGCAGATTTTCGGAAATAAAGGCAAAAGTTTTCAAAAAAATAATTGATAATTTATATTCCTCAATGAGTCCTGTGTTTAACTGATAAAACCAATTTTCGTAACAAAGTTTAATTTCTTAAAATTTCATGAATTTACGTAGATGGGGGTAACAGGTGTAAAAAATATTTTTACTAAGATTTTTTTTAATTAATAATTTCAAAATTAATTTAATTTATTTGTGAATAAGTCTTGGAAATTTAATTAAAATCCAACAATTAATTGATTTTTGCAAGAATTTCCAAATTAATATGTTTATGTAATATTATGTTTTCCATTGTAAACACTCGAAAGATTTAGCTTCCCGCTATCGAAAATAAAAACAAAACTTTTACCAAAATTTCGAACGTGTTGGAATAGAATAACAAATTTTAAAAAAATGATGAAGACATTCTTTGATCTTTTCTTTTAATAATAAGAAACATTTTAAAGGAAAAGGTTCTTTTATGTTAAGTTTGGGACCGTTTTTTTCATACCATACTGATTTTTTTTAGCAATTTAGTGGACGTAGCTAATTAAGAAACACAACGGGAATAAATAACTTCGTCTATTACCGGTTTACACGATGGATAAACCTCGTGTAAACCGGTGATTGCGCCGTATTAATAAAAATCCAGTTTTATTCCTTGTTTCAGTCAGCCAGTCAGTCAGTCAAGTGCCATGCGTGAAACACGATTGGGCGATCATGTCTCGAAAGAGACATGACTGGGTAGAAGATTATCCCGCAGTAGGATGCCATTGCTTTCTGCGGTATAGAACCCAATCTGTCCTGTTATTTAACCCATAACTGAAGGGAAGAGGCGGATTAATACTTTTCCCAATGGTATTTGCGCGTAAGTGAATGCAATGAATTCAACTGAAATTCGAACTCGGACACTATTTATATTCGGGCTATATTCGTACGTTGTGGTGCAGTGGATATCGGCTCGGAACGAGAAATCGGAGAGCCGAGTTGGAATTTCAGTAGAATTCGTTGTATTCACATACGCGAAAATACCCTTGGGAAACGTATGCATCCGTCGCTTCTCTACCTAGCTATAGGTTAAATTGATACCCAACCTACCGCAAAAGTGAATGGCAACCTTCTTTTTTTTTTTTTTTTTTAATCATTTCACCCCGAGCAAGGCAGAAACGCCACTGATGTGCAGGGGGTTACATAAATGTAGAAAGATTAATTAGAAAAGAGTGAGGAGTACAAGCTAGTTAGAAAGGAACAATAGAAAGCTGAGAAAGCAGGTGCAATGACAGATACATGGGCGGAGAGAAAGTGAAGATTATACAGGGGAGGGGAGAGAGCTAGAGTCCAGTGGTTAGTAGGTGAGTATTAACTTTGCTTTTAAATTTCTGGAGGTCGTAGCCGTCAGGAAAGCAAGAATACGGGAGCGAGTTCCACAGGCGGGAAGTGCGAGAGAGGAAGCTGCAGGAGTAGAATTGTCGTCTGCATTTGGCTAACCTGACTGTGAATGGGTGGGACCCAGTTGCCAGTCTGGTTGCACGGGTAAACACCTGTTGAGGAGGCATCAGTGACTTAAGTTCATCCGAGCAGAAGCCATGAAAGTATTTATAGAAGAGACAGAGGGAGGCCACATTTCGACGATGAGGAAGTGGCTGCAGTCGAGTCGCCAGATCAGTACCTATCACATTACAGACTCTCCTTTGGAGCTTGTCAAGAACACTGAGGAGAACGGCAGGGGCACCTGACCATAAATGGCAGCAGTACTCCATGCACGGATGGAGGGTTAGGGTTAGGGTTAAAATTCATTAACCAACGTTTTAATCTACGGGGCTCTTATCTCTTATTGGTAACAGTGACAAAGATAAGGACACTAACCGAATAAAAATAATGTAAGTAACAATCCTAATCTCTTGTTTGCTGTTTAGATTGGTGTATTTTGTTTTACGACATATTAATCTCAATGGTTGTGCGTTATGGTGCAATGGATATCGGCTCCAAAGGAGAAATCGGGGAGCAGAGTTCGAATTCCAGTTGAATTCCTTGCATTCATTTACGAGCAAATACCCTTGGAAAATGTATTAACCCGTCTCTTCTTTCCAGTTATCGGTTAAATAACAGGAAAGATTGGGTTCTATAGCCTTGACTAGCCACCAGTCTACCGCAGAAAGTAATGTCAACCTGCTGCGGGATAATCTTTTACTCAGTCAGTCATGTCTCTTTCGAGATTTGATCGCCCAAGTGTGTATCACGTATGGCAATTCACCGACCAAACATCAATGGATTATTTAATAAACGACAAGATTTCTGGATCGGTTTGTATGGATACCTTTTAGTTAATTATATATACCATATTAGTCGAATGTAGTGAAGTGAGAGGTTATTATAAACCAATGAATACTGAGACATCAAAGTGTACAATGTGGCAGGAAAATGGAAGTGTCAGTTGTATGTTTAAATAAGTTTTGAACATATATGTAGCCAATATATTGTTTGAGATGCAACGAGATTGGAATTAAACAATAAAATATTTGTCTTATTTAATATAAAGACACAATTTTAATGTAAGAAAAATAACGTAAAGCGAAATTGCTCTATTTTAGTGTTAACTAGCAGTGAAAGTGAGCGTAAGCAACAATGAAACAGATAATTAGGGTTAGGTTTTATGATATATATAATTAACTAAAAAGAGTAGGATTATAGATTATAGCATATAGATAATTTTAGATATATTTAAGCATGTGAATTATCTTATGGTGGCAGTCGTTATTTCATTACGTTGGTTTATTAAGTTAGTTTTCAGGAATTTAAATATTTGGATTTTTCTTTTAAGTTCTAGCTTTTTTTAAAAAAATATCTTTCATTTTCCTGTAGGTGTTTCATTTGCATTTTTCAATTGCTAATAGTACTCGGAAAGGGGAGTTGAATTACCATATTATTTGTGGCTGTAGAAGAATTAATACTGAAAGTATTAATTCTTACTGCAGTCTATTACTATTACTATTACTATTACTGTTACTATTACTAACTATTACTGCAGTCTCTCTCCCACCGGCGCGACGTGGCTTCCCTGTGTCTCTTCTATAAATACTTTCACAGCTTCTGCTCCGATGAACTTAGATCACTAGTGCCCCCTAAATACGAATTTGAACGAGATACTAGATTAGCAACTAGATCCCACCCTTTTACAGTGAAACCGATAAAATGCAGCCGTAACTTCTACTCCAACAGTTTCTTTCCTCGCACTTCCCGACTGTGGAATTATCTTCCAAACGATTGCTTCCCCGACGGCTACAATCTCCAGGAGTTTAAATGTAAGGTCAATAGACACCTCCTAACACACTAACCTGCTCCCATTCGATCAAACACTCTTCCCATCTGCCCAACCCTCATCCTCGCTATCCTTACTCATCTGTCACCTTCCTCCTGACATTCCCTATGTCTAACCACTCCTTCTCTTTACCTTCCCCTATGTAGCCCCATGCGCAATAGTGGCAGTGGAATGCCTTGCTTGGGGTGAGATGATTAAAAAAACAAAAAAACAAAAAAAAAACATTAAAGTGTATAATGCGCCAGGAGAAAGGAAGTGTCAGTTTTCTGTTTAAATAAGTTTTGGATATATATGTAGCCAATATATTGTTTGAAATGCAACGAGATTGAAATTAAAACAATGAAATATTTGTCTGAAACGATATTGCTAATATGAAACAATTTTAATGTAAGAAAATAGCGGTAAAGCGAAACTGCTCGATTTTAGCGTTAACTGGTCGTTAACTGGTCGTAAACAGCAGTGTAACGGATAATTAAGGTTAGATTTTAAGATATATATATAATTAATTAAAAGGGGTAGGACTATAGATTATAGCATATAGGAAACAGTTTGAGATAATTTTAGATATATATATAAGAGTGTGAATTATCTTATAGTGGCAGCAAGTAATTATTTCATTACTTTAGTTTTATAAGTTACTTTTCGGGAATTTAATTATTTGGATTTTTTCTTTTAGGCAAAGAAATCATTTTTCATGTAACGATTTACATGTTCTAGCTTTTGTTAATATCTGCTATTTTGCTGTAGATGTTTTATTAGCAGTTTTCAATTGTTTATAATATTTGGAAATTGAAGTTGAGTTTTTATTGGTTTTATTATTAACGGATAGCTTATGCTGATATAATCGCCGCTTAAAAGTGTTTTTAGTACTTCTAATCTTTGTTAAGTGTAGGATTGTCTGTAGAGAAAATGGTAGCTTGGTTGACTCTATAATTTGTAAGGCATCTATTTTGCAGAGTACATTCGTTTGGTTATGACAATTGCAAGTGTTAGTATTATTGTCGTTATATATAATAGGGTGATTTTGATTACTAATTTTGTTATATCGTTTTAGGATTTTATTGTTATGTTTTCTTATTATCATTTCAAGATTATCAGTGCAGCTATAACTAAGTTTCATTGTATTCTTATTAAAAGTTTTGCTGAGAAGATTATTAGTTGGGAAGTGTTTCGGAACAAGGTTAAGGAATTTATTCTTTAACTTACTACTAACCATTTGGTGTGTAACAATTATTTTTCTACTTCTATTAAGTTTGGTATGATTATTTTTTCTTATAATATTTAATGTCATTGCATTTCTAGTCGCTGTTTTTAGGGCAGTGTTTTAATATTGACTGTGTTTATAAAAATGAAGAATTGTTGCTTATTCTGTGTTTAGCAGAGTATGGTATGCGTTTAATAATGGATGGTGTATGAATTGATTTAGGATGTATGTAAATAGGGTTAGCATTATACTTTACTTAAAATAAGTGTGCATTATTAACTAAATCTAGAGTGGCTTCTAGGAAGTCAATTTTCCAGGTTAATTTGTACTATTACTTTAAGACTCAAATTTTGTCTATGTATTAATTTACATTATATATAGTGACGAGAGTGATATATATTATATTTAACTTACTACTAACCATTTGGTGTGTAACAATTATTTTTCTACTTCTATTAAGTTTGGTATGATTATTGTTATAATAATAGCATATTGCAACTCAAAAGTTATAAAGTTTTGGTGCTCAATGCACCATCATCAGGCAGTGAAATGTGCTTCATTTATGGGGTCATATATATATATTGATAAGGAAATTTAAAATAAAAAAATAATTAAAAAAATGACACGAAATTAGTTGAACGAAGTTGGGTGGGGGTTATTATATCTTTGAAGATTTGGAGATGCAGACCAATGAATACTAAGACATTAAAATGCAACATTGTAGCAAGAAAGTGTCAGTCTGTGTTCGATTAAATAAGTGTTGAACAAATACGTAACCAGTATATTGTTTAAATGCAAACGAGATTGAAATTAAACTATAAAACAATTTCTTTAAAGCGTTTTAACACTAAAACAATTTCAATGTAAAGAAATAGACATAAAGTCATTAAGTTAGTTATTAAAGGTGGAATTACTCAATTGTAGAGTTATCGAGTAATAAAAGTAAACCTAAACAGGAGTGTAACAGATAATTAAGGTTAGATATTAAGATATATATATATATAATTAATTAAAAGGGGTAGGATTATAGATTATGTCATATAGGAAACAGTTTGCAATAATCATGATTAGGTTTTAGGTTATATATAGTTATTAAATGTATTCATTATTCTTTTCATTATTTTTTTTCCAAAAATGTATTTCTGTTATTTTTACTTTAAAAATCCATTTTTATACTTTCATAGTATCTTGACTCTAATCTGTGGATTAACTATTTACCCATACATGAGCTACTGTGGCGGATAGGAAATTAAGAATTAAAATTAACTTTCTTCTTTTACAAAAATTCACAATAACGTGTGAAATCCTGGTTTTGCTGTATAGAAAAAGGATTGACCTCGTGCTTATAGAAAAAGTCCAAACCGGATTTCGCGAGTAAATGTTGAATTGGTTTTCTGACCAATGGGAGCGATTTGCAAGACTAAAAAGACTTCACATTCTAGTGCGAAAAATCTAAAGGACTATCTAAATGATTTCGATTAGCGTCAACCAGATAGGAGCAGCGAGACGACACACTAAAAGTTAACGAGAAAACTTCATGTCGACCCGGACATAAGGTCGCGTCGCACATCGTCCTCTTTCTCCTTATTTCTCGTGTGCTGATTTCTTCTTCTTCTTCTTCTTCTTCTTCTTCTTCTTCTTCTTCTTCTTCTTCTCCATTCAAAGACATTCTTACCAAACAAACGCTCATACATACATACATACATACATACATGTATACGTACGCATAAACTCTTTCCAACAAATTACTACTACGAACATTTCTACAACTCTTGATACCCTTAACTTTCTCATCGAACATTAACTTCTACGAATTCTTGTTAATCTTTCCTTTTAATAAATTTCTATTTTAACATGAAAAATGTATATTTTATTATTCCACTCTTCCACACAAATACTCATTCCAAACGAACCAACCTTCTGATGCCAATCTGATGATGAAAACGAAATAAATCCGTAAGTTTTAGGGAGTGCGGTTAAGTATGACACAAGGCCGAATCCAAGAAACATTAACCGCACACCACAACTTCACTAACACCCAGGGTGAAGGTGGACCTAGGAATAACAGCAATTATGATGTCGTTCCAAGCCCCTTCAAAAGCTCTATTCTCCCAATCAGAATTCTTGCTGCCGGATGTAGTTTATCGTTATATTCAAGGTTGTTCCGGTTCAGGATTGGGTTTTCGGTTTCTTCTTTTAAAGTCTTTTCATTTTCTTTAATTCCCTAGTAATCCCGTGCGTCCTAATCGCTCACATGGGCTGAAATGATTACCTCCCGACAAAAAAAAAAAAAAAAAATGAAAAAAATGTACGATTATATTATTTTGGTAACTGACAGTGGAGATTGAAACCTGGATAATTGATTTAAATGTTCCATAAAACATATTCCCCCAGTGTATTCTTCATGGTCGTAGATGGCTATTGTTATCCTCGGTTATTATGTCTTATCATAGCGTCTGTATCTCTTAGCGCCAAACATCACGAGATTCTTGATGCCGTCAATAAGAAACCATCTCCAAGGAGCGGCTTCAGATCTTTGTTTTCTCGACTTCTCGCTTTTATTTTTTCTTCTCTTTTTTTTTTTTTAAATCTTTTGTTGCTGTTTCTGGTCTGGCGAATTGAATTGTCTATTCAGGAAACAAAAACAGTTCGTTTTCGCTCTTTTGATATATTTTCGGGACGATCATTTAAGTAGTATCAAATCCTCTTGTTTGATTCGTCGTTTAAAAAGCTGGATGAAAATATACAACAAAGGGAGGGAACTGCTAATATAGACAACATATGGATGTATGCGTGTGTGCCTGTATGATCAAATGCCAACTATATTTCAATAGTCTGTTTATATGCTCATATAAATGATAACCATACGCATATACAAGAATATATATATATATATATATATTCTTGTATATACGTATGGTTATGTCATTAATATTATAGTATTTACGCTCTCACACCCTGATTGAATACTCTGGAAGAATGGGAGACTTTGAAAACAGTAGCTACTCCGGCATATACGCATCGCTCATTCAATAATGAATCTGAGCACTATGGCTATTAAGCGTGTATAATGATATACGCGCTAAAATGTCTGCCTTCTTCTACCAAACGCTCGTAGCCCAGAGGTAGAATCGCCGACTGACGCCAATTCCGTCGGGTTTCAATCCTGGGTTAAAAAGCAATCGGAGTCTAACCGTACTGATTAACTGTGATATAGCGAAACAGATCCGTCTGCGGATATATATATATATATATATATATATATATATATATATATATATATATATATAAAATTCTAAACGTGAGCCAAAACCTACCGCGGTTTCACACTACGGTTCTTCAGATTTAGAGTTTTTGCTTTTGTTGCTCTACTTTCGTACTTTCGTATTGAGCACTTTATTGTTAAGGTTTCGTCTCGGGTTTTTTTCTTTCCAACGGGTTCTCGACGTTTTGTGCTTGTACACCATTTGTTTCTTTTTTTATCCCCCACATTTGCCCTAAGAAGAGGTTCTCTTCTGGGCGTTCAAGAAAATTAAATTACAGTTAAGTTAACGCCAGTTCTAGCGATTTAGTTTCTTATAATTGGTGTTAGTTTCACTGTGATTATATATATATATATATATATATATATATATATATATAAAATTTGTGTATTTAGGCAGCAAATATTTATTAGACATTTCAGATTAAATAAATTGTAAACGTTGTGTCTGCTTATTTTTAATAAAATCCATGACATTACAATTTGTAAGAAAATTACATTTTTGATAATTTTCACGTTCTAATGTACGCCAGTTGAATTCCTCGCCTTAACTTACGCACAAATACCCTTGGGAATGATATTAATTCGTCTCTTCCCTCAAGTTATGGGTTAGATAACAGGACAGATTGGGTTCTATAACCTTGGCTGGCAACCAGTCTACTGCAGAAAGCAATGGCAACCTACTGCGGGATAATCTTCTGTACAGTCAGTCATGTCTCTTTCGAAATATGATCGCCCAAGCGTGTTTCACGTATGGCACTTAACTGACTGACTGAATATAGTAGTTGGAATAATGATTAAGGCTTCTACTGGTCATAAAGTGGGGGATCAGTTTATTACTTCATAACAATAGGAAACCGATCCCCCACTAATTACTACATACTAATATAATACATTTCTTTGCCCTCTAGCTACGAGTCAAATAACAGGACAGATTGGGTTCTATAACCTTGGCTGGCAACCAGTCTACCGCAGAAAGCAATGGAAACCTACTGCGGGATAATCTTCTGTACAGTCAGTCATGTCTTTTTTGAGACATGATCGCTCAAAGCGTGTATCATGTATGGCATTTAACTGACTGACTGAATGAACGCTAAGAAATTTGCTAACCGTTATATTTGAAGCGGAAAAAAATTTACAGTAGTTTTAGCAACACAGTCTTGCGATTATGTTTTTGTTACCATAGCTCACACCCCTGAAGATGATCTCAGGATGAGATTGAATGTACATGGGTACATTGAGAAATGAATGATAATAACATCTGTCAACGTTACTGCTCATTTCTGACATCTCTCAATTATAATACGCAAAAGATTATCCGTGTGTAAGAACGGATTTTATCAAAAAATAGGCAGACATAATGTTTGCAATTTATTTAATCTGACACACACACACACACACACACACACACACACACACACACACACACACGCACACTCACACACACACATATATATATATATTCATATAGATAGGTGTGAATGAATATATGAATATGTCAGCTCTATCACTGATATTGAGCGCTTTCAAATAAGTACCACGCATATATAATATATAAATAATATAATATATATAACAAATTGCATATATATATATATATATATATATATTGATATTTATAATGATATACATACACTTTTCACATATACATATAACATGGATATGTTACAATATCACTACAAAAGTAGCCATTTTGTTTCAACACTTTTGTGTCTTTTCAAGTGATGTGATTATTTCAAAATGAAAAAAAAAATTGAAATAATAGCATCACTTGAAAAGACACAAAACTGTTGAAACAAAATGGCTACTTTTGTCGTGATATTGTAACATATCCATGTTATAATTTATGAATAAATATTAGCTCTACTTTTGTATTGAGCACTTTTTAAAAAATAGTGTTTCTTTGGACAAGGAATATTATTCCGACAATACTTGGTTATATATATATATATATATATATATATATATATATATATATATGTTTTGTTTATCCGAGATCTTTCGGCTATTGGCCATTACCGAGGATTGAATTTATTTTACGTGTAACAGTATCCATGTAGTGTTATCTTTGCATAGTAGTGTGTATGTTTATGTCCTTAACACCGTAAGCACGATACTAGTGTGTTCGTAATTGATATTAGTGAGTGTTGGAGTTTTCTTTTTTATTGAAAATGGTTTCATTATTTCTAAGCCTTTTTTTTTTTTTTTTTTTTGCATGACGATGATGCTATGATGTTTGTGTTGTCAACAAGTATGTTACGGATAGGGTTTGGTTGGTCTGCATAATTTTGGTAAATATATGTTAAATAAGATGTCAGTATTATTTTCATTTTTTTCATAATTTATCCATCGCACTATATATATATATATATATATATATAGTGTATCGAGGCAGCAAATTATTTTTGGTAACTATTGTCAGAACAAAATAAAATTGTCGGTGATGGTGGATGTTATTGTGTTACCGTCTGAATAACCTCTCGGAAGATGGCTCATGTGGGCCGAAAGCTTAGAACCAAATCAATAAAAAATTATCCAAATGTTGGAGAATTTTTGTATTTATTTTGAACTGAAATTAAAGCCAAAATACGATGTTTAGAATGGCTCATGATTAAACATAATAGACATTCATTGTCTCTTATATTTAACAGTATATATATATATATATATATATATATATATATATATAGGAAAGAATATTAATAAAAAGTTTTGAATTTAAAGAAGTACTTTTTTAAACAGTATTTGTTTATTTTTATAGTGTTTTATATTTCAGACCGCCCTCGGTCCTTCATCAGAAACAAGTGATTTTTAAATTAGAATTGGAAACGTATTTTTACGATGGCGTCCTAATACTTTTTTGTTTACATCACGTGGTGTCGATAAACCAATCAGCATGCGGCACGTCCGTTTGTTTATTTTCGGTAAACCAATCAACAGCACATTTTAATCAACCCGATCACACTTTAGAAAATTGCAAATGTTTACTAATAGACTCCAATTTTAGTTCTACATACACACGCAGAAAGAAAGAAAAATACTGGATTTTAAAATTAAACACACACAAGCTAGGGTTAAACAGGGACTTAGGTGTGTTGAATCTCTACAAATATTTCAATAGGTAAAATGAATGTTCTTTCAGATATTCCAAGGAATTTTTTATCTAAAACAAACAGACTTTCTCCACGGAGGTGTCGCGTGTTGATTGGTTGACCGAAAATAAACAAACGGACGTGCCGCATGCTGATTGGTTTATCGACACCACGCGATATAAACAAAAAAATAGATATTCCAAGAGATTTTTTGTCTAAAACAAACAGACTCTCTCCACGGACGTGCCGCGTGTTGATTGGTTTACCGAAAATAAACAAACGGACGTGCCGTATGCTGATTGGTTTATCGACACCACGTGATGTAAACAAAAAAGTATTAGGACGCCATCGTAAAAATACGTTTCCAATTCTAATTTAAAAATCACTTGTTTCTGATGAAGGACCGAGGGCGGTCTGAAATATAAAACACTATAAAAATAAACAAATACTGTTTAAAAAAGTACGTCTTTAAATTCAAAACTTTTTATTAATATTCTTTCCTATACATATTAAGACAGTATACGTGGATGATCATCACTATATATATATATATATATATATATATATATATATATATATATACGTCCAGTCCGTAAACGGCGAGGATAATCCAACAAGATCAACTTAATATAAAATATTAAATGTTATATCTATATAAAGAGCTCAATGGATGTTATCCAGAGCAATATGATATTTATAAAAGAAAACTCAAAACGTTATTTAAATTGGTTATAAATTATAATTCATTTCAATGAGCTAAATTAGCTCATTTCATCAGACCACATAATATTCGTTCCATTCAGGTAAAAATTTTTGTACCAAGTGGAACGAATATGGCACGTGATGTCAACGTAATGCATATATATTTTATGCGCCCAAAAATATTATAGTATTTATTTATTTGCAATAAAATTCAAACATATGCCTTTAAATAAATTATTTAAATTTATTTAGGTTATTGAAATACGATTTAAAATGTTTACTAAAAGAAAGACAGTGTTCGTTTATATTAATAACAACATAAAACCAGTATTTACATTATTCGGACTATTGTCCTCATCTTTGTTGCCATTTGTACGACGTTTCGGCCATTGTACATTCTGGTTTTCTTCAGGTGCTAAGAATTTCGAACCGAGTCCTTTATTACAATCAGAACAATTACGATGAATATTTCTCTATATTTTTTAGATGAGGTAGTATTTACACTATTTACATTATTCGGATTATTGTCCTCATCTTTGTTGCCATTTGTACGACGTTTCGGCCGTTGTACGCTCCGGCCTTCTTTCTGCTATATGAACTCCTTGCGTAGTAGTGCCTCTTTTGGTATTTATGTGTTATCTTCCTCTAGCCCTGTTAGTTACTTCTTCACCACTGAACTTAAAACTCTTTGAGTCAAGTCATAGAAACTAACCAACGTCTATATCCACTGGGCCATATGTCCTTAAGAACAACTGAATTTTGGGACTTATAATGTCCCGTAAACCCTTTTTTACCAGCGTTCATATTGCAATTTTTTAATGTTAATAGTTTTCTCTAGAATGTTTTTATGTTAATGGTTTTCTCTAATATTTTTTACCAGAGCTCACATTGCAATTCTCTGGTACTGCGTATTACTGGTTCCCATATTGTGTTCATCTATATGCTTGGTCGGTTTAAGAAATTTTTGAGATTTTTTGCGACTTGCCCTAAAGAGCTGTGAGTTCAATACCAGGCAACAACAGGGTTAGAGTGAGATAATTCATGACTAGCAGAAGAAGCTCTACTATGCAAGGAATGGAGTTCATATACCCCAGTGATTGTAATGGCTTTTATACATCTATCTTGAAACATAGAAATTTCCGTGTCGCAATGCACAATTAATTCATGATTATATATATATATATATATATATATATATATATATATATATATATATAAAACTCCGCTAGGCAACGGCAATAGTTACCAAAAATAATTTGCTACCTCGATACACTATATATATATATATAAAATCGAAAATCTAAGAGTGATGGTGCGATGGATAAATTATGAAAAAAAATGAAAATAATACTTACATCTTATTTAACATATATTTATAATCTAAAAATCTTCGGTTCGTAAGTTTTTGTATACGATTTTATTCAGGCATCTTAGCAGAGGTTATGTGTTAAAGATATTTCTTGTTTCCAGTCTTAGATATCAAGAATCAGTAAATAAAGTAACAAACAAGAAAGATAAAGAGAAAATAAAAGGCAGACCAGAAAAGAGAGCTAATTACCTACGCAATAACCTAATGTGCTCAGTGTCTATGAAAAATCGACTAGGACAGAAGAGTAAGCCCAACCATTGAGACAACACAAAGTCCAAACACTAAGTTTCTTGTCGACTGAGAGTCTCTTTACGAGCAATCTAGAGATTTGGACTAAGTTTTTTTTTTGTGCAGTGCTATTGGTTAATATATATACACTAGCAGTATAGCCCGACGTTGCTCGGGTGTAATGAAAGCTTCAAAACTAATCCATGGTCCTAGAGCTCAGACTCTTTGGACGTTGGCACGAAAGACTAAAAATCATTATCGTGGAGTATCGATTTCCGATATCGGGGAAAATTAGTCGTCTGAGAAGATCTACTAATGTTTAAGTCTAAAAACTATAATTTTACCAAGTTAGAGCAGATTCTGCAGCAAAAACCACGATAAAATGGCTGAAATCCTGATCAGACCTGATTGGATATCGGAGTATCGAGTTCCAATATCGGGGAGAAATTGGAAAAAATAAGTCACCCATGACCTGACCAGAAGCCTAAAGAATATTTGTGTAAAGTTTGGTGAGAATCGGATAAAAATTGTGGATTTGTATAAAGGACATACAGACAGATAAACAGACACACACACAGACATCTTGCCTTTTATATATATATATATATATATATATATATATATATATATATATATATTATCGATTTTCTGCACTATTTTAAGAACTGCAACCTTGAAACTTCTGAATATCGTTTCTTATGTCTTTGTCTATGAGTGTATCAATTTTGATTAAAATCGGACCACTCCTTCTATAACCCGATTTTTTCGATTATCGGTTTTCAATATTTATCGGGGGTACCGCGACACAATACCTAGCTAAGAACACTTGCAGACGCTTATGGTACAACTGTGTAAATTTTCAAGAAAATTGGTTCAGCCGTTTCGGAGTCTATAGGTAACGGACACAAACACACACAGACACACACGCACATACGCACACAGACAAAGTTACATTTATAAATAAGTTTATATATATATATATATATATATATATATATATATATATATATATATATATATATATAATCATGAATTAATTGTCCATTGTGACACGGAAATTTCTATGTTTCAAGATAGATTCTCTTCATCAGGCAATGTTGGATGTTGGTTGTGCAAATGATTTACATTTAAATAAAAATAAAAACCCTTTGATTTGCTAAATGTAAATCATTTGCACAACCAATATCC
This sequence comes from Ascarosepion bandense, assembly GCA_037127315.1. Lineage (NCBI taxonomy): Eukaryota > Metazoa > Mollusca > Cephalopoda > Sepiida > Sepiidae > Ascarosepion > Ascarosepion bandense. The sequence goes on along the minus strand of JBBBDQ010000891.1, from coordinate 3,532,064 downwards.
AACATTGCCTGATGAAGAGAATCTATCTCGAAACATAGAAATGTGTCGCAATGCACAATTTATTCATAATTATATGATTATATTAAGCTCAATAGTATTTATTATATTGAGCACTGTTTATAATAAAATAAATGCCGGTGTGCTCAAAATAGTAAAACCTCGTGTCCTCTTCACCTGGATTTATATATATATATATATATTCTGGTTTGTATTTTTGGTTTTGCTTTCATGGTTCCGGAGTAAATCAAGAAACACTAAATTCTATCGAACTGTCCACGCAGAAGCTTCGATGATTCAATGATCGATTAAACTTTCTTGATATATTTTTGTCATTTTTGTTTTTTCTTTCTGTATTATTTTTTTTAATCATTTGATTTTTTTGGAGAGAGATAAAAATATTTTATTTCGTACAGAACACGGCAATCTTCACGGAAGTGGAGAGAAAGAATATTCTCGAAAATAAAAAATAAACACGGAAATTTATTCACAGAATAAATTTGATTCCAGAAAAGAAATAAAAAAAAAGTTTTCATCTGTTCTTTATGAGTAAAAAAATATTTTTATTCTTTTGGAGTTTTCAAAGTAGAAAACATTTCGTTTATTTTTATAGTTTTCTCTTTCATTTTTTTAAAAAAACTTTCTTTCTTTCTTTCTTTCTTTCTTTCTTTCTTTCTGTCTAGGTTTCTTTATTGTTTGCCCTTTTTTCTTTTGTAGTAATCCGAGGAATTCTTTTTTTAAATTTCATCTTTGGTATTCTTTCTTTCTTTCTTTCTTTCTTTCTTTCTTTCTTTCTTTCTTTCTTTCTTTCTTTCTTTCTTAATAGGTTTGTTTAATACTTGCCTTTTTTCTTTTGTAGTAATCCGAGTAAACTTTCTTTCTTTCTTTCTTTCTTTCTTTCTTTCTTTCTTTCTTTCTTTCTTTCTTTCTTCATAGGTTTGTTTTTTTTTTTGTAGTAATCCGAGCAATTCTTTTTACCTTCATCTTTGGTATTCTTTCTTTCTTTCTTTCTTTCTTTCTTTCTTTCTTTCTTTCTTTCTTTATTTATTTATTTATTTATTTATTTCTTCGTAGGTTTATTTATTGCTTGCTTTCTTCCTTTTTAGTAATCCGAGTAAATTTTTCTTTCTTTCTTTCTTTCTTTCTTTCTTTCTTTCTTTCTTTCTTTCTTTCTTTCTTTCTAGGTTTGTTTATTGTTTGTTTGTTTTTTCTTTTGTAGTAATCCGAGTAAACTTTCTTTCTTTCTTTCTTTCTTTCTTTCTTTCTTTCTTTCTTTCTTTCTTTCTTCATAGGTATGTTTATTGTTTTTCCCTTTTTACTTTTATAGTAATTCCGAGTAAAAATTTCTTTTCTGTCATCTTTTTGGTATCTTCTTTTTCTTTAATTTTTTAACTTTCTCTTTTTTTACTTTACATTATTATTTTTTATGTTTTTTTTTTAGATTGAAGTGGTTTTCTTTTACTTTTGATATCCTACTTCATTCTTACATTTTTAAAAATGTTTTAGTTTAATATTTCTTTCGTTCATTTTTTTCTTTACTTCTGAGTTAGAGCCACATTCATTTAGTTTTGTTTCAGCGTCTTCATTATTTTTGAAATCTTTCTTTCTTTCTTTCTTTCTTTCTTTCTTTCTTATTTAATTATAGTCTTTTAACTTTCACTTCATTTTTATCTGCTTTATTTTTACAAATGATTGTCTTTTGAGTTTTCTGTTTTTCTTTATTTTTCTTTCGCTTTAATTTTTAAAAATTACATTTTTCTTTGTTAATTGTCACTCATTTTCTTTCTTTCTTAGAAAAAGTCTTAATCATTCAGTTTTGTTTAGTCCTTTCTTTTAAAGTGTTTCTTTCTCGCTTGCATTCTTATTTAATTATATTGTCTTTTCTTTTTCTTCTCTCTTCCTATTTTTTAATAATGATTCTCTTTCATTTATTGTTTTTTCATTTTTTCTTTACTCATTTCTCTCTTTTTTTAAAGATTTCATTTTTTTTCATCATTTTTCCTTCTTTTTTTTTCGTTTTCATTCTCGTTCTTTCTTTCACTCTTTCTTTCTTTTCTTTCACTCTTTCTTTATTTGGTTTGACTAGGTTTGTTTTGGTTAGGTTTGATTTGTTTTGTTTTGTAGCATATCAATTTCAGTAGGTTATTTAATGCCGACAAAACTCTTACAATAGATTCGTATGATTCGAATATGTATTTTCTGCGAGAAATCGGTTTGTATATATCAGACTTCATTGACGTATTTTTGTAAAAAGGTTTTTGTCAAGAATCAGATGTATTGTTGGTATATTATTTTATTTTCCAAAAATATATTGTTGGCAATATTTTTTCCTTCTAAAAATTATTGATCGTAATAGTTTTTCTTCAAAAATGTATTGCTAGTAATATTTTTTCTTCAAAAATGTATTGATGGCAATATTTTTTTTTCAAAAATGTATTGATGGCAATATTTTTTCTTCAAAAATGTATTAATGGCAATATTTTTTCTTCAAAAATGTATTGATGGCAAAATTCTTTCTTCAAAAATATATTGATGGCAATATTTTCTCTTCAAAAATGTACTGATGGCAATATTTTTTCTTCAAAATGTATTAATGGTAATATTTTTTCTTCAAAATGTATTGCTGGCAATATTTTTTCCTCAATAACGTATTGATAGCAATTAATGGCAATATTTTTTCTTCAAAAATATATTGCTGGTAATAAAAAATGTAATATTTTCTACTCCAAAAAATATTGCTGGAATTTTTATTATTTTATTTAAAATTCTATTTTTATTTGACCCCAGTTTTAAGGTTAACTATTTGGTCATAACTGAGACTCTAATTAGTGCTACCACACCGAGTCGGAGTGGACCGGGGAACAACAGCAATTAAGAGGTGATTCCACTCTCTTCAAAACCTCCCGATCTGTGGGTTTGCTACCGGATGTAGTTTATCGCCCTACACAGAACCATTCTTTCTATATATTCATCTTATTCTGTGTGCAATTTTCTGCCTTCCTCCTTTTTTCTTTCTATCGTTTGTTTTTTAATTTACACATTTCTTCCTTTCTTTCTTTCTTTCTTTCTTTCTTTCTTTCTTTCTTTCTTTGTCCCACTCACTCTCTTCTTTTCTTTTGTCCTCTATCTCGCTTCATATTTGTCTCTTCCATCGGCATTTTTCTTTATTAAAAGAGAAAGATGAAAAAAAATAGTTATACTGCAATGAAAAAAATAATATGGAAAAGGGAAACAAAATTAGAATCCTTCCGATAAGATTACCTATAGATTCCACAAAGCTTTGCACCGAAATGGTTCAATAAATGAATAATATATTTAAAAAAAAATGCGTTCTTTTTAAAAGATATTGTTTCTGTTTTATTATTTTATATTTATCTTCAGAAAGCGTTTTACAGTCTTTTTTTTTTATTTTTATCCCTGCTTCCCATAAATAAGGAATGAAATAGACAGATGAAAAGGAATGGCAGGTTATTTGAAAACGTCTACAGCGATTCACTAAGTTCATCTTAGCTGTGGTACAAGGAAGAAAGTATAAAGCATCCAGTGAGGATCGATCTCACTACTCAGAAATAATTAATCATAACGAGACGAATGTGTTAAACATTACACCTCATGTCTAATTTGAAAAATCCTATATGTTGCATCAACTCAAGAATTTGTTGCTAACGTCTTCTTCTTCTATGTACCCTGTCCTTTCAGGACGTAGGCAACCATGGCTCCCAATTCTTGGTGGCTCTTAGCACGCCTTCTCCTGTTACACCATCCAACCCTCGTTCCGTCATTCACCTGATTAGGTCTTTCAAATATGTTATCCGCTGCTTTCCCTTGTCTCTTTTCCCCTCTATCTGGCCTGTTAGTATCAACTTCTCCATGCCCTCTTTCCTCATTGCCTGTCCCAGGAACTTTAATTGTCTCTTCCTGATGCTCAGTATTAATTTCCTTTTCGTTTCCATCATTTCCTAAACCTCATCATTGCTCACACGCTCAATCCGTGATATCCGCAACATCCTTCTTTATAACCACATTTTAGTTGCTTCAAGTTTTTCTTTCATCGTTGATGATATTTTCCAGCATTCACTGCCATATTGAAGGACGGACATCACATAGCAATCCAGTACTCTCTTCTTTGTTTCTAGCGAAATTGTCCTGTTCCTTAATACTTTACTCAACTTCTGGAATGCTTCCTTCGCTATGCCAATTCGCCTTCGGATCTCTGTGTCGCACTTTCCGTCTTCTTTTAGAACACTTCCCAGGTATTTAAATTTTGTACCTGCTTGATTTTAGTATCTCCGACCTGTATTTAGCATTTTGGGCTGCTTTTTTGCGGATGACCATGCATTCGGTTTTCTTGCAGTTTATTTGTAGTCCTTTCTTGTCACTTTCTTCAGCTATCTTCTGTAGGAGGTCTTGTAGTTTTCTTTCTGTGTCTGCTACCAGCACCGTATTCAGTCAGTCAGTTAAGTGCCATACGTGATACACGCTTGGGCGATCATGTCTCGAAAGAGACATGACTGACTGGGTAGAAGATTATCCCGCAGTAGGTTGCCATTGCTTTCTGCGATAGACAGGTTGCCAGCCAAGGCTATAGAACCCAATCTGTCTTATTATTTAACCCATAACTGGAAGGAATAGACGGATTAATACCCTTCCCAAGGGTATTTGCGCGTAAGTGAATGCCATGAATTCAGCTGGAATTCGAACTCGGCTCCCCGATTTCTCGTTCCGAGTCGATATCCACTGCACCACAACGCACATTACGTCATCATAAAATTATTCATCAGGATGAGAGTCAGCGAAATACGCTATAAGAATTATGTTTAGTATTTGTACTGTTGGATTTTATTTTATATTTTGTCTATCGAAAGAGATCAAGTGTCTTCTGTATATGCCGTGTCGTTTCAGGACGTAGACGATCACAGACTTTATCCCTTCGTCGCTCTAAACATTTTTCCTCTTGGCAAAAACCCGCTCCGCCATCCACCTGCTCAAGGTATGTCTCACGCTGCTTTCCCCGTCTCTCTTTCTCTTAATCCGTCCTGTGAGTATTAGATTTTCAAAGCCCACCTTCCTCATTCAAGTCAGTTAAGTGCCATACGCGATACACGTCTGGGCGATCATGTCTCGAAAGAGACATGACTGATAGGGCAGAAGATTATCCCGCAGTAGGATACCATTTATTTCTGCCATAAATATAAATGCCACAGATGAAGCAGACAATAGACCTCAAGCTTTCAATTATCCCACAACAGGTTGCAATTACGGAAGACTGGTTGCCAGTCAAGGCTACAGAACCCAGTCTGTCCTGTTATTTAACCCATAACCAGAGGGAAGAGACGGATTAATACCTTTCCCAAGGGTATTTGTGCGTAAGTGAATGCAAAGAATTAAACAAATGTCCCAAAAACCTCAGCCCTCTCTTCTTGATCCAATGTCTGTTTTCCTCTCCAAAACCTCGCCATTGTTCACATGTTCGGTCCATGGTATTCTCAGTATCCTTCCGTCGAACCACATTTCCGCTGTTTCAAGTCTCTTCTTCATCTTTGAGGACATTGTCTAGAATTCACAGCCATATAGGAGGACTTTATTTAGTACTCTTTTCTTTGTTTCTACTTATATATAAGTGTCCTTTTCAGTCTGATTTTCTCTAAAGTTATGTCGTTGTTCACATGTTGGGTCCATGGTATTCTCAGTATCCTTCTGTAGAACCACATTTCTGCAGTTTCAAGTCTCTTCTTGATCTTTGAGCAGATTGTCTAGAATTCACGGTCATGTTCGAGGAATGATATTGCATAACAGTTCAGTAATTTTTTCTTTATTTCTAGTTATATACAAATGTCCTTTTCATTCTTGTTTTCTCTAAAATATTGTCGTTGTTCATTTTCGGTACATAGTATTCCCAGTATTCTTCTGTAGTGCCACATTTCTGCTGTTTCAAGTCTCTTCATCTTTGAGGAGATTGTCCAGCATTCGCTGCTATAAGCGCTATTTTCGGCTCACTCCTGGGTGACGTTGTGGGGTAATAGTAATCAAGGCTGAACTGTTTGAGCATTGAATAATGAGTTTCATTCTCACTAAGTGCCAGTATTAGATTTCAACAGAGATCAAGAGAAACTTTCTTCTAGATTCCTTCACTCACTCTAGCATTTTTTATGAATTTGTACACATATGGATTTACGACGAGCAGAAAGAGGTTCTCTTGATTAGATTTCAAATGACAACAAATATCCATCCGGTTTCTACTCTCTCTTTCTTTCTTTCTTTCTTTCTCTCTCTTTCTTTCTTTCTCTCTTTCTTTCTTTCTTTCTTTCTTTCTCTCTCTTTCTTTCTTTCTTTCTTTCCTCCAGTTTTGACGCCTTTTTTTTTATCCAATTTGCTTTCTTTTTTCGTTTTTTCTTTCTTTTATAATTTTCTGGGCAAAAATTCTTTTTCCTCCAATTTTTCTCACAATTTTGTTACTTTTTTTCTTTCTTTCATTTTTCTTTCTTTTTATGATTTCCTGAGCGGAGTTCTTTTTCCTCCATTTTAGGCCACATTCTTTTTTCTTTCTTTTCTTTCTTTTATGATTTTCTCAGGAGGTGTTCTCAAATTGTAGCTGTTTCTGTTTCCTTCATTTTCTCACGTTTTCTTTCTCACTTTCTTTCTTTTTCTCTTTAATTATTTTCTGTACAGAAGTTCTTTTTCCTCTAATTTTGACCACTTTCTATTTTTCTCCCATTTTCTCATTTCTCAATTTTCGTATTCTTTTTTCTTTCTTCTCTTTTTTTATGATTTTCTGAGCAGGAGTTTTTCTTACTCTAATTCTGGCCGCTTTTTTTTTCTTTTTTTCATTCTTTTTTCTTTCTTCTTTCTTTCTTTCTGTTATGAATTTCTGAGTAGATCATTTTTTTTCCTAATTTTGGCATTTTTTTATTCAATTTACTTTTTTCTTTCTTTCTTTCTTTTATAGTTTTCTGTGCAGAAGTTCCTTTTACTCGAATTGTGGCCCTTTTCGTTTCTCTCACGTTTTCATTTTCCTTTTCTTTTCTTTTTTTTTTAGTATTTTCTGGAGAGAAGTTGTTTGTACTCCTATTTAGGCCGCTTTTTTCTCACATTTTCTTTCTTTCTTTCTTTCTTTCTTTCTTTAATGAATTTCTGAGCAGAAATTCTTTTTCCCTTACTTTTGGCAGATTTCTTTTTTCACACCTCTTTCTTTTATTGTTTTTTCTTTCACATTATTCCATTTTTGTTTATACTGTTCCAAGCTGAAGTAATTTTTCTTCAAGTCTTAAGGCCATGTCTCGTTGAAACAGAAGTTAAGCAACGTCAAGCTTCGTCAGTATCTGGATGGGTTGCCGCTTAGGAATATCAAGTGCAGTAAGCTTATATGTTCGGGTGGTGTGATGGACAACGTCTCGGAATTGGAAGTCATTACGGAACTGATATTTCCAAGCAGACACCCTTAAATGTACTGACTAGTGTTGAGGTTGCTTAAATTCAGGTATCGTACGGGAACCGGTGTTTTAATGTGAGGAAATTGGCTAACATTCACGGTCATAGGATTGATATTAACATAGAAGTTCAGCACCCTTTTTTTGTTTCTAATCAATATGTTCCTGTTTCGTAATAATTTAGCTTTCGGAAGTAATTTTCGCTGTTCCTACGTGCCTTCGGATTTCGGTGTCACTGTTTTGATCCCCTGTCTAAATATTTCCCACACAGTGAAATTTCTGTACTTACTTAATTTTTATAGATTCAACTTTGTATCATGCATTTAGACTACTTCCCTTGCTAATGACCATATACTTTGTCATCTTACAGTTAATGCTTAGTTCTTTCTTCATGATTACATATATATATATAGCTCATCAGTACGGCTAGACATCCAATTGCTTCCAGACGGGATTGTAACCCAACTTATTTTCACACACACACACACACACACACACATACACACACACACACACACACACACACACACACACACACATATATATATATATATATATATATATATATATATATATATTAATGTATATTTGGTTACCGACCTTTCTTTCAAATATATCTAATTAAATACGGCCGACAAGGAAAATGTAATAATTTCTAAAGTTTTTCCAGTATCTTTACGTTTTTTCTTTGTTTTATAGGAGTATAGGTGTACAAAAATTTTCCATTACATTTATTGTTCTAAGCGCTTTTGGCCACTTCTATAGCCATTTTAAGGGTGTTTTGTTTCTGATGCTGTTATTTTTCACTCATGTTACGTTACGTTGGAATTTATTTTTGCGCTGTTTTGAAAGGGGAATTTATTCCGTGCCCTCATATGTTGTGCGCGGCATGAATTCATGTTAGTAACTTTCTGTTTAAAGAAAATAACAAAACTTTTAACACTCCATTTCCACTGTTAAATAACGTGAAGTTGATAGTAAGGAAGAAATGCTTGATATACAGGACCTCTCGAATAGCGAAATGTTTCTAATAATGTGATTCATATAGAATCCTAATGTTTTCATCCAGAATTTTGTTTTAGGGTCTTGCAAATTATGACTTGATAAATGTTTTTTTTTTTCTATAGAACTTTAGTCTGATAAATGACACGTGAGGAGTCTACTCAAGGTGTTGGTAATATGTCCGATATAGGTAATTGATTTGTAACAAGAAACGCAGTCTTGTACTAGGGATGCACTATATTGGTTATTGCTAGTTTAGATTTGATGGGGTTATTTTGATTACTGATAGCAAAATTTTTCATTTTCTCTAATATATTATACATTTTACACGTTTTTCAGGAATTACGGCAGGAATATGATGTTCAATATATATATATATATATAATCCTATTAAATTTATTAATTTTAATTATATTAAATCCTATATATATATATATATATACACACACACACACATATATATATATATATATATATATATAGGATTTAATTCCTATAATACATTTACAATAAATCTTGCTTTTCACGATTTTACTAATAATTTTTTCTGCTTTCATCTACTTCTATATCCATTTTCAAGGATGATAAAGTCTCTAGTATTGGTATCTTTCCCCGTGCTTTGACTGTTTCATAGTAATTTTTGCTATTTTGTTTTTGAAAAAGAAGCGTTCATTCCAAGCTCTCACTTGCCGCATGCTACTGGAAATCGCGTGAGCATCATTCTATTAAAAAAAAAAACTTTCAAACTTCCATTTCCACTATTAAATAATGTAAGGTTGATGGCAGGAGAGAATTGTTTGATATATAGGGCCTCTCGAATAGTGAGATGTTTCTGAAATTGTGATTTATATAGAGTTATTGTGTTTTAGATCAGAATTTTCCTGAACTTTTTTTGTAAATTATGAGTTAATAAATATTTTTTAATGGCCCCTTCGTGTGATAAATGATATGTAAGGCGTCTATTCAAGGAAGTGGTAGTGTGTTTAACAATTGATTTGCGACAAGAAACACTGGGAGCGAAATTGATACACTATATTGGTTATCGCTAGTTTAGATTTAATGGAGTTATTTTGAGTAGTGACGGAAAATTATGTGATCTTCCATTTTCTCTGATATATTATGAATGTTTTTCATGTTTTTCGGGAATTACAACAGAAATATATTATTTAATGATTCTTCCTATAGCGAATATATATAATTATTGCGCATCTGGTTGCAATAAAATATGTTGATGTTTTGTTTTATGGTATTTTTATTACTAGTGTCGTGTATTTTTTAAAGATTAATTTTATTTGTTTATCACTGATGTAGTTGGAAAAATTGTTGTTGACTAATGTTGGTTTTATATGTTTTAGTTTGCTCAGAAATATTGTTTGGAAAGAGGAGTTTTGTTGTGCTCTATTTAAGAAGTTTGTTATTACTGCGGTTTTATATCTTTCTTTCTATCTTTCTTTCTTTCTTTCTTTCTATCTTTCTAAGTATTGGTTATTATAGTTTAGAAGGCAAGAGTTACGTGGCAAATGGTTGTATGCAGTCGTGCAATAGATGTCGGCTCACAATGAGAAACTAAAGAACAGAGTTCGAATACTAGTTGAATTCGTTGCATTCACTTACGCGCAAATAACCTTGTGAAATATGCAACAAAGGGAGGGAACTGGTAATATAGACATCATATGGATGTATGCATGTATGCATGTGTGATCAAATGCCAACTATATTTCTATAGCGTTTATTTATATCTAAACTTATTTATAAATGAAACTGTGTGTGTGTGTGTGTGTGTGTGTGTGTGTGTGTGTGTGTGTGTGTGCCGCCGTTACCTACAGACACCAAAACGGCTGAACCGATTTTCTTGAAATGTACTATAAGCATCTACGAGTGTTCTTAGCTAGGTTTTGGGTCGAGGTACCCCCGATAAATATCGAAAATCGATAATCGAAAAAATCGGGTTATAGAAGGAGTGGTCCGATTTTAATCGAATTTGATACACTCATAGACAAAGACATAAGAAACAATATTCAGAAGATATATATATTTGATGGAAAACGCAACACATTATCTGAAGTGATTATAAATTATAATTCATTTCGACAAGCTAATAAGCTCATCTCATCATACCACAATTTTATTTGATATCAATATCCATTGACCTCTCTATACAGCTCTATCGCTTAATATATTATATATAATAGATCTTTTTGGATTATGCTCTCCATTCACGGACATGGCATTACTATCGATCTATCTATCTATCTATCTATCTATCTATCTATCTATCTATCTATCTATCTATCTATCTCATTCTGTTTATATATTTATCTATTTATGATTAGCAAGCTTGTATCGCTAGAACAATTAGAACTGAGTAATGAGTAATCCTCACTGGGTGCCCTATGCTTTCAGCTTCGTGTCACATCTAAGCTAATCTTACAAAATCACATTCTATCTATCTATCTATCTATCTATCTATCTATCTATCTATCTATCGTCTTTTTCAGATCTATCTAGACGTGCCTCATTCGATTTATACTTCCCTTATATTAAGCTTCATCAGAGAATTAGATACGGAGAATGATATATATATATATATATATATATATATATATATATATATATATATATTCTTTATTTGTAAACGAGTTATTACGCGACCTAGGTTTCTACCATAAATGGTATCTTCAGGCGATTTGCAGTAACTAATAATTTGTTATTGCAAATCGCCCGAAGACACAACTCATGGTAGAAAGCTAGGTCGCGTAATAACTCGTTTACAAAAAAAGAATATTTAAAAGTTCTACAATATAATTGTATTGAACACTTTTTTATACAAGTATGTATTGGTCTAATTTGATTATGACCAAAAACTAAGTATTTAAACAATCAATCAATCAATCAATATATATATATATATATATATATATATATATATATATATATATATATATATATATCGTAAAACGCTTTGTCGCCGGGCGGAAAGGAACACCGATGAGGCTCAGCCGAAGAGCAGCGTCTCGTCTGGGGAAAAATGCTCTACGGGGAATTTTTGGCTGAGCTCAAGGGCTCGGGGTTCTCACAATAAAATGATCTTTGACCGCATTCCTCCTAAGTGGGGAGGAAGATAAATAACGAGACAGCAAAAACTGTATTTAGCAGTCGTCTGAGAAAGTACCATTGTAATCTGCAACTGAACTTACACTAAGTTTGACTGAACTGAACTAATAGACATTTTACAACAGTCATTTAGATTATTTTCGATTACTTTTTCTCATCCTGTCATTCCTATTCTGCACTCGTAAGCTACTCCTGCAGCTTCTTCTCTCGCACTTCCCGCCTGTGGAACTCGCTCCCGTATTCTTGCTTTCCTGACGGCTACAACCTCCAGAAATTTAAATGCAAAGTCAATACTCATCTACTAACCACTGGACTCTAGCTCTCTCCCCACCCCCGTATAACCTTCCCTTTCTCTCCACCTATGTATCTGTCATCGCACCTGCTTTCTCAGCTTTCTGTTGTTCCTTTCTAACTAGTTTGTACTCCTCACTCTTTTCTAATTAATCTTTTTACATTTATGTAACCCCCTGCACATCAGTGGCGTTTCCGCCTTGCTCGAGGTGAAATGATTAAAAAAAAAAATCCAGTATAGTCGCTGACCTTTACCCACACTTAAGCAACACTAGTGTTTTGGCTGTGCCTGTAATGTAATGGTGTTTTCTGATAATTGAAACTCTTTATATATTTTCTTTATTTGACGTGTCCCACTCACCCAGAACGCAGTCGATCATGCTTTTCCACACCTTTCAGCTCTCGCTAGCTATTAATAAATTTTATTTTTCTTAAACACTGTCCCGCCATTCATTTCATCAAGTATGTTATGCACTGTTTTTTTTTTGTCCTCAATCGGTCCTGTGAGTATTATATTTTTCAAGCACTTCTTTCACACTATGAGCCCTAGGAATTTCAGCTGCATCTTCCTGATTTTATGTTGTACTCGAATGTTCCACAACCCCTATCGCCTATGTGAACTGACTATATTAGTAGCCATATATAATGAGCACAGGAGATACCTGTGACTTGCTTCGCCTGCCATCAGATTCCCTGTCTTGCCGTAGTGTATTCTCTTTACAATAAACCTATCTTCTTTAATCTACGCACGTGTTGCTGTTCTTTCACTCGAGTACCCCCTTGTCTGTAACGTCTTTAAAGGATACATTTTAAGAGTAACGAATCAAGTCAATAATGGCCGAATACTCGTTTCCGAGCACACCCATACAGTAGTAGTTCCTTGTTGCAGATACATGCTCAGGCACAATTTTTTGTTTGCTCAATACCGACAGAACTCATCTGTTTTTCTGCAACCGTACTGAACGGACCTCAGTTACAGTTTCCGGGAGCGAGAGCGCATCGTCGAGGATAGTATGTACGAACACTCGGGTATCGATGACTAGTGATTTCGTTCGCACACAACCATCGACGGACATTTTCACTGACACTAACCCTAAAACTAACTCCTAACACCAACCTCAGCCCCAATTCATGGTATGGTTTCAGGTCAGTTTCTAACTGGATCGCTTTCCTAGGCTGATAACGTCAAGAAGTCATCATTCTGACAAATCGACCATAATGAAATTCAAACCCAGATTTCGTGGTAAGAAAGCGAACGTTCTAATCACTCGGCTGTTATGGTGAAACACACCTATTCCTCAGATAATGGACTCTTCCTCCTATATTAATAAAAGTTAACAGGAAGTTAACTAGAGAATTTCTTGTGAAGTTCTTAGGAGTTCTTAGAAGTTCTAGGGAGTTCTTTAGAGTTCTATTGGAGTTCAGTAGTACAATTAGTTCGTTTGGACATCGTTGGACTAAGGCAGTTCATATTAGTCGGCAGTTAGTCGAATACTAAGGAGTCAGCTTACAATGGAAGATTGCCAAGTTCCTAACGTTTTGGGTGCGTTAAGTCGATTAGCAACCGTCATAGTACGATTATAACCTTCAGTACAAAAACTACTCCACAACATCGGGCAAGTCTCTTTTTTTTTTTAATCATTTCACTCCAAGCACTCTGTGTCTTTGGGATTTTAGTGCAACCACTAAGACACAGAGAGTTACTGAGAATAAGAATAAAACAAACGAGAAACATTGCTAAAGAGCAAGAACAATAAAAGAAGAGTAATCAGGGAGTGCGTTTATGTTCCAGTAGATATCGGCTCAAAATAAAAACTCGGAGAGCGGAGTTCGAATTCTAGTCGAATTCGTTGCATTTGATTACGCACAAATATCATTGAGAAAGGTATCAATCCTTCTATTTCCTCTAGCTATGTGTTAAACAACAAGACATTGAGTTCTATAACTTTGGTTGGCAATCAGTCTACCGCAGAAAGTAATGTCAACCTACTGTAGGAAAAATCTTATGCCCATTCAGTCATGTCTCTTTCGAGGCATGATTCCCTGAATATGTATCCCGTATGCCACTTAATTGACTGATTGAATCAAAAAAATAGTAGATGACGATTGACATTGCATTTAATTTTTTGAAAATCAAAGTTGGATGCAAAGCTTGGAGCCGGAAGAGAGTTCCACGTGCGAGATAAGAAACTGTTAGCATAGAAATTATATCTAGCCAATTATACTGTAAATTGACGAAACCTAGCTGACAATCTAGTCTTCTTCTTCTTCTTCTATGTGCCGTGCCCCTTCAGGACGTAGATGATCATTGCCTTCTACACTTCCCTACCCCTTGTAGCTCTAAACATTCCTCATTCTGTCACCTCTTTCAAACCCTGCTCTGCCATCCATCTGCTCAAATCCATCAAGTATGTCACGTATTGCATTCATCTGTCTCTCCTTCCTGCAATCCGTCTTGTGAGTATCAAATTTTCCAAGGCCTGCTTCCTCATTTCATGTCCTAGAAACTTCAACTATCTTTTTCTTATGTTTGTTTTTTAAATCGTCTCACCCCAAGCAAGGCATTCTACTGCCACTGTTGCGCAGAGGGTTAGATAGGGGAAAGTGATGAGAAAGAGGGGATAGTGATGAGAAATGTCAGAGGAGGGTAACAGACTGATGAGAATACCGAGGATGGGGGTGGAGTAGATGAAAAAAGAGCTTGAGAGAATGGATGCAAGTTAGTGTGTTAGGAGATGTCTATTAACCTGACATTTAAATTCCTGGAGATTGTAGCTGTCGGGGAAGCAAGTATATTATCAGTTTCCTTTTCGATTCCGTCCTCTCCAAAACCTCGTCATTGCTCACATGTTCAGTACATGGTATCCTCAGTACCCCTCTGTAGAACCACATTTTGGTTGCTTCCAGTTTTTTACTCGTCCTTCATTAGGTTGTCCAGTATTCGCTGACACTGCGCTTAATATTGTGCTTGTAACGTAAATGCGGTTAGTTCGATTCTGGCCGAGGAAGCACATTGGTGTCCGTTTTTCAAATCAGTTCAGCTGCGAATTAATTTCTCCTCGTATATCTCTACAGCATCGTATAAATGAACTAGCAGTATAGCCCGGCGTTGCGCGGGTGTAATGAAAGCGTTAAAACTAATCCATGGTCCTGGAGCTCAGACTCTTTGGACGTTGGCAAGAAAGACTAAAAAGCAATAGTCGTTTCCAGTTAAAGCGAAACCGTAGACTGAAAGAAAACTGAATGGATGTCAGTCAAATTTTGATTTCCGGGTATCGATATCAAATAAGTTTTTTCGTCGTAAACTGAATTTTGAAGGCTAAATAAGTCCTCTGAGTAAATGGTATCATGGCTGAGACTAAGAACTACAATTATACCTACTTAGAGCCAAACCAGAAACAAAAACTGAAATAAAAGGGTTGAAAAAATACAGACATACAGGCAGATAAACAGACACACACAAAAACATATTGCCTGTTTTATATATATATATATATATATATATATATATATATATATTAACAATTTTCTGCACTATTTTAAGAACTGCAACCTTGACACTTCTGAATATCGTTTCTCATGCCTTTGTCTATGAGTGCATGAAATTTGATTAAAATCGGACCACTCCTTCTATAACCCGATTTTTTCGATTATCGATTTTCGATATTTCTTGGGGTACCTCGACACAAGACCTTGCTAAGAACACTCGCAGACGCTTATAGTACAACTGTGTAAATTTTCAAGAAAATCGGTTCAGCCGTTTCGGAGTCTATAGGTAACGGACACACACACACACACACACACACACACACACACACACACACACACACACACACACACAGACAAAGTTTCATTTATAAATAAATTTAGATGTTGATTTCATAAAATTCCCGATGGCTTGTATATGACGCTTTTAAGACTTTTACACCGACGTTGATTGTAATTTTATTCGTTGTTAGTCGGTTTAAACTTAGACTGGATAAAGAAAGAACTTTTCTTGTTACCAGTTTAACACCGAAAATAAATTCCCAAAACAAATTAATGACCAAAGAAATAAAAATTTCATTTTTTTCTCTAACTCATTTTATTGAAAGCTCAACTAAAACAAAAGATAAAAAAAGCTAAATGGAAGAAAGCAAATAAATAAAAATCCAGCCTTTATTAGAGGGAAAACGTTCGCGATAGTATATAAATAAATATGTCAGTGAATAACAATAGGCAGCAATTATTGATTCATGGCAGATCAATGGAACGTTGATCGATACGATTTTCATAAAGCATCTGTGTGAAACATTACAGTTACACTCAATTTGATTTACTGATACGATCGAACTGTAACCAATCAGGCAGTTGATATGATTAATTACTACGACCAGAGGCAGATAGACATAGTATTTTGTTGAGAATTATATCCCGACTTCCAAAAATGACCGATCTGACCGGAACTTAAAATCTTAGCACAATTTAAACGCATGCGTATTGCTGCATCGGCGCATGTAGACATTTTCTCATCTAATTCTCTGAGCAAAACCGGAGTTCATCAGCAAATTCATGTACATCTTCGTTTAAATAATTTACTAATACTTATATATAAGTGGCTGTAATTCTAAATATATGAAAATCTGTGTGCGTGTATATATATATATATATATATATGTTTGTGTGTGTGTGTGTGTGTGTAACAATTACATATATGTGCATGCGTGAGTGTACAGTAGCATATTTTACTCTCTAATCATTTCACCCCAAGCAAGGCAGACCTGCCACTAGTGTGCAGGGGTTGCATAAAAGGTGAGTGATGAGAAAAATGAATAAGTTCCGGGGGTGTCAGAGAATGGGTAAGAGAAAGACGAGAACACTCGTGTGAAGAGGGCGGCATGAGAGTAGAGTGTAAAGGAAGAAGAACATGATACAAGGGTTGTCATGGAAAGGATGCGAGTCAAGGAGATGAGATGACAATTGACTTTGCATTTAAATTCTTGCACTTTTTTGCTATTAGAAGCAAGTATACGAAAGAGAATTCCACAGGCGAATTCCACAGGCGGAAAGTTTTTTTTCGGACCAAGCAAGAAAGTCTATTGCTACTGGTGCGCAGGGGGTTACATAGAAAAAAAGTTATAAAAACGAGTGACAGGTTATAGGGCTTGTCAGAAAGTGGGTAAGAGAAGGATTAAGATACTGAGAGTGGAGTGGACGGAGAAAGGAGCATGAGAGAGAGGATGCAAGTTAGCAAGATAGGAGATAACTATCGACTTTACACTTAAACTCCTGGAAATTGTAGCTGTTGGGAAAACAAGTAAACGGAAGGGAATTTCACAGGCGGAAAGTGCGAGAAAAGAAGCTACTGGAGTAGAATTTGCGTTTACATTTTATTGGTTTCCCAGTAAAAGGGTGGGACCTAGTTGCTAATCTTGAGACTCGAGCAAATTCATAAATAGGGGGCACCAGTGATCTAAGTTTATCAGAGCAAAAGCCGTGAAAGTACTTGTAGAAGAGACACAGAGAAGCCACATTGCGCCGGTGAGAAAGTGAATGTATCTTGGCTGCCAGGTCGGGATCGATCACATTGCAGATTTTCCGTCGGATTTTTTCAACGACCCTTAGGTGAACAGCAGTGGCACCCAACCAGATATGGAAGCAATATTCAATGCAAGGGTGGATGGTAGATTTATGTATGTGCAGGAGGTTTCAGACAGGAAAACTTCCTGGCCCTACACACAGAACCGACCTTCTTAGCAGCGGATTTAGCTATGGATTCGATATAGTCGTTCTACTTGAGGTCTGTTATGAGAGTTAACCCGAGAAAGCGCAATGAGACTAGCCTGATCCATGCTAATAGGGGGTAGGAGTGGTTGCCTGTACTGGTTAACAGATAGCAGCTTTGTTTTGGAGGCATTAAAATTCAGAAGCCATTTCTTACACCAGTCTACCACGGATTAGAAGTCCTTTTCAAGCACAGTAGCGAGGTTTGCTTTGTCAGCCTCGGCAGATTTTTAGTCGAGGCGAGAGTAAACCGTAGTGTCATCAGCGTATATGACTACTTTGGATTTTATAACATCGAGGAGATCGTTAATGAAGATCAGGAAGAACGTAGGACCTAGAATAGAGTTTTGAGGGACACCCGCGTTTATGGGAGGCATGTCGGTTCAATACTACTTTCATTGTGCGATTTGAAAGGAATAACTGGATTAGGTCAAACAACTGTCCAGTTATACCATAGCCTCGCAGCTTACGTAGAAGGCCAGCATGCCAGACTCTGTCAAACGTTTTGGAGATGTCTAGGACAACAGTCCGAGCTTCACCGTTCTTGTTGAGAGCCTGGTGTATATACTCAGTGATGGTCGTGATCATATCGACAGTAGATCTGGTTAAGCGGAAACCATACTGTTTGTCAGAGAAGAGACTGTGGGCTGTGAGATGTTGAATCACCTCGGCGTTGATGATGGCATCGAAGACTTTGCCAAAAATCGGTAGGAGGCTAATAGGGCGATAATTAGCGAGATCAGAGGGTTCTCCAGTATTTTGATATATAGAAACCACGGAGAATGACTTCCAGCAGGCTGGAAAGCAAGAAGCAGAGAGGCAGTAGTTATAGAGTTTAGAGAGAACAGAGGAGAGTTCAGGAGCACAATGATTGGTATTCCGTCACCATCGATCGCCTTATGGGGGTCAAGCTTTGAAATTATTTTAGAGACTACCGAGGGATTAATGTGTATGTCAGTCAGTTGGGCCTCGGTTCGGGTTGGGAAGTCGAGTACAGGTACTCCAAACGAGTCCAGTGTCGAATTGGTGGAGACACCGCGAGCTAAGCACTGAGTCTTGTTTGTTGAAGAGGTGAGGACCAGAAAGTCGTTTATTAGAGGGGTGATTGAGGGCTTGCTGCTGTTCAGCACCCTTTTACAGAGCCTCCAGTAGTCTTTGGAGCCGAACTTATGGGATGCTTTTCGCTGCTTCATTCTGGCTGCAAACAACAGCTTAGCTCCTTTAAGTACCTTCTTGCACTCATTTCAAGCCGCAACAAAAAGGCGCCTATTATGGTCCGACGCGTGACTCCAGTAAAGCCGGAAGAAGGCTGGGGAGAACCAGGAGGGTGAATGGGATTTAAGTCTCAACTCCCTGGTAGAGATGAAATCATCGATGCCAGCCTCAGCCCAAGAGGAGAACTCAGCCGCACAGTCAACGGGAAGGCTAAAAACTTTGTTCCAAGGGAAGTCACACAGGAAATCGCGGAACGAGTCCCAATCAGCTCTTTGGTAACAGTAAGATGGTCTGAGGCTCTTGGGTGGAGTGAGAGTGGAAGGAAATGTTAACGGAAACTACCGCATGGTCAGAGTTTCGAGGGCAGAGTTGCTTGGCATTGCAAGTGTCAGGGATGGAAGTAAAGCAGATATCTAGTAGTGAGTCGTATTCATTAGGGCTATTAGAGAAACGCGTGTGGAACTCCACCAAATGCGTAAGAGACTGAGTGAAAAATTCATGATGTAGACGCCAGTAAGATCTGTGACAGAGTTCGCCATCCTCTTCGAGTGGTGGGCGTTAAAGTCGCCAAATATATGGGCAAACGGATGAGAGAAAATGGCTGTCGATATTATTGGAGATGCTGTCAAGAACGGAACAGTCGAGAGATGAGGAGGAGCGGTAGAGAAAGAAGAGATAGCTAACTGAGCTTAGAAGGGAGAGACGGAAACAAATATAAGAATGATGTAGGGATTCAAGAGAGATCACCATAGCTAGAGAAAGGCGTTCACTGACGTAAGCACCAAGCCAATGCATATGGACATTGGAGTCCTTCCTGAAGAGGGGAAGTTAGCCAGGGACGTAGAATTCAGAAGAGCGGATAGAAGGATCAAAGTTAGTTTCGCAGAGGGCTAGGATGTCAGGTGAGTTTAATTGGAGAAAGGATTTAGGCACTGTAAACGTTGGTACGTATACTACGTATGTTAATGAAGAAGATATTGAGGGGTTTGGATGATTTTGATTAGCTGGTTTAGTTTTACTATTATGATGGTGTGAATTCATGGTTAGTGAGTTTTATTAGGAGAGAGTCCCAGAGTAGAATCAGTCGGTCGCTGTATGCAGCATGTGTGGCCTCAGTGTTGCCCACCGGAGGTTCATGCAGGGACACCCAACCGTGCGCGACATGGTACTACATAGACCCCGATATTATTTAACTGTTGATCAGAACAGCCTCTCTTGACACTATGGAAGAGTTCGTGCCCCTAACTATCAGTCGAGAGCAGCAACCAGGAAACTGACAACCCGGTACTCTCAGAATGAAGAGACGTTGCCACCATCCATAATTACAGCAAAAAGCTTGCGACAGTTCTAGCACAAGAACCTAATGAGAGAAGAGAACCGGGAGACATCTTTCTAAACAGGAAACCTCTACTCCTGTCCAAAAAAGGAGGGAGGAGTGTGAACCAGGTGATAGAAGGGTCTATCTAATCTAATTAAAAAAAAACATAAAAATAAAAATTACTAAGTTTTAATTTCGTATAAGTTGAAAGAAGCCTTCCAAGCCAGTGATTAAGCAGTACCTCTTCTGCCCATTCAAAGAATTGACAATAAATGAAAAACCTTTGAAAGTGTTGACACACTTTTTTTCAAAATTAAACCACCACTATGTAAAAGACAAAATATAAAATGTGTTCTACAATGAATTCCCAAAATTAAAATATTTTCAAAAGAAAACAGTTAAATTAAATAAATTCCCAACATTGAAATATTTTCAAAAGAAAACACAGTAATTCAAACTAAATGAATTCCCAAAATTAAATTAAATTGAAATTTCTTCAAACGAAAGCAACAATTACATGAATTCCAAAATTAATTTAAAAAACCTTAAAATTAAAACAACAATTAAATGAATTCCCAAAATTAAAGAAGCCGATAGAGTAGAAGTTGCAGCTGCACTTGATTGGTCTCACTGAAAAAGGGCGGGGCTTAAGCTGCTAGTCTAGTAGCTTCAGTAAATTGATGAAAAGTGGGCACCAGGGATCTAAGCTCATCGGAATCGAAGCCGTGGAAGTATTTGTAGAAGAGACAGAGGGAAGCCACATTACGTCGATGAGAAAGTGACTGAAGTTGAGCTATCAGGTCAGGATCAATTGCATTGCAGATTCTTCTTTGCATTTTGTCTACAACCCTGAGATGAATAGCAGGGGCACCTGACCAGATGTGACAGTAGTATTCCTTGCACGGGCAGATGGGAGATTTATACTATATATACATATTTAAACAAGAACGAAAACATCCCACAAACTTAACCAACCATAATTCATACGCTAAAAATAGGAAAAATAACTTTGCCATTTACACAAAACTATCTTGAAATATTAAAGAGTAAATTTATTTAATAAAATCGCAACTGGCTTTAACCACGGCCTCCACCTGGTGACTTTAGAATCCCTTGCATCTCTTTTCAACGGTCACCTTGTTTAAGTTGGTAAATGCTGACTTCAGTTCATTTTGGATGTTACAACTTGTTTTGTGTTTAGTGGGTGTAGTCTGGGGAGTTAGGTGGCCAGATGTAAGGGGTGATGAAATTCTCTGACAGCCATGACTTGGTTCTTCAGCTTGTGCGGCGTGGGACCTGTTGCTAGCAGCCACCCTCTTTTGCAGCACTACCTCCTCAAGGAACTTGATGCTGGCTTCCGTGTTGAGTCCCAGAACCTATAAAAAGATGAATGGAGACTCTAAACACCATGATGTTGACTGAATATATCATTCAAATCTTTCCGAATCTTCTGCACTGTCCTCAGATTGACAGCCAATTACTCTATTATGTTCGTATTTATGCTTCCAGCGCGAATGCCAAAGTAGTACAATATAAATTTTCCAAATTTCTGGCGGAGGGAATTGCGTTATGGTGTTTTTTCCTCACAGACGGTGCCCAACTGACCCTACTACACTGGGCAGTCTACAAAATCAAACACAAGCAACATGCATGTGTCAAATTAAAAATATAAATGACTACAATTTACCTATAGCACAAACACACACACACACACACAATATATATATATATATATATATATATATATATATTGTCATCCGCAGACAGATCTGTTTCGCTGTATCACAGCTCATCAGTACGGTTAGACTCCGATTGCCACACACACACACACACACACACACACACACACACACACACACACACACATATATATATATATATATATATATATAGTGTTAGGAATCCGTTCGTTAGAAACTATTTCCTTGCAGTAATTGTAGTTGAATGATTAAGGCATTTCCTCATGTCTGCAGCCTCTCTTCTTGGCTCTCTATTAAAATCTGACTGTAAGATAATAAGCGAGAAACTCATCAAGAATAGTAACAAGTTAGAACAAATAAATTTTGCACCGTGGAATTTCAAGTTTGAGATGCTAGATTGTAAATATAAGCTTCATAAATCTGGTCTTTCGCTTATATTTCAAATTCAGAATTTACTTGATGGTTTTTACGCGCCAACAATAGGGTTCTATTTTCGTTCAAACTCAGACCAACGCAATTGTCGGCTGGTTCGTTTCGCGCATGTGCCGGTTCAAATGTTTGGCACTGACAGCTTGATTAAGTACTAGCGTGAACAGGTATTTATAACGTGTGAAGAGGCGAGGTCAGAACGCCTGGCTTTCGGAATCAAGATAAACGCAAAGCTAATATTGATGACCTGTTCCATAATTTGAATGCCGATAAACGTTCTGCGCCGACACCTCGTCTCAGATAAACATAGACATTGACTCCAATGTCGGCTAATAAGCTTAACTTAGTCAGGCACAAGTCAAATGAGTGGTGTAGGTAACGTGGAGGAAGAGGTAAGATTGTGCAGCGCTAATCTTCCAAAATTGGGTAGTTCTGAATTCTTGCAAGCCTTAAAAATCAGTGTTCTTCACTCGAGTTTTAAGTCTCAGATCAAGCAACTGCGACAAGTGATAAGACGTGGTCCGCATCTTCCAGTCTGTTAGGGAATTTTTTATTTAGAAACTGCTTAACTTGCAGAACATGGTGGACCATCTTTTGTAAACACTGCATCCTGTATCAGTTCTAATTAGAGAAGCTTAGGAATAAAGAAATTTTGCATAATTTCTAGATAGAAATCATTATAAGCAACACGCCCTTTAAAAAAGAATGGCGCTTTGATTCATTTTTCTGCCAAAGCGCATGAGGATGTGCGTTGTGGCGCAGTGGATATCGACTCGGAACGAGAAATCGGAGAGCCGAGTTCGAATTCTAGTTGAATTCCTTGCATTCACTTACGCGCAAATACCCTCGGGAAAGGTATTAATCCGTCTATTCCTTCCAGTTATGGGTTAAATAGCAGGACAGATTGGGTTCTATAGCCTTGGTCGGCAACCAGTATACCGCAGAAAGCAATGGCAACCTACTGCGGGATAATCTTCTGCCCAGTCAGTCATGTCTCTTTCGAGACATGATCGCCCAAGCGTGTATCACGTATGGCAATTAACTGACTGAGTCTCTTTCTAGGGTGATACACTGATTCCAACGCTTCTCTAACAATTCGATGCCTTTTTTTGTGGAACGATTTGTCTTTGGTCTCAAACGGCGCCTCAGTTTTCGATATCACTTCTTCATTGGAAACAAATCTCTTTCTCTGGAGCATTCCTTTGAGGTCTGCAAACAGCTAGTAGTTGCCGGGGGCCAGATCTGGAGAAAAGGATGGATGCGGAAGCAATTTGAAGTGCAATTCAATTAGTTTTGCCATCGTTGCAATAGACTTGTGACACGGTGCGTTGTCTTGATGAAAGATCACTTTTTTCTTCATTTGTGGCAGTTTGTTTTTGCGATTTCTTCCTTCAAACGCACCAATAATGCTATATAATATTTGCTATAATTCTTCCTTTCCCAAGGTAATCGATGTACAAAATACCTTGAGCTTCCCAAAATACGAAGGCCAAAACCTTGCCTGCTGATGTTTTCCTCTTTGGTCGCTTTAGACGGCTTTCACCTGCTGCTGTCCACTCAGGTGACTGCCGATTTGATTCTGGAGTGAAGTGATGGATCAATGTCACATATTTACTTGGTGCTTCGAAACAGTTGCAAACAACGATCTGAATCGTTGACTCATTGTTGTTTTTGATCGACTGTGAGCAAACGCGGCACTCAGCTGCTCCTATTAACAACTGTTCATGCAAAATGGTGAATACACTGCATTCTGATATGGTCAACTCCTCTGCTATTTCACTCAACTTTAATTGACGATCGGCCAAAACGAGTCTATGTTTTTTTAAGGTTTTCCGAGATGACTGCCTGATCGTTCAGCATCATTTGTGTCTGTTAACCGCGTTTAAAGTCAGCATACCAACTCTTAACCGTTGTTTCCGACGGAGCAGAGTCCCGAATAACCATTTATGATGCCATTGCTTTGATTGAACAGTATTTTTTTTTTCATCAGAAAGTAATGCTTTATCAACACATAAAATTCAGATTTTTCTATTGTTTTGAAAATTTGCAATAGTAGCTTCACTTAAATAACTATAATTTGTTAACTAATAATCTGATTGGGCCTAAATTTTGTCACAGGCTATTGAAGGTTTGTATATCATGAAAATCATATGGATTTTTTATCAGTGGCGCCATTTATATATCAGACCCGGGACTTATTGATTGATGTGTTAGTTATGCGCAAGTACTCTTGGGAAAGGTATTCATCTGTCTATTCTCCCTCCAGCTATAGGTTAAATAGCAAGACAAATTGGGTTCTGTAGTTTTTGTTAGCAACCAGTCTACCGCAGAAAGAAATAGCAACCTCCTGCGGGAAAAACATTCTGCCTAGTCAGACATGTCTCTTTCGAGACATGATCATTCAGTCGTGTATCACGTATGGCACTTAACATATATACAAGTCAACCATCCGTCCGTGCATGGAGTACTGCTGCCATTTATGGTCAGGTGCCCCTGCCGTTCTCCTCAGTGTTCTTGACAAGCTCCAAAGGAGAGTCTGTAATGTGATAGGTACTGATCTGGCGACTCGTCTGCAGCCACTTTCCCATCGTCGAAATGTGGCCTCCCTCTGTCTCTTCTATAAATACTTTCATGGCTTCTGCTCGGATGAGCTTAAGTCACTGATGCCTCCTCAACAGGTGTTTACCCGTGCAACCAGACTGGCAACTGGGTCCCACCCATTCACAGTCAGGTTAGCCAAACGCAGACGACAATTCTACTCCTGCAGCTTCTTCTCTCGCACTTCCCGCCTGTGGAACTCACTCCCGTATTCTTGCTTTCCTGACGGCTACGACCTCCAGAAATTTAAAAGCAAAGTTAATACTCACCTACTAACCACTGGCCTCTAGCTCTCTCCCCTCCCCTGTATAATCTTCACGTTCTCTCCGCCCATGTATCTGTCATTGCACCTGCTTTCTCAGCTTTCTATTGTTCCTTTCTAACTAGCTTGTACTCCTCACTCTTTTCTAATTAATCTTTCTACATTTATGTAACCCCCTGCACATCAGTGGCGTTTCTGCCTTGCTCGGGGTGAAATGATTAAAAAAAAAAAAAAAAAAACTAACTGACTGACACCAGTTATTAACTTTAGATAGATCTCTCTCATGTTCAACAGATTTCTGTGACATTAATTCCGCCAAATTTGAAGACGTCACTGAACAGCATTTCATCAAGACAGCCATATTGATATTTTAAGAAATGAAAAAAACATAACACAACAAAAACAAATGTAAGACAAATAATAAATAATACTTCCAAAGACATGAAATATACTTGACATATGAAACTTTTATCCCTTTTCAAGATGGTTTATATTATGTATAGTTACGAAGTTACAAGTATTTTAAATTGCACACGGGCTATAAATAAGGTCAAGCAAACCTAATAAAAAGAATTAAACACAATAAAAAAAGGTCATCCCAAATGATGAGAACAGACCACCTAAAAAAGCGGACATCCATTTACGCGTACATTAAAAAGCAATAAAAAAATCAAACACGTACACAATAAAAAGAAAATCAACCAACCGCAAATAATACAGCATTAAAAAGAAATCGACAGAACAAAAACAATAAAAAACGATTACCCATCCATAGGGCACTGCGACAACAACATATAAATTTACACTAAGCTCCATATAAATAATAATAATATAATAAAACAAAAAAAAAACAACATAAAACAAACAGACACCACAGCAGATCAAAGACATAGCCCTGACAAGTGACGACATCATAAATGTGTCCTCACGAAACTTCGCTTTATCGCTACACAAAAAAACTGCTTGCCAAAACATCTTTTATGGGTGATCATGTCTCTTTCGAGACCTGACTGACTGGGCAGAAGATTATTCCGCAATAGATTGCCATTACTTTTTCCGGTAGAGTGGTTGCCAGCCAAGACTATAGAACCCAACTGTCCTGTTATTTAACCTATAACTGGAGAGAAGAGACGGATTATTACGTTTCCGAAGAGTATTTGCGCGTAAGTGAATGCAACGAATTCAATTGGAATTCGAACTTGGCTCGTTCCGAGCCGATATCCACTGCCCGACAAACAGTTGGAAATGGTTAGTTCCATTGTTGGAATTGATTATTTGCACGGGTTCATATTTTGATAATATATGATGCCTCCAGAGATTATGTAGACCAGGCCTGCACAAAATATGACTCGAGAGCCGCATGTGGCCTGCTAAACTACCCAGTGTAGCTCTCAAGTGATTAAAAAACCCGTAAAATTATTGTGTTCATCAGAATAAATTCAGTTTTCTGAAAGTATGGCTTAAATCAACTAATATTTTTCTGTCTTTATATCAAATTAATCCTTAATGTTTCTCACTGCCCACTAATGTATATCTTTCTCACGCATACTCAGTAGTTTAGTGCTTTTAAATGTGCTGGCTTGGTGTAAACGACAGAATCGGATAATGTGAATGCCATGTTAAATTAGACCATCTATAAACTATTTAGGTTTCTTTTAAAATCAATAGAAACAGACAGGTTCATCTGTTATGCGGCACAAACTCCGTCCTGGTCTTTTTAACAAGAGTAGAGGTTTTCCTGCTTAGGATAGGGTTTCTGTTTCCTTCTAAAATCTACTTTAACTCTATACTTCTACAGAACTCTGAAATTTTATTTACTATTTATTTTTATTATATTTTAATTTTATTTTTCTTCACAATAGAAATGGACAGGTGCACGTACCATCCTGTTCATACTCCTCCCCGAACATTTGAACAGGAGTAGAGGATTGTCCCTTGTTTCCTATTCAGAATTTAATTTTCGGTTCCTTTTAAAGCGGAAATTTGAAGTAAACTTTAAAAGACACACACATATTCATTGATATATATATATATATATATATATATTGTTTAATACTTAGTTTTTAGTCCTAATAGGGTTTGACCAGTACACATTTGTATTAAAAAGTGTTCTATACAATTATATTGTAGAACTTTTGAATATTTTTCAACTCGTTTAAAAATTAAATACGCTCTCACACCCTGACTCTGGAAGAATGGTAGATTTTGAAAAACAGTAGCTACTCTGGCATGTACGCATAGTTCATTCAGCAATGAATTGCAACACTCTCAGCTATTGGGCGTGTAGAATGATAATATACACGCTAAAATGTTTGCCTCCTTCTGCCGAGCGCCCGTAGCTTAGAGGTAGAATCGCCGACTGACGCCAGTTCGGTCGGGTTTTAATCCTGAGTATAAGGTAATCGGCTGTCTAACCTTACTGATGAGATGTGATACAGCGAAACAGATCTGTCTGCGGATGACTATATATATATATATATATATGGACCATCCGCAGACAGGTCTGATCAGTTGTGTCACAGGTCTTCAGTGCGGCTAGATTTAAACTTTGCCTTTATATTTGAACAAAGTCTTAATACCACAGATCATAAATACTGATTTGAAAAGACAAAAGAGCATTTACACACACACACACACACACACACACACACACACACACACACACACACACATATATATATATATATATATATATAGTAGATAGTGAAGGGCGACATCTGTTTCTCGAATGGTAACGATCGCAAGGCTTCACGGCTCTATCAGATTGCATTTCTAGATTGATAGGTTTCGAGTCACCTAACCTTTGCTGCTGTTTATCGTCGAGTTGTTTCGACAGGATCCGTGGTATCAAAAACAATGGACTGAAGAAGGAAGACATCCACTTGTACGCCTGACCGAGAAGAACACATTCTACGGGCTGTCCGGGACGATCCCGGTGTCAGCACACTTCAAGTGGCTCTAGTAAGTTGTGAATGTCATAGTACCACACGGAGAGTACTTGAAGAGCAACTCATGTATCCGTATAATTTGTGACGTGTGCAAAGTCTTTCGCCCTCTGATCACTCACCACGGGTAAACTTTTTCCGATAGTTCATTGCACAAACTATCGATCCATGGTTTGTCTCCTCAGTCTTGTTTACGGATGAGGCAACATTTAGAAGAGAAGGAATAACAAATTTACACAACCAACATTTGTGGGATGATCGGAATCCCCAGGTTACAATACAGGCTAGATACGAGCATCAGTTTACGATTAGTTGACTGTTTGGTCTGCTCATGTTCTCCCAACACGTCTTTAGGGAGGTGTCTACAGGAAACTTTATTTCAAACGCACTTCTATTCCTTCTAGAAAATGTATCCCTGCTAATACGAAGACGTATGTAGTTCATGCATGCTAGGACTCCAGCACATTTTACTCACATTGTTAGCGATGCAATAGTTGACATTTATCCTGAAATATGGATAGGTAAGAAATGACCGGTTCCATGACCTGCAAGTTACCAAGACCTCAATCCTTTGTTTTTTTTTATCTTTTGGGCAGCCTAAAACAATTGATTTATGCAGCAGACATTAATAATGCTTCGTCAACGTGTCATGGGGTCATGCAAAACCATTCGATATCGTATAAGTGTATTTGAAAGGGTCCGCCAGTCGATGGCTTTTTGGACTTATGTTTATATTTTTACCAAGTTTTGGTACCAGGAACCCCCTCAAAATGTGTAAAAAGTATTTTTGATGCACCATATATATATATATCTGCAGACAGATCAGTTTTGCTGTATCACAGCTCATCAGTACGGTTAGACTCCGATTGCTTTTAACCTGGATTGAAACCCGTCCGAATTGGCGTCAGTCGGCGATTCTACCACTGAGCTATGGTAGAAGGAGGCAGACTTTTTAGCGTGCATATGAGTGCGTAAATATACATCTTTTACAAGATATAGAAAAATATTCAATCACGAGGAATGATTGAGTGATTGAATTTTTTTACGGCTTATCAACCCTCTGTTATTTAAATTCGAAACATTTAGGATTGCAAGAATCAATTATTTGCGAGTGAATATTGCATAAACAGTTTTTGGGGAGAATACCTATAATTTTTCCGGATACAAATTCTACTATTTAATCTATATCTAGGGGGCAGGTATGAATTTATTCCTTTCCCATGCGTATTTGCGCGCATGTGATGAAACCGACTGAAAATTGAACATAGCCGTTATGAAGTCCTGCTCTGTATGAATTTATAGAAACGAAACATCTGCTTTTCTCTTTTTACTTACCACATGAAAACATCGTTTTTGTTGAAGGTAGTCATTGGCGATGAAAAATGGCCTGGATACTGTAAGACAAAATGAAGAAAATCACTTGCCATTTCTGGGACAATCTTCCACATCACGATCTGCTTTCAGAAAATTGTAATCCTTCTTTTTGTTGTTCATGTTATACCCACAACAGTTCGGACGCTTCATTCTATCTCCTTCTTCGATGTAATATCTGTATAACGACAGATGGTCTATTCTGATATTTGAAAGACAAAAACCCAGCAAGAATCAATTTGTCGGCTAGATGCAAAAGTCCGAAGAGGAGTTTCAACATGGCGTGCGTTTCGTTGCTCTATAGGAAAATTGGGGTGGAATTGAGAACTTCTCCATGTAAGAATTATGGAACGAGCTGCACTGCACGCTCTGCAGGAAGAAAGAAAATAATCTTTTTTTTTTACTTATCAGGGTTATTGAGAAGATCTGAATTTTCTGTTTCATATTATGAATAATGTTATCAATCTGTTATTTTATTAATCTATCTATCTATCTATCTATCTATCTATCTATCTATCTATCTATCTATCTATCTAATTCTGTTAATTTGTATATCTATCTCAGCCAGTTCATATCTATCTATCTATCTATCTATCTATCTATCTATCTATCTATCTAATTCTGTTAATTTGTATATCTATCACAGCCAGTTCATATCTATCTATCTATCTATCTATCTATCTATCTATCTATCTATCTATCACCAGTTCCATGTTCTATCTATCTATCTATCTATCTATCTATCTATCTATCTATCTATCTATCCTAATTGCTTTATCTATCTATCTATCTATCTATCTATCTATCTATCTATCACAGCCGGTTCATATCTATCTATCTATCTATCTATCTATCTATCTATCTATCTATCTATCTATCTATCACAGCCAGTTCATATCTATCTATCTATCTATCTATCTATCTATCTATCTATCTATCTATCTAATTGTCAGTTTTAAATACCTGCCAATTGTGTCTGGACTCTAGCAAATCAGATAACTGATGGCTTTTGCCTCCACTCCCACCTTATTTTTCAATTCCGTCTTCCTTCCTTCTTCTCCACTCTCCCATTATCCTTGCCCTTTTTTTTCTGTATGCGTTGATCGCCTTTAACGGCTACTGTGTGTTAATATCAGCCGTTAAGATGCGAGGTGTCAGGTGCTGATCGTGTGCCCACCTGGGGCTGTTGTCGATATTAGAATGGATAATTCGGGCAGAATTATCGAATAAGCGCCTTTGTGAACACAAACAAAAATTGTTATGGCAGTACGTTTGCAGCTTGACTCTAAATAAGGGAAAACGAAATATATCTGACAACCCTATTCGCCCCACCCCATAAAGTATCTAAATTTCTCCAATAAATTAAAAAGGGATTGCAGTGAAAGTAAGAAAAAGTTCTCCATTTCTCAAAAAAATGAAAAAAAAAAGCTTAAGAAATCTAATATATATATGAAATTAATAATGCAAAAAACAATTTAAAATAATAACAATACAAAAGCAGATATGACAGAGTGTGAACTGTCATGATCAGGAAATTGTGCAAATGCCTTAGGTTCGCGAAAATGAACAAAAGTTATTTGCATCAGCTAAATTGGTTACCAGAAAACAGAAAGAATAAAAGACTACCAGATTTTAAAATCCAAACTGACATTTCCTTACAAGAGAAAACATGATCTAATACTATAATCAAGTTGAAAAGTAACGGCTAGTAACAGAATGAAAATAAAGGGAATCGAAATATTTTAAAGAAAAATGTCAAGACTACGCTCGGGAACAATGAGAATTGTAAAATATGGAGCCTAAGACGTGCCCATAATACTTAGTGCACTTGGAACAGTATTCAAAACAAAGTCGGGATTAATTAAAGTAACGAGGAAGAAATGTGACTAACTAGACAATATTCACGTCGGGGTTCTTGACAAAATCCAACGGAGAATCTGCAATATGATCAATCCCCACTTGGTTGATCAGTTGCAGTCACTTTCTCACTGGCGTAATGTGACTTCCCTCTCTTCTACAAATACTTTCAGGGCTTCTGTTCCGACGAGCTTAGCTCACTGTTGCCCTCTCTGTGTGAATTTACTCAAGCTACTAGACTAGTAACTAGGTCCTACTATTTTACAGTGAAACTAATAAAATGTAACCGCAACTTCTACTCTATCAGCTTCTTTTCTCGCACTTACCGCCTGTGGAATTCCCTTCCGTATAGTTGTTTTCCCGACAGCTACAATATCCAAGAATTTAAATGTAAGGTCAGTTGTCATCTCCTATCTCTCTGACTCGCATCCTTTCTCTCATCTACTTTTCTCCGTCCACTCTACTCTCATCACACCAGTATTTTTATCCTTCTCTTACCCATTCTATGACACCCCATATAACGTGTCCCTCTTTCTCATCACTTTCCTCCTATGTAACCTACTGCACACCAGTGGCATTAAAACTGTCTTACTTAGGGTGAAACGATTAAAATATATATATATATATATATATATATATATATATATATATATATATATATATTGTGTGTATTTTGGCAGCATTTTTTCATTAATGCAGGTTTCATTGAATAATATAGACAAGTTCTGTCTATTAATTTTGTGTGGGATCCGTTCATACCGTCTGATATATTTGATGGTGATATCGTTGAAAGACAACAAAAAATCACAGTAATTGTTGATTTTTTTTATCTTTGATAATGGCTTATGTGAGCCGAAAGCTTAGACCCGATAAAAAAATCAACAATTACTGTGATTTTTTGTTGTCTTTCAACGATATCACCATCAAGTATATCAGACGGTATGAACGGATCCTACACAAAATTAATAGACAGAACAAGTCTATATTATTCAATGAAACCTGCATTAATATATATATATATATATATATATATATATATATATATATATATATATATATATGCTGCGATTTGTAAGGTGACGTGCTGTTGATGTAAGTGAACCTCATGTCATTATGTCTTCAGCGAAACGCAAGTAAACACTAGTGTGGATACCAAATGCATCAAATATAATAATGAACCTTGCGAGAAAAATATATAAAAATAACGACAGTTGTAATTATTATCCTTTGAGCACTTGGAACAATTCTGTTGATTTTTTTTAAATAGGCTGTGATAATGTTAAAATCGATAGAGCAATAAAAAGATTTCACGAAGCCTGTATTACAATAATCAACTAACGTACTGAAAAGAATGTTGGAATATTAAGGAAATTTACTGTCAATGGAAGTCAACAAATACAGCTGATGTTATAACTCAGTGATTACAAATTTGTAAATCAGTCAGTCAGTTAAGCACCATGAGTGATATAAAAGCTTGTGTAATCATGTCTCTTTCGATCCATGACTGACTAGGCAGAAGAATTTTCCGTAGTAACTTGCTATTTCTTTTTGCGATAGACTGGTTGTCTATCAAGGCAACCCAATCAGTCCTGCAATTCAGTTCTTTCATCCAGATTTGTCAGTTAAGTGTCATATGTTATACACGGTTGGGTGATCATGTCTCTTTCGGTTAGGCAGAAGATTTTTCCGCAATAGGTTGACATTTCTTTTTGCGGTACACTGGTTACCAAGCAAGGCTATAAAACCCAATCTGTCTTGCGATTCAATTCTTTCATCCAGATCAGTCAGTTAAGTGCCTGATATATCCCGAAAAGGAATACAGTATGAAAAGAATGGAACTCCACACCAGGAATAAGAAATACAGATTTATTGTACTAAGGTACAATTAACAATAATACACATATAGGCAAGCCACGGGTTGGAGCGGAATCGACTATCGAATAGTGAATGCCTTCGTCTAAGACCTTTCCCGTATTTACTAGCCATCCCACGCAAGGCCAGATGTAACACATGGTCATTTCATAGTGGGTATTCCCGGCCATATAGCCAGGCCAAAAAATCTCTGTCTATTTTTCCCCAGTCGTGGTTCTACACTTCGGCGGAACCACGACTGGGCTTCCGAGCAGAGAGCGCCCTCTACCCGAAGGCAGAGAGCTGACAGTGTCATAGAGCAGTCAGGCGAATGCCTAAGACCTTTCCCGTATTTACTAGCCTTCCCACGCAAGGCCAGATGTGACACATGGTCATTTTATAGTGGGTATTCCCGGCCATATAGCCGGGCCAAAAAATGTCTGTCTATTTTTGCCCAGTCGTGTCTCTACCCTTCGGCGGAACCACGACTGGGTTTGTGCTCTCTGCTCGGAAGCAGAGAGTGCCCTTTACCCGAAGGCAGAGAGCTGACAGTGTCATAGAAAAGTCAGGCGAATGCCTAAGATCTTTCCCTCTCGTCATACCGCTCGTTACCGTCTTTTATAAAGTAGAGCATTCTATTCTCGAGGGATGATAGAATGTTCCATTATAACAGTGTCATACATTAGACACGGTTGAGCGATTATGTCTCTTTCGGCTAGGCAGAATTTTTTCCCGCGGTAGGTTGCCATTTCTTTTGTGGTAGACTGGTTACCAACCAAGGCTATCGAACCCAATCTGTCTTGCAATTCAATTCTTTCATCCAGATCAGTCAGTTAAGTGTCATACATTATACACTGTTGGGTGATTATGTCTCTTTCGGCTAGGCAGAAGATATTCCCGCAGTAGGCTGCCATTTCTTCTTCTGGTAGAGTTGTTGCCAACAAAGGATACAAAACCCAACCTATCCTGCTATTCAACCTATAGCTGGAGGGAGAAGAGATGGAATAATTCCTTTCCCAAGGGTATTTGCACGGAAGTGAATACAACAAATTCAACTGGAAATCGAACTTTGCTCTCCTATTTCTCATTCTGAGGCTATACCCATTACACCACAACGCACATCATTGTAATAATAGTAATACTGAAAAAGAAAGAAAAAAGACATTCAGGGGCTTTCTTTTGTGTTTGATTTTGTTTTTTACTTTTGTTCACGCAATGTAAAACCCCCAAGAGTCACTCAAGGTAGAGAATTGCTAAATGAGGTTGTTACAAAGGTGTACTAGTAGAGAGCAAGAAGTTTATATTATAAGGATATGTAAGGTAGATAAAACTTGAACCTCGACTTGAAGAGGTTAAGATCGTAGTGAACAGAGAAGCATTCTCCCTAGAGTCTATGCTGCCGTCCGAGTGGAACTTCCTCCTTACATATGGAATTTGAAGCGAATGAAGATGTGAATGAAGTGAATGAAAATGTGTCGACTCGGTGTAAGTAGTTTGGTTTGTTTTACGGCATATCAACCCCTTGGGGTCATTTAATGCCTTAGCATTAGTTCCTTCAAAAACGTATTTTTGTTGGTAACATTTTCCCTTCAAAAGTGTATTTTTTGTTGCTAAGATTTTTCATTCAAAAACGTATTTTTGTTGGTAATATTTTTCCTTCAAAAGTGTATTTTTTGTTGCTAAGATTTTTCATTCAAAAACGTATTTTTGTTGGTAATATTTTTCATTCAAAAACGTATTTTTGTTGGTAAAATTTTTCTTTCAAAAACGTTTTGTTGGTAATATTTTTATTTAAAAAATGTTTCCTTGGTAATATTTTTTATTCAAAAAAGTTTTGTTGGTAATATTTTTTCTTAAAAAATGTTTATGTATATATTTCATAAAATTCTGTTTTTATATTTTCATAGTGTTTTGACCTCTGTTCAAAGGGTTAACTATTTTCCCATAGCTGAGACCCTAACAGATGATACCAAGCCGGGTCAGAGTGGACCTGGGAACAACAGCAATTAAGAGGTGGTTCCATGCTCCTCACAACCTCAAAATCAGAGGCCTTGTTGCCGGATGCAGTTTACCATCATGCCCAGGACCCAGTGTAAGTAGCCTGGTGTGCCCTGACTGTGACGATCTGGATTGACGAAACCAAGAAATGTAGTTCGTCCGATCATCTGACATGAAAATAGTTACAAAATAGCGAGAGACTAGAAACATTTCGTCTGTGGTAAAAAGATATCAGGGTGGTAAATAATTAATCAGTCACAAGGCAGTAAAATGTGTTTCTTTGTACGGGAATTAAGGAAAAAATATTTCTTTCGCTTTTCGGCGAAGATATATGGTAGCGTGTGACTTCGAGGTTAAAATGAACGCTTGGTTTGCCTACACCAAGAATGTTAACGGAGGCTTATAGTGACGAGAAAATGATTTTTTTTTTAACAAAACAAGATAAGGAATTTATTTACGAATTTTTCACGATTGAAGTTGTTTTGTAGCTCGTTTCAGCAAAATAGATTACACATTTTTGAAGTCCATAGTTTCAATGAATTATGAAGAAAAATGTTCCTTCAACAGAATAAATCATCTGATACTACCTATTAATCAAAAACGTTTAAAACGAGGACAAGAGAGTTCATTTTTCACACAAGGGCTATACGGTTGCATAAATTCAAGAATGGATGAAGAAAGATAGTTTGAAATACTTAGCCTTCTTGGATTATTCAAATGCAGTTCTTTGAAGTGGGAAGTACTTCGTTAAAGACAATAATATAATTAGCGAGTGATTTGACAGTGGTAAGAATCTGTACACTGGATATGTGAACAGAAATGAAAATTTCCACGTGACTTTGGATTCTCTTCTCTTGTTGATTTATTTTTTTCCTTATTTTATATAAAAAAAGATTTTACGCAGACTCTTTTCTTTACGTCTTTTTTAATTCTTCTTCTTCTATGTGCCCTGTCCCTTCAGGACGTAGGCGATCATGGATCTCCACGTCTCCCTATCCCTTGTGGCTCTTAGTATGTTTGCTCCTGTTGCTCCTGGCAACCTCCGTTCCGTCATCCACCTGATCAGACTCTGCAGATATGTTATCCGCTGCCTTCCTCTGTCTCTCCTTCCTTCTATCTGACCAGTCAGTATCAGGTTCTCCAGGCTCTCCTTCCTCATTGCATGTCCCAGGAACTTCAGTTGTCTCTTCCTGATGCTCAGCATCAATTTCCTTTTTGTTGCCATTCTTTCTAACACTTCGTCGTTGCTTGTATGCTCAGTCCACGATATCAGTAGCATCCTTCTGTAGAACCACATTTCGGCCGATTCCAGTTTTGTCCTCATTTTCGATGATAATGTCCAGCATTCACAGCCGTACTGAAGAACTGACATCACGTAGCAGTCTAGCACTCTTTTCTTCGTTTCTATTGAGATCTTCCTGTGTGTTAGTATTTTGCTCATCTTCTGGAACGCGTCCTTTGCCATGCCAATTCGCCTTCGGATCTCCGTAGCTCACCCAATTTTGAAGGGAGTGGTTAAAGGGAGTTATCGTTATTTCCTACACCCTACATGTCTCCCAAGAAATATAGTTTAGTAAAAATCTAATCTTAACAAATCAATAGGATGTTGACTTAATATAAAGCAGGTTGTGTCAATAACTTGTTTTAAGAAAATAAATCAGAAATTCTTGCACTCTGTATTTTTAACGAATTGTCATGAAGAGAAAATAACCCATTCTCCCAAAATATAACCTATATTTTCAAGTTGAACTCCATTCTGATTAGTTCAATTAAACACACATTAATTTTTCTGTCTTCCCACATTCATAAATAACAAACGTATTGTTTCTTATATCCAAATGAAAATAATTTTCACAAAACATTGCCTGATGACGAGGTAAAAATCTCGAAACATAGAAATTTCCGTGTAGTAATGTAAACTATATTAATTTTAAATAAAAAAACTAATTTAATTATAATTATATATATATCAGAAGCTGAGAAATCCAAAGGATATAGTCTTGTCGCAAGATAATAAAAACTTACATTCTAACTGCTAATGTTAAATCTGTCTACAAAACTCCCAGACACTCATTAATCAACTAATTCCACTACCCACACCACTTTCTTCAAAATTCAAACGGACAATCTACAAGACTTATTCCATTATCACTACCCCACCCCACCAATGTCCCACACACAACTGACCAAATATAAGAAAAGAGGCTTTCCATTCCTGTCCACACCACCTGAAGAGACATTGTAGTTTTAATGTTGCAACAAATGTACAATTTGTAGTGGATATATATAAAAAAATTGTAGATGTTCTAAAATATAATTTATAATATATATATATATATGTGTGTGTGTGTGTGTGTGTGTGTGTGTGTGTGTGTGTGTGTGCTACACTACCGGCCATAATTATTAGGCCACCTGAGTTTTAACAAATGCTGCATTTCATACTATTTTTAATATTTATTACTAAGTGGATAATTCTAAATGAAAATAGAATGATTCTTTTGTTAATACTGCACAATAACATGTGCATCAAATGGACTGTTCTGGTGTCCAGTTTTTGTGCTCTCTTCCCCATGCTAGTCTCTTCTTATTATTGGCTGACCGAAGCAAAGGTTTCCTGGCTGCCTTGTAAAATTTTGCAAAGTAAGAATAAGAAAACAACCATTCCATTTTCATTTAAAATTATCCACTTAGCAATAAATACGAATAGTATGAAATACGGCAATTTTTTAAAACTGGGATGGCCTAATAATTATGCCCGGTAGTGTATGTGTTTCTTGTTTATATTTTTGAAATGAGCTATTGGAACTATTTACACTATTGACCTTGTTCGGGATGTTATCCACATCTTTATTGTCATATTCATGACATTTCGACCGTTGTGCACTCCAACTTTCTTCAGGGACTTAAAATATTGGAACTGTGATATTCGGTTTATAAGTCCCCCAAAATTCATTCACTCATGTCTCTAAGGACACATAGCCTAAAAGCGTTGGATGAAGTAATCTAGTGACTTGACTCAAAGAGTTTTGAGTTCAATACCTGACCACAGCAGAGTTGAACAAAAGCATGGAATGTTGAGTTACTAAAGGGAAATAACTGAGTTACCAAGAAAAGGCGCGGCGCGTGGAAGTAGAACAATCTGCCGCGCTAGGATTAGCATACAATAATTTTTTTTTCTATGCTGTGTCGAAAATATTTAACTTGACATTTGCTGTTTCGCATCTATGAATTACTTACCTCTTGCCCTTTGGGAGTTGTTAAAAAAT
Source organism: Ascarosepion bandense (assembly GCA_037127315.1). Lineage (NCBI taxonomy): Eukaryota > Metazoa > Mollusca > Cephalopoda > Sepiida > Sepiidae > Ascarosepion > Ascarosepion bandense. Next base: position 3,493,660 of record JBBBDQ010000891.1, on the reverse strand, counting down.
AAAAATGAAAAAAAAATGCTTATTTCTAGGTTTTGGCCGCGTGTAGCTGAAACCATGAACTGGGAAAGCTTAATATAGTTATTGATTATATCAGTCTGTCAGTTAAGTGATATACGCTTAGGCGATCATGTCTCGAAAGAGACATGACTGACTGGACATAAATTTTTTCCCCGCAGTAGGTTGCCATTACTATCTGCGGTAGACTGGTTGCCAGCCAAGGCTATAGAATCCAATATATCTTGCTATTTAACCCATTGCTGGAGAGAGAAGCGACGGATCCATACATTTCCAAAGGGTATTTGAGCGTATGTGAATGCAAAGAATTCAACTGGAATTCGAACTCGGCCTTCCGATTTCTCGTTCCGAGCTGATATCCATTACACCACAACTCACATATAGGCGATTATATATTAATTTTATCTTCATAAACACTAATCACTAGAAGTAACCTTTGAAATGATAAAAAAAGACATCTATGCAGAAACATATGCTAAAATAACGTTTATAATAATAATAATAATAATAATAATAATAATAATAATAATAATAATAATAATAATAATAATGGTAATGGTTATATAAGCCGTTTCTATATAAGGAAACATTTGCGATTTATAGACTGGACTGTTAGCATTACTGTCGGTTGAAATTTAGAAATATTTCAGTTAAAACTTTCTATTTCAGTTTTTTTCAGTTCACTGTTATCGCTTTTTTCTAGTATTGATGGAGGTTTTCTTCCTAACCTTTTCTTCAATGTAGTGTGGAAATCAATATTTTGATTGTAGCATTATTTTCTTTTCGATTTACTATGTAATATCCATTTTAATTGTTGCTACTCTTGGAAATCTTCAAATGATGTGGTTTCCGTAATTTTGTAATGTTCTTTGTGTTTAATACTGCAGCGCCATTCTACAAGATCCGATAAAAGATAGTCTTCTTCAAAACCGACAGGGTTGATTTACTCAATCCATTTTTAATCTACCCTTGAAAAAGGTATGAATCCACTTCTTCTCCCCCAGCTAAGAGTTAATTAGACGGACTTGTATCTCATATCATTATTATCTAAACAAATATTCTTACAATTTGAAATATTTTCTGGCTTTAAATAACCTTGAAAAGGTTGATAAGCTGTAAAAAAATCAATGAACAACAAAAAATAT
>JBBBDQ010000891.1:3427500-3472500 GCA_037127315.1 Ascarosepion bandense | reverse complement strand
CTTGTTTAAGTTGGTGAATGCTGTCATAATACATGTTTTGTTGGTCTCTCGCTCTACTGCGTCTCACATATTTACCCGCCACATTTTTGTGTCGTGTGGGTACCGAATCATGTCTCAGTTGCGTCTCTGTCCTCGAAGACAGAGTGCGGCTCAGTTGTAGCTCCGTCCGCGAGAACATGGTTGCTTCTGAGAAAAATTACACTGATAGATGCCCAGTCCTGGGGAACAGTATCCCGCGGCCGCGCCATCCCATTTCAGCAGAGGGGTGGATCAGGTGCTCAACCAGCGGATGAGGGGACTGGGAAATTTTTGTTCCTCTGCCCGTCCGTACGCGGTCGGGTCCCCACCTAAAAAAATAACCTTGTGTCACACCCCACTCCAGTAGGGGAGTAGGGTAAATACCATATAATAATCAAGGGATTGCAGTCTAGGGAGTTAGGTTGCCAGACATTAGGGGTGATGTGGTTACAGAAATTGTCTGACAGCTGCGTCGTGTTCCCTTGCTTGTGTGGCACGGTTCAGAGTCTGGTTGTCAGCTATAGGGTCTTCCAGTATACACTCTCTTAATCCAGGCTAGCATTACTTAATGAACTTGTCGTAGGCTTTCATATTGATTCTGAGCCCCTGCTGGAAGATAAATTGAGACATAATGTCACCATCACTAGCGATCACTCTAAACACCTTCGTAATCAGCATTAGACTCGTCCAGCTTTTCCCGTAATGCTCAACACTGTCCTCAGATTGACACCCGAACACGCTGAAATGCCAAAACAGTAAAGCATGCTTTTACCAAATTTCTGGCGGAGTGAATTGTCATGGTGTAATCTTTTTCGCGATAGTGCCCACAATACTATATTGTACAATTATATTGTACAATTAGCAAAATATAAAAACAATGAGCATGCGCAAAATTAAAATTATATAATGGCGAAAATTTACTCATCGCACTCTGTATTTACACCCGCTTCTGTGTAAGTACTTTTTATAAAGGTACTTCCTACACACTGACGGATATAGCTCAGAAATGGAGCCTCCAAGCACATTCGTAAAAAGTATATATTTGGCCCGTTTAAATGCAGGTTCCATTTACATACTGATAAACAAATCGCTTTGATATGCGTTGGCTGGACTTTTTCCAAGTGCAAAGTGATCACAATCTTGCACATTTCTGAGAGCCTCATTACAGCGCATCTATCACACGGAAGCTGATCCTAATTGACAGATTTCTTCAGAGACTTTTGGCACCAAAACCATCGAATACGGACGCTATTTCTCAACCATATTCTCTTGCAATACATTTTGGAGTCACTGCCTCTGAGCGCCCCGTACCGCCAGCCAAATAATGTTATGTGTCACTTCTAGCTTTGGTTCATTGAACGACCGGTCGGCAGGCGCCACCTTTAGACGAATCAGAAACCAAAAAAAAGAAAGAGAGAGAGAAAGTGTGTGCGAATGTGTCTGAGAGCGAGAGAGAAAGAGAGAGAGAGAGTGAGAGAGAGGGAGAAAATATGTATCTTGAGCTAATTGTAAAGTATTTCGGCAGGTCGGCCATATTTTATTTTAACATTTGCTTTTACTTTCTTCGTCTGGCGAATGATTAGTCAGGAAATAACGGATCCAAATAGGATTTTTGTTCTTTCATTGACTTACTATATTCAAGCAAACGTTGAATAATGGTTTTACAAGTCTATTGCACGCACGCACGCACAGACACACATGCGATCACACACTCTCACACACAGGCATGCATACATACATATATATGTATGTGTGTGTTTGTGTGTTTTGTGTAAATTTTGTATATATATATATATATATATATATATATATATATATATATATATAAGTTGTAAGTTTAAAAATGTATTTTTTGACAGTATTTATTTATTTCTATTATTATATTTGATATTTCAGACCGTCCTCGTCCTTTCATCAGAAACAATTTGTTACTGATGAAAGGCCGAGGACAGTCTGAAATATCAAATATAATAATAGAAATAAATAAATACTGTCAAAAAATACATTTTTAAACTTACAACTTTTTAGTAGTTTTTCCTATATATATATATATATATATATATATATATATATATATATATATATATCCTTGGTACTAAATGGGCGTATCACATCAAAGACAATAAAACTAAGCGAATAAAAAAAAAAGGAAAATGATTACGTTAGGTTAAAGGCAGGTTGACATCTTGCCCATTAAGGAGAGAAAAGAAGAAAGGAGAAAAGTAAGATAAGAGATAAGAAAAAGGAGAAAAAAAAAGAGAAAAGGTTAGTATGTATTTTTTGGGGTTAAATTCCAAAATGAATCTTCGCTCTGATTAGTTAAAAGAAACACACATGTAAATTGTATATCTTCTCAGATACATACACAGCAAACCGAAGGTTTTTGTATTTAAATATAAATCATCTGTACAACAAACATCAAACATTGCCTGATGAAGAGAATCTATCTCGAAACATAGAAATTTCTGTGTCGCAATGTACAATTAATTCATAACTATATAATTATATTAAGCTCTATAATATTTATTATATTGAGCACTGTTCTTAATAAAATAAATGCCGGGGCACTCAAAATAGTAAAACCTTGAATCTTCTTTACCTGGAATTATATATATATATATATATATAACTTTCATAGGGTTAAGCCGCATCTTGTTAAAAAATGTCCGGTTTATTTGTGTCTTCCCGTTGCTGGTTCAGAGAGTGAGTCTTTAGCGTGGTGGATTTCACGTTCTGTTAACAATTGTTATTTTTTGGCTAATGTTCCAGTAATATTTTGTACTCGACCAATTCTTTCTTCCATTCGTAAGGATGTCCTCCCCGCTCATCATGTTAATTGCGTAATCTATAAATACGAATTTAGATGTGGACACAACTATAGAGAGAGAACGTCTAACCGCTTGGTTTTGAGAATAAAACAACACTTACCTCCTAGGATTTTGAATACGGTTGCTAGCAATGGCCAACCAATAAATACATCTGGTTCGTCTATTGCAAATCATATTATAAATAGCAGGAATTGTGTCTGTGGATTTAGTGTGGATCGCTTTTCTATCTTATCAAGGCTCCACTCTTCATACCACTTAAACGTTCTGGAGTACTTATAAATCAGACCCTGTAAGCCTTCCCTCTGTAAGCAGAGGGATTGTTTGCTTCCTTTGAATGTTACTGGGCTCTAGTTTTCCTTGTACACATTTTTTTCTCTATTAGTCAACCTCTTTTTATTTTACACGTCTCTTATAAGAGTGAGACGAAACCGGTTGTTTTTTAGTTATTAGAATTTACATTAACATGTCTGTTAAATTACGCTTATATATATATATTTCTAATCGTATCACCCCAAGCAAAGCGGTAATGCCACTGATGTGTAGGGGGCTATGTAGTAGTGAAAAGATTGGAAAAGAGAAAGCCGGAAACCACATCCTAAACAGGGAACAAGGGGTGAGCCTCTTAACCTGTTCAATAGACGTGGGTGGAGTGCGAACCGGGCGATAGATAGATCTATCTACTTCAATTAATATATATATATATATATATATATATAGAGAGAGAGAGAGAGAGAAGGAGAGAGACACACACACATAGACACACACATATATATATATTTAAGTAATTCATCGTGTTTTATTAGACCTCAACAGAATGTAGAAAGCACTGGACGGCCGTTTCATCTTATATTTGGAACTCATCAGCAGTGCGCATCCACGCATTATTTTAAATCCTCCTACTACTTCTGTTTATATATCGTTGCTTGAACCAGCTTATAATGCTCTGGAGTGAGCATCTTGGTGAGAGTAGTCGTGGTTCTGGGAGGCACCGTCCTATAGGTAAAGAAATTTGGATGAGTTCCACCACGGAATATGTGAACGAGCTTTATCGGGTTTAATTCTTTTCCTCTTTGTCACTGGGGCCCGAGCTACATTTGGTATGATGTTTGCCTAATAACGTAACTGTCTGGGTTTCAATTCCTGGTAGTGGATGATAAGTCCCAAATATAGGATGAAACGGCCGTCCAGTGCTTTCTGCAGTCTGTTGAGGTCTAATAAAACTCTATGAATTGCTTAATTATTTCAAATTATATATATAGAGAGACATATTGATCAATAGTTTATTTGGTAAAACAAAATTAAATTTTAAATCACTGATATACATCTATAGACTTTATTGGCAATTGGTCTAGGATAAGTTCAACCTTGAATTCAAAAACTGAGAATAGTTGTTTGGAGTAGAGATCGAGAGGGAATCACACAATATTCCGTAATCTTCGGCTGTTGGTCAAGAGTTTGGAGAGGATATGGACGCCGCCAAACTCTCTGTAAAGATGACTTAAATGATCACGAGGAGAAAGAATCAGGTAAAATACTGGATCGCCAGATCAGCCAAGAGGAGATTGTCTGCTAATTTTGCCCTCATGTTCTCCGCCCCCACACCGGACGATTGAAGCCGTTGTAAGTCTAACGATGATGATGGTATAAAATGACTGGGACAAATATTACCTTTTTTTTTTAAATCATCACAATCATCCCAAACCTTAAGTGGAAGACGTACATACGATTCATCACTAAAAATGCAAGAAATATTGTCGTTTCCCTGTAAGATCCTGGTACCTCGTGCTATCCTTTATCTTAAAAAGAGCCAGATCAGGCTTAAAATACAGTCAATTAATTGTCATACGTGGTACACATTAGGGTGATCATCCCTCTTTCAATCATAAAATTTTCCCGCAGTAGTTTGCAATTTCTTTTTACGGTAGCCTACCAAGGCTATAGAACCCAATCTGTCCTGCCATTCAATTCTTTTATTCAAATCAGTCAGTTAAGTGCCATACTTGATACAAGATTGGGCGATCATGTCTCATTCGATCCTTGACTAACTAGGCTTAGGATTTTACCGAGTTAGGTTGATATTTCTGCCTGCGGTAGACTTTCCCAACCAATGCTATAGAACCCAATCTGTCCTACTATTCAATAGCTGGAGAGAGAAGAGATGGATTATTATATTTCCCAAGGGTATTTGTGCGTATGTAAATGAAACGAATTCGGCTGATATTCGAACTCGAGTCTCTGATTTCTCATTCCAAAGCGATATCTATGATACATGCTTAAAATAAAGTACATTTCTCATATTTTGGCGGAAGCTGCACAGTTTTCATTTTCCAGTCTCGATAGAGTCCAAAAGCGTCTCAAAATTCTTGTAGATGACACATTATGTTCCACTTCCCACCCCCTGTTCCACAGCCGAGATGTGGCGAGCCTCACACTGTTTTATTGCTTCTTTTATTATTAATTATTTACGTTAGAACATGTGTAAACTACAAACTACTACAAAATTGTACATTTTGTTTCGACATTGAAAGAACAATGTCTCATCAGATAGTTAAGAATGATGGTAACCCTATTAATAATGATAATAATAATACCAAGAACACATACTGAAAAAATTGTGCTGGGCAAAAATGATATTCCCTGCAGACAGAGAGATATTGTTGTGTCAGCCTTTCATCTGTCAACCGTGGCATCAAGGCGAAGGAACAAACTGTATTCATCAGTCAGTAAAGGATAATGCGGTCGTAAGAGAAAAACAACGCCAAGGGACGACGTATATGTGATCAGAGAAAGTGTGAAAGATCATAGGAAGTCATTATTCATTTTGTTTCAATTAATATGCACAAGAGTGTAAATATCTGTTCATGAGCGGGATTACATTGTGGCCAAGTATCGAGAGTATTATACTCTTCAAAAGCTTCAAGGATGAGTTAGCCGAGGCGACTAGTTGGGGGTCATAATTAGATGAGAACACACTTAATCATCTGAGTATCTGAGCAGATTGTGTTTTTTTTTCGACCTTAACCCTCTAGGGCCATTCGTATCATTCGTATCAGTATTTCCCTATAAGGAAACATTTGGTATTTCCCTATAAGGAAACATTTGGTATTCATTGACTGAGCAGTCAGTACTGCTTTCATTTGAAATTTATAAAATATTTCTCTTAAAAAATTTTTCAGGAAAATATTTCTTTCAAGGCTTGTTTTCATACTGTATCAAATATGATACGAATGGCCCTAGAGGGTTAAGGCTTCTACTGGGCATAAAGTGGGGGATCAGTTCTATATTGTTATGAAGTAATAAACAGATCCCCCACTAATCAAATATGATACGAATGGCCCTAGAGGGTTAAAATAATTCTGAGTCTCAGTCCCAAGGTTTATCAAAAGCTGCAGTCATATGGCGCACACTTGGCTGTGATGCTTGTGCCCGGTATACCCTAATCGAAATGGATGCCATGATCGGTATACTGAACCTTATATTCTAGCGTTCCTTTGTTTGGACAGGGATTGATTAATAATCGTGTTATCTGAATACTGTAATTTAGTCAAATTTCACTGAAACTTTCAAGACTTATTCACAAATGAATTAAATTATTTTAGAAATGTTTCTTTTTTATATTTGTTACCCCCAACTTATTTAATTATTTGGCATTATTATATTAATGCATATATTAGTTTATATTACTTATAGTAGGTTATATTATTTGTATTAACTGATATCAGTTATATTAATTTATATTAGTTTATAGTATTTTATATCAATTATTATGAATTTATATCAGTTCATATTAGTTTATATTAGTTTATATTAAATATTATTAGTTCATATCTATTCATATTAACTCATATTAGTTTATATTAATTCATTTTAGCTTATATTAGTTTATACTAGTTATTATTATTTTATGATAATTTATATTAATTCATATTAATTTATATTAGTTTATATTATTTATATTAATTTATATTAGTTTATATTAGATTATTTTACTTTATATTAACTTATATTAGTTTATATTATTTTATATTAATTTGTATTAGTTTATATTATTTTTTATTAATTTATATTAATTCATATTAATTTATATTAGTTTATATTATTTTATATTAATTCATATTAATTTATATTTGTTTATATTATTTTATATTAATTCATATTAGTTTATACTAGATTATATTAACTTATATTACTTTATTTTAGTTTATATTATTTTATATTAATTTGTATCAGTTTATATTGTTTTATATTAAGTTATATTAGTTTATATTAATTTTCCAAGCTATAAGCATAATACACTGGAGAATGTAAACCTGTTTTATATCGTAAATAAAAAATGCAATAAAACTAAGGCATTAGTTAATGGAAAAAACATTTTTTTACTTACTATTATGAATAAAACATACTAAGGATACCATTGTTTTAAGAAAAACAATTTTTCGATAAATAATTAATTTTTGCAAGACTTGATTTCATTTTTATAAAATTTTAATTAGAATAATTTATAAAGTCTCATATCTTTAAAGTTTTTGTTTTGATTTGTACCGATTAAGTCATGTTGTTATTAAGTAAAAAACATATTTACTAATCATAAATAAAAAAGCTTCCTACAATTAATCGACCCACAATATTTAAAACAAAACTTTTGGAATGTTTTTTGTGTTTGTATAAATGTGCCATTTATTTTTGTAAATACGGACGTCAATACAAGACATTATCAGAAAATAAGAATCATAACTCTAGTAAATTTACAGTTAAATTACCTTAAATTAACTAAAATATTAAATTACGAAGAATATTTTCCTAATTTTTAAAAATTACTGGGTCGTTAAAAATTATATAAGACGGCACTCAAGTAATTTTTACAGATATGTCCACCGTAGAAAAAAAAATGAGATAAATTTTCGTCTCTCAGTCAAGCTACAAACCGGTCAACACCTTGAATAAACAGCTATCTTCGTGTTAATAATGATTTTCGGCGATGTTTTAAGCTAAAGGTAAGTAATATTTGTTTCAATCAGAATAATTAAACTTCAAATCAGCTTTAAATTAGGTTTCAAATTTTAAATCTCCCAAGTAAAGTTTCAAAAAAATACATTTCATTTGGATAGCATCCTCTCTACTCACCAGACTTAGCTCCATCTGACTTCTTCCTCTTTCCTAAATCCCACCTGTCGGATCGCCATTGTGGAAACAATGATGAGATCATATCCACCCTGGATAAGTTTTTAGGGGTCTAGGACGACACATTCTTCTGCGGTAGAATTGCAATGGTTAAGCATTTGTGGATCAAATGCATTGATGTTAAGGAGGGCTATTGAAAAACAGTGAAAAACTGTATATTTTCTCCAACTTCTTATGGATGAAGCATGAAATTTTTGAACGACCCTCGCACACTACATCGAGATGTCTGGTGATTTTCTATGCGTAGCTTAGATGTGGTCAGTCAGTAACACGTGATACACGCTTTGGGCGATCATGTCTCCAAAGAGACATGACTGACTGGGCAGAAGATTATCCCGCAGTATGTTACCATTGCTTTCAACGATAAACTTGTTGCCAGCTAAGGATATAGAACCCGATCTGTCCAATTATTTAACTCATAACTGGAGGGAAGGGACAGATTAATACCTTTCCCAAGGGTATTTGTGCGTAAGTGAACTCAAGGAATTCAACTGGAATTTGAACTCATCACTCCGATTTGTCGTTTCTAGTCGATATCCACTGCACCGTAACGCACATCCGCGTTAAATTGACGCTTACAGCACCCATCTAAATACTGACCAGTGTCGATGATGCTTAACTTCGGTGATCGGACGAGAACTGGTGTATTCAAAGTGATATGGCTGTAAGATGTAGTACAAACCAAAAGTGTGGACCACCCAGGGAGAATCAAATTCACTATACACTCGTAATTAATCTAGCGAGGTAATCTTGTAGGCAGGGTGAAGCATTGGGTAACGGATTGAGGAATTGGAGATACTGAGTTCGAATTCCAGTTGAATTCGTTACATTCACTCACGTGCTAATACCTTTGGGAAAGGCATGAATCTATCTTCTCCTTCCAGCTATGGACAAAGAGCAGGTCAGGCTAGGTTCTATAGCCTTGGTTGGCAAATAGTCTACCATAAGAATTGGCAACCTACTTTCGAGCGCCCGTAACTCAGAGGTAGAATCGCTGACTGACGCCGATTCGGTCGGGTTTCAATCCTGGGTAAAAAGTAATCGGATGTCTAACTGCACTGATGAGCTGTGATACAGCGAAACAGATGTCTGCGGATGAATATATATATATCGGAATAAACGCAGAAAGCAATGGCAACCTATAATCTTCTGCCCAGTCAGTCATATCTTTTTCGAGACATGATCACCCAAGCGTGTTTCACGTATGACACTTAACTGACTGACTGTGAGAAAACCTTCACACGACATACTGTTAGGAACCGCTTCTAGATTTGTCCAAAAAAAAATCTAATGAAACTTCTTCTAGACAGGTCCTGGGAATGACGGTAAACTGCATCCGGCAGCAAGGCTTCTGATTGGGAGGTTGGAAGGAGCATGGAACATACCTCTGAATTGCTGTTGTTTTCAGGTCCACCCTGACCCGGAGTGGTAGCACCTGTTAGTGTCCCATCTAACTGGAGTGAAAACACTATGAAAGTATACAAATACACTTTTATAGAAATCTAAACTTATTTATAAATGGATCTTTGTCTGTGTTTATGTTTGTCCGTTACCTATAGACTCCGAAACGGCGGAACCGATTTTCTTGAAAATTTACACAGTTGTACTATAAGCGTCTGTGAGTGTTCTTAGCTTGGTTTTGTGTTGAGGTACCCCCGATAAATATCGAAAATGAATAATCGAAAAAATCGGGTTATAGAAGGAGTGGTCCGATTTTAATCAAATTTGATACACTCATAGACAAAAACATAAGAAACGATATTCAGAAGTTTCAAGGTTGCAGTTCTTACAATAGTGCAGAAAATCGATAATGTATGTATATATATATATATATATATATATATAAAAGGCAAGATGTTTGTGTGTCTGTATTTTTTTCAGCTCTTTTATTTTAGTTTTTGCTTCGGGTTTGGCTCTAATTAGGTATAATTGTAGTTCTTAGTCTCAGCCATGATACCATTTACTCAGAGGACATATTTAGCCTTCAAAATTCAGTTTACGACGAAAAAAACTTATTTGATATCGATACCAGGAAATCAAAATTTGACTTACATCCATCATTTTTCTTTCAGTTTCGCTTGAAGTGGAAACAACTGTTGCTTTTTAGTCGTTCGTGCCAACGTCCAAAGAGTCTGAGCTCCAGGACCATGGATTAGTTTTAAAGCTTTCATTACACCAGAGCAACGCCAGGCTACATTGCTAGTATATACATAAAAATAGACATTTATAAAAAAAAATGTACATCTTTGAAGGAAAAATATTATCAACAATTCATTTTTGAAAAAAAATTACAATAACACATTTTTGACGGAAAAATTATTCTCCGGAAAACATTTTTTTAAATACATAAGAAGATATTTTTAGTTTTCTAAATTAAAAAAAGAATAAAAGCAAAAAAATCATTAAAATCTGACTAAATCAACCTTTTCGCTATAACCAAACATTAAAAAATACCTTAAACCCCCCACGTTTTTGGCATTAAATACCCCACAGAATTTGATATACCATTAAACAAAACTCAAATTCAAACTCAAACATTGCCCTACCCAGACTCACAAACTCTTCGAGAGAAGAAGCCGGGTTGACTAACCCAGTGTGAACACCGCCAAAAGTAGAGACAAGCTTTGTAAACATTACCCTACGTCGTATTAAAAATATTGTCTTTGAACAGATTGAACAATTTCTTCATCCAAGGATCTACTCTAACATTTGGATAATTTGAACGAATTCATCTGTCACATTACCCAGATTTCTTTCAACCACCCACGCCTCGCATTTTCATATATTCATCGAAAGTAATCCACCAAAAATATGCCCGTATTTTATATAAGATTTTTTTTTTAATTTGTCGGTAAGTCATTAATCGCTTTAACATTTCCAAACCTTTTCCCAGCACCTCGTAGGTGTTCTCAATTATAACAAAAACGTTTATCCTAAGAGTTCATCGCTGTGCCACGAAGCCCAACCTACGAACGTTTTAACCCGACATTTAATTGCTTTCTTATTAACCAAAAGGTTATGCGTACGTTACGAAACGACTTTAACTTTCCTCCTTGATTGGCTGACGAAAAGAAAATCAGTCCTCATTAAAAATTAAGGGATGTTAATTTGTAAAGGAAAACGTACTTCATTCTACGATGCGTATCATTTCGACTCCTGCAGTGAGAAAACGAAGATAATCTTATCGTCCCCAAAAAAAAAAAAAAAAAAAAAAAAAAAGAACCGGGAAAAGAAAAAAACAAAAACAAACTAAGAATGCTTCATCTTAACTTCATCAATTGTTATATATTTATTTATTGTCTTTCTCCCATTTAGAAAACTTACAGTGAGCTTTTCCCATCAGCAGAAGAAATCGTTTCCGGGAGCATCTGCACTGCGGATTGTTTTATTGATTTCAATGACTCCAGGGGTATTTATCTTGTCTTTGTTAATGTTGTTTATTAATTATTTTAGTTTTCTTTTCCAATTCTTCCGCAGTCGTAACAGATAACGGTTTGTGTTAATAATAATAATAATAATAATAATAATAATAATAATAATATATATATATATATATATATATATATATATATATATATATATATATATTATATCGCTCATTCAGTAAAATGAATTAGAGCATTCTGGCTATTGGGCTCGTATAATGATAATAGACACGCGAAAAAGTCTGCCTTCTTCTACCGAACGCCCATAGCCCAGAGGTAGAATCGCTCGGATGTAATGAAAGCTTTAAAACTAATCCATGGTCCTGGAGCTCAGACTCTTTGGACGTTGGCACGAAAGACTAAAAAGCAATAGTTGTTTCCAGTTAAAGCAAAACCGTAGACTGAAAAAAAAAAAATGAATGGATGTAAGTCAAATTTTGATTTCCTGGTATCGATATCAAATATTCTTTTTTCGTCGTAAACTGAATTTTGAAGGCTAAATGAGTAAATGGTATTATGGCTGAGACTAAGAACTACAATTATACCTACCCGAAGCAAAAAATAAATAACAGGGCTGAAAAAATACAGACATACAGGCAAATAAACAGACACACACACAAACATCTTGCCTTTTATATTTATATACATTATCGATTTTCTGCACTATTGTAAGAACTGCAACCTTGAAACTTCTGAATATCGTTTCTTATGTCTTTGTCTATGAGTGTATTAAATTTGATTAAAATCGGACGACTCCTTCTATAACCCGATTTTTTCGATTATCGATTTTCGATATTTATCGGGGGTACCTTGACACAAAACCAAGCTAAGAACACTCGCAGACGCTTATAGTACAACTGTGTAAATTTTCAAGAAAATCGGTTCAGCCGTTTCGGAGTCTATAGGTAACGGACAGACAAAGTTCCATTTATAAATAAGTTTAGATATTATAAAGTCGTATATCAAAAGACCACTCATCATTGTAACAATTTCAGTACTCATGGGAATCAAATGACCTCCACTTAGTTCGGGCCATTTCAAAAGAACATTCAAACTAGTTTGATACGTGGGGTATTGTAATTATTTACATTGTTCGGGTTTACTAGGCAAGTGGATAAAAGCTTCAGTTAGAACCAGTGATTTGACCCAGAGATTTGTGAGTTCTATACTTGGCTAAAGCAGTGGTGAACAAATTACTTAGAGAGTTGAGTTAAAGGGAGATAATCAAGGCACCTAGAAGTGGCGTCACCCATGGAACCAGAACAATATACACCAGTGATCAAAATAAAAAGTTCGGTTCGAAATTCCAATCAAGAAGTTTGGATCATACAACGGCTGAAACGTCGTAAATATGGCAATATATTTTGTTTATAAAACAGGTAAATGACAAAAGACCTAAGAAAAAATAAATACAGTAAATACACGGAAAGCGAAGGGATACTGCCAATTAGAAAAAAGTATATACTTAATACCTGTATTGAAATATAGTAAAATGTCTCTGGTCAACATAAAGAGTGTTTATTATGGATACCCACAGTACTATTCAATTTTGGGTATTCTGCTGTATTAAGTAGTGGACTGCCGGCATTTCTTCAATAGGGCCTCCAACCCTGCACTAACAGACCGGACATTTTTTCTCAGTTTTTTCTTCTTTTATATTTTTGGAGAATGTAGTAGGAAACCTCGACATTTTCGGCAAGGATATAAGAATAATCAAGAATCTCTACTGGCAGCAAACGGCCTGCATACGGACAGGTAACGACCTCAGTAGATACACAAAGATAGAAAAAGGCGTAAGACAAGGCTGTGTCTTTTCACCGGATTTGTTCAACCTATACAGCGAGAATATTTTGAGGACCCTAGATGACACACCAGGATTTATTATTGGAGGCCACAACCTGAACAACATAAGATACGCGGACGATACACTACTGATTGCGGACACGGAAAGGAAACTGCAAGATCTCATACAGAAAGTAGCAGTGGAGAGTGACAAGATGGGACTACAAATAAACTTTAAGAAAACTGAGTGCATGGTCATCAGCAAAAGATACAACCCAAAATGCCAAATACAGGCGGGGGATAACAGAATCAAACAAGTCCAAGAATTTAAGTACCTAGGAAGTGTTCTAACAGGAGATGGAAAGTGCGACACGGAGATCCGAAGGCGAATTGGCATGGCAAAGGACGCGTTCCAGAAGATGAGCAAAATACTAACACACAGGAAGATCTCAATAGAAACGAAGAAAAGAGTGCTAGACTGCTACGTGATGTCAGTTCTTCAGTACGGCTGTGAATGCTGGACAATATCATCGAAAATGAGGACAAAACTGGAAGCGGCCGAAATGTGGTTCTACAGAAGGATGCTACGGATATCGTGGACAAGCAACGACGAAGTGTTAGAAAGAATGGCAACAAAAAGGAAATTGATGCTGAGCATCAGGAAGAGACAACTGAAGTTCCTGGGACATGCAATGAGGAAGGAAAGCCTGGAGAACCTGATACTGACTGGTCAGATAGAAGGAAGGAGAGACAGAGGAAGGCAGCGGATAACATATTTGCAGGGCCTGATCAGGTGGATGACGGAACGGGGGTTGCCAGGAGCAACAGGAGCAAACATACTAAGAGCCACAAGGGATAGGGAGACGTGGAGATCCATGATCGCCTACGTCCTGAAGGGACAGGGCACATAGAAGAAGAAGAAGTAGGTATAGTTTCTTGAGGAAGCGAAAGAAAAAGGATGTAAACAGGTCGACTGTTTTCCTCGTGTGTAATGCTGGTCTCTGCTGAAGTCACCGTTCTTTTTATATATATGCCGTGTCCCTTCAGAACCTGAACGATCATGGCCTTCGCATCCGCCTATTCCTTGAGGATCTTAATACCTTTTTTCTTGTTATTCTCCCAAACCCTGCTCTGCCATCCTTTTGCTTAATCCAATCAAGTATGTCACGCGTTGTGTTCCCCTGTCTCTTTTTTCTCTTCTCCTTACATATTCAGCCAGTCAGTTAAATGCCATACAGGATAAACGCTTGGGTGATCATGTCTCGAAAGAGATATACCGGACTGGACTCGATAAAAGATTTTCTCGTAGTAGTTTGCCATTAATTTTTGCAGTAGACTGCTTGCCAACCAAGATTATAGAACTTTCCTGCTATTTAACCCATAGATGGAAAAAGAGGCGACGGATTAATACTTTCCGCAAGCGCGTAAGTGAATTCAGCGAATTTGCTAACACGCAAATAGCGTGTAAGTGAATTCAATGAATTCGAACTCAGCTCTACGATTTATCGTTCCGAGCCGATACCCATTGCACCACAACGCATGTCCTTACTCATTACGTGTACCAGAAACTTTCGCTATATTTTTTAATGTTAAGTATAAGTTTTTTTCCGTTTCCATCCTCTCCAAAACCTCGCCGTTGCTAAAATATTCAATCAATGGCATCCTCAGCATCCTTCTGTAGAACCATACTTCTGCTACTTCAAGTCTTTTCTTCATCTTTGATGAGATTGTCCAGCATTCGCCATCACCAAGAACGCATTGCAAAAGCTAAGCAGAGTATTAAGAGACTGAAAATTTTTTATTGGAAACCAAAAAAAAAAAAAAAAAATACTGGTCTGTTATGAAGCCATAAGTACACAAAGTAATTTTGGGGTGGAAGGTTCCGGCAAGGCAGAAAGCATTTGATTTCTCTCCTGTTTCAAACATACTGCCCATTTTCGCGGGTTTATCAAAATTTAATCAGAGGTCATCTATCACTGTCACAATTCAAGCGCCGATGGGGATCAAATGACCACTACTCAATTCAGGGTATTTTGAATGGAGGTTCAAACTAGTTCTGTAAGACCTGGGATTATATTTACTGCAATTATATTTTAACCATTTTTCTCTAGCCTACGTATTCTGAAGTTTAGTCTATCAGTGACAGAATTATAAAAGTAGATGCAATTAGTTTACTGAAAGACAAAGTTTGGGAATATTCCTAACATACCGTTATTGCCATAAGCACAAAAGAACGCCTTGTTAGATGTGTAGATGAAAGACGCCAACCAGGAAATATTTCTTTCATCTGAATGTAAACAGCTGTGTGAGACAAAAGGAAAGCGAGTTCGAGTTTCACCGGGAGCTTATTTTTTATTTTTGATATGAACAATTTATTAATGGTGGTAGAATGACAGTTAGCAATGAAAAAGAACTTGTGATGTATCCTTTCAGAACGTGTGAGATCGTGGCTCTCTACAACTTCCTGTTCTTTGAAACTCTAAGCAATGTCTGTCTGTAGCGGAATAAGATCCTTTACAATATTTATATTTGTGATTCGACAAGACGCAAGATTCATGAAATACTCTAGGAATAAAATAACAACGCCAATGTAACCAGAATAAACATGTATTAACAATAAACATGTATTAACAATAAACATGTATTAACAATAATACAGTAGTTCGAGAGAAAGATGCAAATTACCGCGAAAGAGTTTTCTCTCTTAGACTGTAAAGAAAGTCAAATGTTCTTTGAAGAAAAATTGATTGGAATAAAGTTTGTTCTGAAAGGAAGAATAATGTACAGACTGTTCTTGTAACGGTCTCCTACCGTTGAGTTCCCATTGAAGTTTGTATTAAAAAATGTGTGTGTATACTTACATACATGTATTTGTGCGAAATAAGTTGCGCTGCCGACTGCTACCTGCAATCGGGTGCGACTGTATGTGTATTTGTTTGAGTGAGAATTATGACGGTGCTCACTGGCTTTCAACACGTGGAAGCCTGCTTATATAGACGCGCATGGATGCGCAAAGAAAAAAAAAAGGATTTAACATGTGCACACAAGATGATCAGCTAAGATTAACCAATCACTGTCTGGTAACGTGACGTGTCCTGTAGACGAAAACAAGCGTGGTGTTTTAATGCGTATACGTGTATAGGTGCGAACATAGTGATGTTCTGCATGTCTACTTGAAATCAATCCCAGTCTTATTTCTGCCTTGCATGTTCAAAAGCCAATTAGGTTATGTTAGTCGCTGCTTCTCGTTATCCCTCCTATCTTCACCATGTGAGTATCAACGTTTCTATGCCCACTTTCCTCATTATGTGTCCGGGAAACTTCAGCTCTTTCTGATTATTATTATAAGTGCCATCTTTGCTTCCGTTTTCCTTAAGTCTTCTTCGTTGATCACGTACTGCTTTCTTGATATTTTTATACTTCTCTTCACCTGCGAAAAAATGTATTTAGACTTTACTGACATGTAGGAGGATTGATATCACGTCGAAATTCAGCACTATTTACTTTCTGGTTTCAAACGAAATCTTTCTATTTCTTAATACTTTGTTTAGCTTTTGAAAGGCATCTTTCGCGATTTCAATGCGTCGTTGGTTTTCAGTGTCACATGTTCAGTGTCACATTTTCCGTTCACTGTTAAAACATTGCTTTTTATTGATTAACTACGATCAAGGCGATAAGGCCACTAATACTCAAGGGGCTTCTGGAAAAGGATAACAGAAGATTGCGATTGGTGTGGTATTTAAATTTTTGAAGATAAAAACTGATAGGAAAACAAGAAGCAGGAATAGTGTTCCACAAACGAGAAAAGCGAGAGAAAAAGCTGTTAGCATAAAACTTACAGTAATCTATATTTATTTAAACGATGAGACTTAATTACCAGTCGAGGCGTTCATATCTCTTTCGAGATATGACTGACTAGGCAGAAGATTTTCTTGAAGTAGCTTGCTATTTCTTTCTGCGCTAGACTCGTTGCCAAACACAGTTTTGGAAACCAACCTGGCCTGCTATTCAATTCTTTTTTCCAGATCAGTCAGTTAATTGCCATACGGGAAATACGCTTGGGAGATCATGTCTCTTTCGATCCATGACTTACTAGGCAGAATATTTTCCCGCAGTAGGTTGCCATTTCTTTCTGCGGTAGAATGGTTGCCAACCAAGGCTATAGAACCCATTACGGCCTGCTATTCAATTCTTTTTTTCCAGATCAGTCAGTTAAATGCCACACGTGATACACGCTTGAGCGATCATGTCTCTTTCGATCCATGACTGACTAGGCACAAGATTTTCCCACAGTAGGTTGCCTTTCTTTCTGCGGTAGACTGGTAGCAAATCATGGCTATAGAACCTAATTTGTCCTGCTATTCAGCCCATAGATGGAGGGAGGAGCGATGAATTAATACCTTCTCCAAGACTATTGGCGAATGTGAATGCAACGAATTCAAATTTAATTCGAATTCGGCTCTCCGAGTTTTTATTCCGAGACGATATCCATCGCACGACAACGCCCATCTCCAGTCTAGTCAGTCAGTTAAGCGCCATACGTGATACACGCTTTCGGCGATCATGTCTCCAAAGAGACATGACTGACTGGGTAGAAGATTATCCTGCAGTAGGTTGCCATTGCTTTCTGCGTTAGACTGGTTACTAATCAATGCTATAGAACCCAATCTGTCCTATTATTTAACCCATAACTGGAGGGAAGAGACGGATTAATACCTTTCCCAAGGGTATTTGAGCGTAAGTGAATGCAAGGAATTCAACTGGAATTCGAACTCGGTGCGGCGATTTGTCGTTCTGAGTCGATATCTACTGCACCACAACGCACATACTAGTCTAGTAACCTTTCTAAATTCATGCAGTTTAAGTGTCAACGAGAAGAGATTATGAGAACAATCCGAGCAATCAAAAAAATTCGAGTAATAAAAATTATGTCAGAAAAATTACCTAATTCAGCACACACACACACACACACGCGCGCGCGCGCGCAAACACACGCAAACACACAGACACACACAGATATAATACTCCCGACTTTACTTCTTTTAAATAATCTAAAAAGGGCACATAAGCCGTAGAAAACGAATCAATCAAAATCAATTGTTTATTTATTCAGCGCATTTTGCACCACTGTGGTCACCACTCCCCCATATTTCTGTTGTAATTGTGGTTCATGGTGACATTTAAGGCACAAATAGTGCAATCGTTTGTCAGTTTCTTTTGCACCGGGGATGTTGAGGTTACCCCGTCCCTCTTCTCAGAAATTCTTCCGCTTACTAACCTCTGAAGCGCATTTCCTGTACCAAGGCTAGCAACTGGCCGATGGCTGCTTGGCACAAGTTGGTTGGGACAAGCAATCCCCTTCATGAGTCGGTTCGGGAAACTTTTCCGGCTACCTGTTGTGGATTCCGGGTGAGGAACCGCACAAAATAACGATAAACAAAAGCAGATATTGAGATAGAAAAGTAGGTTATATTGAACGTAATATACAAACTTGAACGCAGGTTAGTAAATCCAGGAATACTATTAGTAAGAAATATATACAAGTCTTGAAGTGAAGTCGTTGGAAATAGTACATCCGTGTATATTATTCTAGCTGAGTGGTGCTCAGAGCTAGTCTAACTTATGATGCGGTAGTCTCTGGGTAACTTCAATATCTCTCGGTAAGTTACGTATCAGTCCAGGTACTTCCGATAACTCAAACGGATCTCTACGATTACTCTCAACCTTCAACTCTTCTCTCTATGGCAGGAGTATATGTATACTCAGTCGGGTCCATTATCATATACAAAGGGGAGATCCCACAACACTACCCTCACACAGTTCAGCCAGCAGGTTGATGTCGTTGACTGGGGTGTAGCCGTCTCAGGGCCATACGAATTCTTGCAGTCATATGTGAATGTTGGTTTTAGATCAGTACAGTTCCGCACCCCAAGTAACATGAGTACAGCAGGGTCGACAGCTTCGCTTCAAAGGTACTACCACCGACGATACACCTACTAATGAAGCAATCGGTATATATATTTTAAAAGAGTCTAAGAGTCAGGCAGTTAAGTGCCATACATGATACAAACTTGGGCGATCATATCTTGAAAAACACATGACTAGCTGAGCAGAAGATTTTCCCGCAGTAGGTTGCCATTACTTTCTGTGTTAGACTTGTTGCCAACCAAAGCTATAGAACCTAATCTACCCTGCTATTTAACCAATAGCTTGAGGGAAAAACCGACGGATTATTAAATTTCCCAAGGGTATTTGCGCGTTAGTGAATGCAACTGGAATTCGAACTAGGATCTCCGTTTTCTCGTTCCAAGTCAATATCCATTGCACCTCAACGTGCATCCGGCATAAGAGTAACGACTTAAAATTTTGTTATGGTGAAGTACACCTATTCCTCAGATAATGGACTCTCCCTCGTATATTAATAAAAGTTAACAGGAAGTTAACTAGAGAAGTTCTTGGGAAGTTCTTAGGAGCTCTTAGAAGTTCTAGAGAGTTCTTTAGAGTACTATTGAAGTTCAATAGAACTATTAGTTCCAGTTTGGACATCGTTGGACTAAGGCAGTTGATATTAGTTGGCAATTAGCCGAATACTAAGGAGTCAGCTTACAGTGGAAGATTACCAAGTTCCTAACATTTTGGGTACGTTAAGTTGATTAGCAACTGATATAGCACGATTATAACCTTCAATGCGAAAACTACTCCACAATAAATTTAACCATCGTCCCATCGTCGAGAATTTAAACGGATCTCTATCTTTCGAACAAAATTGCATTACTGAACTGGCAATGTCTTGCAAGATGAAATTCAGGCAAAACGAAAAAATAAATTTAGAATAACTCTGGTTGGTTACACGTTGACAGGAACTATATTAAGAAATTATAGAAATCAGGACGCTAATTGATTCAAACTAATTAAAGAAAATAAAGAGTTTTTTTTTTAATGAAACTGCGCTGATTAAGGAAAAACAAGTGAATAGAATTAATCAAGCGCAATCGATTTTATCAAAGGACTTCGATTGGCTTATTCGGATTTCATTATTTCTTTAAGATTAAAGGAATTTCTTTTTCAGTTTCTTTTTTGACCGCTGAAAATAGAACTCGTTTTATTTCCAATGGTGGATAAAGCTCAGTTGGTAGCGAATATCTTCCAAAATAAGAGGTTCTTTTGCCTGCGTTTCTGGGGTGGGGAGTTATCAAAACTTTTTGGCTGTTGTTTTCATCTTTGATGTTTTTTATCACAACGTTTCGGCCGTTTTGTTCTTTGGTCTTCATCGGGTGTATATCGATCGAGGTAACCTACAGGTAATTCCGGACTGAACGTTTTATTTTATCTACGGTAGTAGAATGTTCTCCTTCCATTCCTCAAGTCTAGAGATACCCTCTGAAGTTATTATCTATAGTATTTCTTAGTTATTGTTCACCCGTTTCCACCGAGTCCAAGAACACCATTTAATTATCTACATTGATCTACAGATAATTATGAACTGAACCCTTCATTTAATCTACGGAGTTAGACTTTTCATTCCATTGCCCAAATCTAGAGATATCCTCCAATTCTTATCTATAGTATTGCTAAGTTATTGTCCACCCGTTTCCACCGAGTCCAAGTACAACCTTTAATTATCTGTATATTGACCTGGGTAACCTACAGGGAATTTTGAACTGAACCCTTTATTTAATCTATGAAGGTTAGACTGTTCTCATTCCATTGCCCAAGTCTAGTGATATCGTCTAGTTCTTACTTATAGTATTGCTCAGTTATTGCTCACCTGTTTCCACTGAGTTCAAGTACAACCTTTTAATTATCTATATTGATCTGGGTAACTTACAGGGAATTCTGAACTGAACCCTGTATTTAATCTATGCGGGTAGACTGTTCTCGCTCCACTCCCCAATTCTAAAGATATCGTCTAGTTCTAACTTATTGTATTGCTCACTTATTGTCTACCCGTTCCCGCTGAGACTTAGTGGCCTAGTGGATAAATGCTTCGGTTTGTGAACTTGCTGGCTTAATATTTTGTCATTTCAATCCCTGGGTCGGGCAATGTTTGAGTTTGAATTTGGTTTAATAGCATATCCTTTGTGGGTTATTTAATGCCAAAACGGTGGGTTTTAAAGTATTTTTTTAAATCTTTAGTTATAGTGCGAAGGTTGATTTATTCAGATTTTAATGAATTTTTTTTGTTTTTATTCTTTTTTTATCTTAAAGAAACTGTAAATGACAACTAGTTTTGTATTAACCCTCTAGGGCCATTTGTATCATGTTTGATACAGTATGAAAACAAACCTTGAAAGAAATATTTTCCTGAAAAAATTTTTAAGAGAAATATTTTATAAATTTCAAATGAAAGCAGTACTGACTGCTCAGTCAATGAATACCAAATGTTTCCTTATAGGGAAATACCAAATGTTTCCTTATAGGGAAATACTGTATCAAATATGATACGAATGGCCCTAGAGAGTTTGCTGAGAATAATTTTCTCCTCCAAAAATCTGTTATGGTATCAATCGCTCAATATATTTCTTTAAAAATCATATTGTTTCTCAATGTCCGGTATATGAGTAACGACCTAAAATTTAACTATTATTCCCATCGTCGAGAAATATATATATATATTTTAAAATCGTTTCACCCCCAAGATAGTGCTGCCACTGGTGCGGGGGTTACATAAGAGGAGAGTAAAGAGAAAGAGGAAAATGTCACAGGAGATATCAGAGTATGGTTAAGAGGAGGATGGGAACACTGGTGTGAAGAGATCTGCGTGAAAGTAGAGTGGAAAGGGAGAAGAACAATAAAAAATGGGTGTCGGGTAAGGATGGCAGTCAAGGAGATAAGAGATGGTAATTGACATTGCATTTTAAATCTTGTAGATTGTAGCTGTCAGGGAAGCAGGTATACAGAAGGAAGTTCCACAGGCTGAAAATGCTAGAAAAGAAGCTGTAGGAGTAAAAGTGGTGGCTGCATTTGGTTATATATATATATATATATATATATATATATACTGTTAAATATAACAGATAATGAATGTCTTTTATGTTTATTCATAAGCCGTTCTAAACATCGTATTTTGGCTTTAATTTCAGGTGAAAATAAAGACAAAATTGTCCAACATTTGGATATTTTTTTTATTATGCTGGTTCTAAGCTTTCGGCTCACGTGAGCCATTTTAATGAGGTTCCATTGAAATGTCTTGGTGTTGGGATCATTTAATGCTGCGGCATCATGTAACTTAAATTTAGTGCATCGAGGCACCCAAAATACGATGTTTAGTACGGTTCACGATTAAATATAATAGACATCCATTGTCTGTTATATTTAACAGTATATCTTCATAAAATTATCTGCTTCCTCGATATACTATATATATATATATAGAATTGTGTATTTGGGCAGCAATCCCTCCTTTTTAAGATGATTGACAATGTACTGCGATTGAACTTTTCAATTAATTTTTCTTGCGTTTGTATAAGTGTTTCTTTTTCTTGAAATGAAGTGTGTAAAGACTGTCCAAATATTATGCATATCCGAACGCTTTCGGCCATTAATTGATAAAGATTTTTATTTTTAACTGAATGTATGGATTTAATATTTTTATTATGTATATATGTAAATTTATAGGAATATTTTGTTTTCCAAGTACGGATAGCACATTTGGCTGTATTCATGTTTTCCTTTGAAGTTGCGGTTACATTTGATTGGTTTCACTGTAAAAGGGTGGGACCTAGTTGGCAGTCAAGTTCAAACGGAACTATATCTTTCTAACAAAATTGCATCTCCGAACAGGCAAGGTCTTGCAAAATGGAATTCGGGCAAAACGTAAAGAAATTTTCGAACAACTCTGGTTGGTTGCACTTTATTTAATCGCCATCCTTTCCGTCTCTTTATGCATAAATTTATTTTTCCTTTCACCTGGTTTTCATTAGATTTTTCGGTTACCTTTAACCTTTTCAGGTGCCAGAAATTCTTTCTCCTGTTCTCCTCTACGTAGCTTTGTTTAATTCGTTATCACTAAATATTATTATGTAATTCCTTGTCAGAAAACGCAACTGTGCTTCTGGAAAATATGCAAATAGTACAGTCTGATCTTCGACAATGTGTAACTGTCATACAGTTACACTTATATATTCTAATCATTTTTATTCAAATAAACACAATTATGCATATATATATATATGAAATTATTTGTTTGAACATTATTTTTGATCGATATTTGTATTTTTGTAGATATTCTGTATATAAACAAACAGTATATATATATTTATTTCTACCGGCCTGATTATTTACAATAAATTGTTGTTAAAAAAATGAATGACACACATTTTCATAGCAAAAATTTATAGTAAATAATCAGGCCGTAGAAATATTTAAATAATACTATTTGATTATAAACAGAATATCTACTTAAATACTGGTATCGATCATGAATAATGTTCAAACAAATCATTTCAAATATATATATATATATATATATATATATATATATATATATATATATATAAACAATAGCTACTTACCGCTGTTTACGCATCGTTCTCCAGCAATGGATTCAACAGTCTTGGCTACTGGCGATTTTATGCATCGTCTGTACAACACGCTAATGTTTGCCTTCCTTCACTGTGCAAGAGGTAGAATCTCTGATTGATGTCAAATCGGTTGCGTTTCTGTCCCAGCTGGAAGCACCAGGATGTCTAACCGTACTGATGAGTTGCGATGCAGTGAACCAGGACTGTCTGTGGATGACTATATATATATATATAGTCATCCGCAGACAGTCCTGTTTCTTAGCTATGGGCGCTCGGTGGAGGAAGGTAGATTTTAGCGTGTTATATACACGAAGTAAACGCACACCAATAGCCTGTTCAAATTCATGACTGAATTAACGATGCGTAAATAGCGGTGAGTAGTTACTGTTGAAATGAGTTATTTCCGCAACCTATGTTTCAAACTTTCGGTATCTTCAGGCGGTTTGCAATAATTGATTTTTCCGTTTTTCAAACTTACGAAAAGGGATTTTTTACGAACAAAATACAGAAAATTTTCAAAATTAGGAAGGAGTTATTCAAGGATTTTACATTTTTATCTATGTATGTATTTTCTAGGTATGATTACATCTGGACATAATTTACGATCTTTCATTTAATATTTTTTTTAGTTCTGAGAACAACATAATAGCTAACTTTTCTTCCTGGCAAAATCTGCATATATTGCCAGTGTTGCATGTTTTAGCTATTTTCACTATACTTCAAGTTATATCAGGGTCTTTGCCACTTTTCAATTTTAATCTAGCCAGTTTGGTACAATTTCTAAGGTTTTCCAGTTTAAATGCAGATTTATGATTATTTTAACTGATTTAAAAACTGTCTTTGGTGGACCGCAAATATGGTATCTTTGTCCATGTATATCATGTACCTCTACTTTGTAAATAACCCTTTCTGTTTTACAAAGTTTGTTAAAGGGCGTTTGTTTTTGTCCCTATAGTTACAATCCTTATTAGAGATGTTATTTTGTAGGTTTCTGACGTTTTTTTATGTAATTTTCAAAAATTAAAAGTACAACTGTAACTTAATTTGATTGAATTCCGATTGAAATTTTGTTTAATTCTGAGTTTTTCGGGAACTGTTAGCTGATTAATTTAAAAAAAAATATATTTGCCCTATTTTGGATTTTACTTCTAAGTTGGACGCTGGGTTGAAACAAATAATGTTTCGATTACTAATATTATTTTTCTTTTATTTGTTTAGTTGTGGTTTGTATTCTAAAATTTTCTCAGGCCAGATTCTTTTAAGGCATTTTCATATTTTTTTCTTTTCATCAAAGATGCTTTGTTTGTTTGTCTTAAAGAATCTAGCCATAAGAACATTTTAGAATACAAACCTCAGACAAACAAATAAAAAAATAATAGAAATCAAAACACACACACACACACACACACACACACACACACACACACACACACATATATATACGTATGTAAATTATGTATGTATATGTGCGTATATTCATCTGTACATGTGTCTGTATAACAATATATGATTGTATATGTATACACCACGCAACCCTCGTTCCGTCATCCACCTGATCAGGTCCTTCAAATATGCTTTCCCCAGTCTCTTTTTCCCACTATCTGGCCTGTTAGTATTAGGTTCTCCAAGGCCTCCTTCCTCATTGCATGTCCCAGGAACTTTAGCTGTCTCTTCCTGATGCTCAGTATTAATTGCCTTTTCGTTTCCATCCTTTCCAAAACCTCATCATTGCTCACATGCTCAGTCCATGATATTCGCAGCATCCTCAGAATAGTCTTGCTGTACAAGTTGAATAGAAAAGACATATCCTTGTCTTACGCCCCTTTCTATCTTTGTATATCTGCTAAATTCGTTACCTGTCCGTACGCAGGAGGTTTGCTGTCAGTAGAGATTCTTGATTACTCTACAGTCTTTCCCAAATATGTCGAGGCTGCCGAGTATCTCCATCAATTCTTTTTGGCGTATTTTATCAAACGCCTTTACAACATATACACTACCGGCTATAATTATTAGGCCACCCCAGTTTAAAAATAAAATTGATGTATTTCATACTATGTTTAGTATTTATTGCCAAGTGGATAATTCTAAATGAAAATAGAATGGTTCTTTTGTTAATACTGCACAATAACATGTGCATCAGATGAACTGTTCTGGTATCAAGTTTTTGTGCTCTCTTCCCCATGCCAGTCTCTTCTTCTTATTGGCAGGCCGAAGCAAAGGTTTCCTATCTGCCTTGTAAAATTTTGCAAAGTAATAATAACAAAAGAACCATTCTATTTTCATTTAGAATTATCCACTAGACAATAAATACTAAAAATATTATGACATACATCATTTAAAAAATGGTGTGACCTAATAATTATCGCCGGTAATCTATATTAATATACTTTTTTTTTTTTAATCATATCACCCCAAGCAAGGCGGTAACGCCACTGATGCGCAGGGAGCTACGTAAGGGTAAAAAGAATGGAAAAGAGAAAGCCGGAAACCACATCCTAAACAGGAAACAAGGGATGAGCCTCTTCACCTGTTCAATAGATGTGGCTGGAGTGTGAACCGGGCGATAGTTTAGTCTATCTACTCCAATTGAAAAAAAAAAATAATAATAAAAAAGGAAAAGAGTGAAAAGATTGGAAAAGAGAAAACCGGAAACCGCATCCTAAACAGGAAACAAGGGATGAGCCTCTTCACCTGTTCAATAGATGTGGCTGGAGTGTGTACCGGGCGATAGTTTAGTCTATCTACTCCAATTGAAAAAAAAAAAATTAAAATAAAAATAAAAAAGGAAAAGAGTGAAAAGATTGGAAAAGAGAAAACCGGAAACCGCATCCAACTTACTGTTGAGTAACATACATTAAGACATAAAAAACCGAAAAAAAAAAAAAAAATCCGAACCCCTGAAAGTGAAAGGAGGGAAATATATATATTTAAAAATAAATATCAGTCAGTCAGTTAGTTAAGTGCCATACGTGATACACGATTGGCTGATCATGTCTCGAAAGATACATGACAGACTGGGCAGAAGATTATCCGTAGTAGGTTGCCATTGCTTTCTGCTGAAGACTGGTTGCCGACTAAGGCTATAGAACTGTTATTTAACCCATAACTGGAAGGAATAGACGGATTAATTTGGGTATTTGCGCGCAAGTGAATTTCGCTGGAATTTGAACTCGGCTCTCCGATTTCTCGTTCCGAGCCGATATCCAATGCACTACAATGCACATCCAATAAATATACAAAATAAATATACAACGGTCTTCATTAAAATAGAGA
The DNA here is from genome assembly GCA_037127315.1 of Ascarosepion bandense. Lineage (NCBI taxonomy): Eukaryota > Metazoa > Mollusca > Cephalopoda > Sepiida > Sepiidae > Ascarosepion > Ascarosepion bandense. The sequence continues at coordinate 3,445,470 of JBBBDQ010000891.1, read as the reverse complement.
AGTAGTTTTGGCAAATACTACACTCTGATCCTTGACAGAAATGTGTATCTGTCACCCCGTTACACTTATTCATTGTAATACAATATAATAGTATAGCTTCTGGTAACGAAAGGTCTTTGAGGAAACATCTAAAAAAAGGTGATCGGATACGTGTGTTTGACACCTCAAAAACAAGAAGATACCTTTTGTGACAAAAGTGGGTTTTCATAAGCAACGGACTGAAAGTCGGATAGACATGTTTTAAAGCATCATCTTTCTTTCTGCTCTTCACAGCCATGGCGGCGGAAAGATGACACGAAACCTGACGCGAATTCACATCGATTGTACATCCGGAATATTGATTAGGATCCCAAACATCTGCTGGGATTCAGGGACCGTAAAACACAAGAAAAGTTTTTCTTTTCTTTTTATTTCATGTTTTTTTTTTAACTTTTACCATTCAGTTATTCTATCAATGAGAAAAAAAGAATTACAAATTCTTTCTTTCTTTCTTGTTAATATAAACATTTTTTTCTTTCTTTCTTTGTTTCTGTCACTTTTCTCTCTGTTTTTATTTTTATTTTTATTTATTCCATCAATGAGAAAGAAAGGAAAAAAAAAAGGAATATATTCTTTCTTTCTCGCTAATATAAACAATTTTGCTTTCTTGCTTTCTTTCTTTCTTTCTTTCTTTCTTTCTTTCTTCTATCTGTTTTTTTTTATTTTTAATTATTCCATCAATGAGAAAGAAAGAAAAAAAAGAATATATTCTTTCTTTCTTTCTCGTTAATATAAACAATTTTTCTTTCTTTCTTTCTTTCTTTCTTTCTTTCTTTCTTTCTTCTGTCTTTCTTTTACTTTTCTGTCTATTTTTTATTTTTCATTTATTCCATCAATGAGAAAGAAAGAAAAAAGAACCCATATTTTCTTTCTTTCTCGTTAATATGAACAAATTTTCTTTCTTTCTTTCTTTTTTCTTTCTTTCTTTCACTTTTCTATCTGTTTTTTATTTTATTTTATTTTTTAATTATTCTATCAATGAGAGAGAAAGAAACAAAAGAATATATTCTTTCTTTCTTTCTCGTTAACATAAACAATTTTTTCTTTCTTTCTTTCTTTCTTTCTTTTTTGTTTTCTTTTTTTTAAATTAATTCTTTCTCTTTCCCATTAGCCTTTCTTTTCTTTCTTTGTTTTTTGTTTCGTTGTTTGTTTTGTTTGTTTTTTACACTCTTGTATTACTTCTGACTTTTTCTAGCTCACTATTTTCTTTCTTTCTTTCTTTCTTTCTTTCTTTCTTTCTTTCTTTCTTTCACTTTTCTGTTAATTCTTTCTTTGTCTATCCCCACTAGACTTCTTTCTTTCTTTCTTTCTTTCTTTTAGAAGGGAAATAATTTAATATTTCAACTATCAATTAAGACATTCAATTAACTAGTTTATCTAAGGTAATCGTTTTTTTTTTTTCATATTTTTTCATTCGTTCTTTATTTAATATATTTATTTATTTATCGTTTTCTCTTTTTCATTCGTTTATTATTTTTTAGTTTTCTTTTTCCGTTAATATGTTTTTGCTTTCTTTCTTTTTAATTGAGCCGTAGTTTCACTTTTCAATTTTCTTCATAGTTCCTTTCGTTATTCTTCATTTATTCATTAATAATTAATTCATCATTCTTTGTCTTTTTCTTTTTTCTTTTTCATCTATCTTCTAACATTCTCTCAATTATTCTTTCTTTTACTTTCTTCATCAAAATATTTTCTCTTTCTTATTTCTATTTTATTGAGCCTTTCTTTCACATTTATATTTTTAATTATTAATATATTTCTTTCTTTCTTTCCTTCGACATCATTAATATAGTAATCTCTTTCTTTTTTCTTTCTATTTTCTCTCTTTCCTTCGTTGTTTTTTTCTTTAGTTATTTATTTCAATATAGCAATCTCTTTCTTTGTTTTTTCTTTCTTCCTTTCATTCTTTTTCTTTCTTTCTTTCAACGTCATTAATATGGCTATCTCTTTCTTTTTTCATTCTTTTTTTTCTTTCAACGTCATTAATATAGTCATCCCTTTCTTTCTTTCTTTTTTCTTTCTTTCTTTCTTTCTTTTTCAACGTCATTAATATAGCTATCTTTTGCTGTCATTCTTTTTTCTTTCTTTCATTTTTCTTTTTTCTTTCTTTCTTTCTTTCTTTCTTTCTTTCTTTTTTTCTCTTTCTTTCAATGTCATTAATATAGTCACCTCTTTCTTTCTTTTTTCTTTCTTCTTTTCATTATTTTTCTTTCTTTCTTTTTCAACGTCATTAGTATAGCCATCTCTTTCTTTCTTTCTTTCTTTCTTTTTCAACGTCATTAGTATAGCCATCTCTTTCTTTCATTTTTTCTTTCTTTCTTTCTTTCTTTCAACGTCATTAATATAGCCATCTCTTTCTTTCGTTTTTCTTTCTTCCTTTCATTTTTTTCTTTCTTTTTCAACGTTAATAATATAGCCACCTCTGTCTTTCTTTTTTCTTTCTTTTGTTATTCTTTTTCTTTCTTTTTCAACGTCATTAATATAGCCATCTCCTTTTCATTCTCTTTCTTTCTTTTTTTCTTTTTTTCTTTCAACGTCATTATTATAGCCACCTCTTTCTTTCTTTTTTCTTTCTTCTTTTCATTCTTTTTCTTTCTTTCTTTCTTTTTCAACGTCATTAATATAGGCACCTCTTTCTTTCTTTTTCTTTCTTTTTTCTTTCTTTTTTCATTCTTTTTCTTTCTTTCTTTTTCAACGACATTAATATAGGCATCTCTTTCTTTTATTCTTCTTTCTTTCTTTCTTTCTTTCTTTCTTTTAGCCTTTCTCTTCAAATTCCATTTTTTCATTATCTTTATCAATTCTACAAACCCATGTTTTTTTTTTATCTTTTCAACCATCTTCTCTGATTTATGATTCATTCTATCTTTTGTCATTTCATTTTCCTTATCTAAGTCCCTTTTTAATAATGAGCCAATGCAAAAATGTACTCAAACTTGATTTTAAAAAAAGCCCTTTTTATCATGTATTCTCGAACATTTTACAATTCTGGTAGTTCTCACGGTGTTTTTAGTTTATCTTTTTCTTATTATACATTCATTTATATATTTACATATGGGATCTATAATAATAATAATAATAATAATAATAATATATATATATATATATATAATTCAAAGGATTATATTAATAAATTGTACAAGGTATATTCAAAAATTTTTCTACCCCACTCGATTTGTCTGAGGGCTCTCTATGAACTATCGAATGACTCTTTATCAATTGTCTGAGGACTCCCTATCATTTGTCTGAGGGGCCCCTATCATTTGTCTGAGGGGCCCCTTTCTGCCTTACATCAACATATCTGATGCATGGTAATCTTCTGGAGAGTGACACATTGCACCTTCACGAACTAACACTGACCAGTAGGGATTGCTATATTAAATTACACGCAAATAACCATTGGGAATTCACCACTTCTCCCCCAGTTAGGGAGTAAATACTGGGTCTTCTATCAGTAAATCATTATGGTCTTCCCAAACATCTTATTTTTTTTACTTTAGATAACGTTGATAGCCGTGAGAAAAAAAAATCAATGTAGCGCGCACGCGCGCGTGCACACGTACACACACACACACACACACACACACACACACACACACACAGGCACACACACACAGGCACACACACACACACGCATATATATATATATATATATATATATATATATATATATATATATATCCCGCTTTTAACGCTAATGGAAAGGCAGTCAACTGCGAGGTTTAGTTCAGCGCCATTCTCTTTACTACCAGTTATTTAACTTTACTGCCAGTTTTGTGCGTTGTGGTGCAGTGGATATCGGCTCCGAAGAAGTAATCAGGAAGCTGCGTTCGAATTCTAATTGAATACCCTTGGGAAAGGTATTAATCCGTCTCTTCTCTCCAAATAACAGGACAGATTGGGTTCAGTAGCCTTGGCAATCAAACAGTCTACTGCAGAAAGTAATGGCAATCTACTGCGGCATATTCTCCTGCCCAGTCAGTCATGTCTCTTTCTGGACATGATCACCCAAGCGTGTATCACCTCTGGCACTTAACTGATTGACTGACCAGTTATGAAAGCGCTTGCCGAGTGTTTGCAATTTAAAAATATAATTTTATTTTTGCAATAATTATGCCATCAGGTAGTGAAGAATTTATATATCCTCGCTATGATAAAAGATGAGTATATATATATATATATATATATATATATATATATATATATATATTGAAAGTTTATAATAAAAACATAGTTTACTGCAACGTAAAAGTCGTTGTGTTTCGATACTATCTTATTAGCAACCTTTTCACTACCTGACGAGGTACTAATAAGATAGAACGGAAATACAACGGCTTTCGTGTTGCAAGAAACTAGGTTTTTATTATAAACTTATAATAAAAATATTACCATATATAATGCTCTGCTAAGTATCGAGCACTCTTAATAAAGTAAATAATTACAAACAGTGAACGGCCAGCCCATTAGTTTGTACTACTTCTAAGATATATATATATATATATATATATATATATATATATATATAAACTTATTTATAAATGGAACTTTATCTCTGTGTGTGTGTATGTGTGTGTGTCTGTGTATCCGTTACCTATCGAAACGGCTGAACCGATTTTCTTGAAAATTTACACAGTTGTACTATAAGCGTCTGCGAGTGTCCTTAGCTAAGATTTGTGTCGAGGTACCACCGATAAAGATCGAAAATCGATAATCGAAAAAATCGGGTTATAGAAGGAGTGGTCCGATTTTAATGAAATTTGATACACTCATAGACAAAGAAATAAGTAACGATATTCAGAAGTTTCAAGGTTGCAGTTCTTACAATAGTGCAGAAAATCGATAATATATATATATATATATATATATATATATATATATATATATATAAGGCAAGATGTTTGAGTGTGTGTCTGTTTATCTGCCTGTATGGCTGTATTTTTTCATCCCTTTTATTTTAGTTTTTGCTTCGGGTTTGGCTCTAATTAGGAATAATTGTAGTTCTTAGTCTCAGCCATGATAACATTTACTCAGATGACTTATTTAGCCTTCACAATTCAGTTTACGACGAAAAAAACTTATTTGATATCGATATCAGGAAATCAAAATTTGACTTACATCCATTCATTTTTCTTTCAGTCTTCGGTTTCGCTTTAACTTGAAACAACTATTGCTTTTTAGTCTTTCGTGCCAACGTCCAAAGAGTCTGAGCTCCAGGACCATTGATTAGTTTTCAAGCTTTCATTACACCCGAGCAACGCCGGGCTATACTGCTAGTATATGTATATTATTTCTTTGCTTATTTCTTTGCTTATTTCTAAATGTAAGATACCCACTAGTAGGTACATTAATATATATGTTGCCGTTATTTTAGACCCCATATCGATATAAATATATTGCCGTCATTTTTAACTGCACGGACCCACCCGTTAATTCATAATCAATGACTATTTTGTCACAAAAATATTTTTTTCTTGAAATGACTAAAAGAGGAAGCCATATTATTAACGATGAACTGTTAACCCATTTTCTGCATTTTTCCAGTGTATGTGCACGAAGAACAGCTGCTATCGGCACCAAAAGAGGTAACTACGGTCCTACTACATATTCTGGTATCGTCCGTTGAGTTCCCTTTTGCACAAATCTTCATCTACTGCTTTATATAATTGGTTGGCAACCAGTCTAGGAGAATGAAAGCTCTCAATTCAAAACCAGTTGAAAATTCACCCACTCTGTAAATAAGATATTAACCCAAAACCCGCATGTAGGTTAGAAATCTATGGCCACGTAGTTCACAGGGGAGTTCTAGTTGTACTAACGATGTGGAATAGGAGGGCGACGTGGAGAAAAAAAGCATAGATGTGCACAGCGGAGCGGTTTTCGTACTTCAACCGGGATTTGCGTGTCGATTTGCGTGTCGATTTGCGTGTCGAGTTCAGATTCCTCAAATTGAGGCTGAGGCGTTCGCTTTTTGCAAAACTACCCTTAGAAAGGTATAGATCCATATATCCCCCTCCCAACTAGGTTTTAACAGGAAGGCAAATTGAACTAAATGACGTTCGTTGGCGATAGAAAAAGCTGAATTCAACATTGGTTGGGGGTCGGTCTGGCATCCTGTAAAACTCTACTGGCTAGGGGAACCACAGTAGGGACGCCTTGTGTCGTGAGACTGTGTCTCTATATTTCACATTGTCACTTTAGGAAGGTTGGGGTCACTGTGTCGGGAAATATTTCCGCCTGAATCCATTTTGCACATATACAAATCAACCATCCGTCTGTGCATAGAATACTGTTATCATATCCGGTGTGGCGCCCCTGCTGTTCATCTCAGTGTTCTCGACAGGCTCCAGAGGAGAATCTGTAATGTGTTAGGACCCGACCTGGCAGCTTGACTCCAGCTACTTTCTCACCGGCGGGATGTGGCTTCTCTCTGTCTTTTCTACAAATATTTTCATGGCTTCTGCTCCGACGAATTTGAGTCATGGTGCCTCCATCAACAAGAATTTACTCGTGAAACCAGACTGGCAACGAAATCCAACCTATTTACAGTTGGATCAACTAAATGCAACCGTCGATTCTACTTCAGTAGCTTCTTTTCTCGCACTTCCCGCCTGTGAAACTCCTTTCCATATACTTGCTTTCCTAGCGGCTAAAACCTCCAAGAATTTAAATGCAATGTCAATTCCCATCTCTTATGCACTTGACTCCAGTCCTTTCTACAACCCCCCGTATATATTGTTCTTTTCCTTTCTCTCTACCTTTGCAACTGTCTTCACACCTGTGTTCCATCCTTCTTTTGCTCGTTCTCTGACACCCCCTGTAACTGGTTTGTCTTTTTTTCACTCTCCTCCTGACTAAACTTTTACTATTATGTAGCCATCTGCGCATCAGTCGTGTTACCACCTTGCTTGTGGTGAAAAAGAGATGTTATTTTCGCTAAGGTTTGCAAAGGATGTACTTGATCATATAAAGACAAAAAAAATAAAATAAATGAGGCTTACGGCCATATCACGTTGAATACACCGGTTCTCGCTCGATCACCGAATTTAAACAACGTTGAGCCTGGTCAGTACATAGATGGGCGAGCTCTTGGGAATACCAGGTGCTGTAAGCGTTTAGTGACAGATGTGCGTTGTGGTGCAGTGGATATATGCTCGGAAAGAGAAATCGGTGAGCCGAGTTCGAATTCTAGTTGAACACCCTGCATTCACTTAAGCACTGGTACTCTTGGGAAAGGTATTAATCCGCACCTTCCCTCCAGTAATGGGTTAAATAACAGGGTAGGACTTGGGGACCCTGCCCTTAAAAAACAAATCCCAATGAATCTTGATACTCGAAAAGAAAAGAAGTATTACTAGAGACAAAACTTATATAAAAAATACAACAATAAATTGTTGAAAGAAAAAGGTATTATCAGCAATAAATAGATGAAAAAAATTAGTTGTCAATAAATGACCTGCCGAGATTGATATGCCATAAAACAAAACAACCAACCAACCAACAAAAAAAAAACAACAAAAAAAAAATCGAAAAATAAACTTTATTGATATTTATGGTGCTTCGAGGTTTTTCATGAAACCCTTTTATAATCAACTCGCAGTATAGCCCGGCGTTGCTCGGGTGTAGTGAAAGCTTTAAAATTAATCCATGGTCCTGGAGCTCAGACTCAGCCTAAAGAATATTTGTGTGAAGTTTGGTGAGAATCGATTAAAAATTGTGAATTTGTATAAAGGACATACAGACAGATAAACAGACACACACACAAACATCTTGCCTTTTATATATATATATATATATATATATATATATATATATATATATATATATATATCTTATCGATTTTTTGCGCTATTGTAAGAACTGCAACCTTGAAGCTTCTGACTACGTTTCTTATGTCTTTTTCTGTGAGTGTATCAAATTTGATTAAAATCGGACCACTCCTTCTATAACCCGATCTTTTCGATTATCGATTTTCGATATTTATCGGGGGTACTTCGACACAAAACCTAGCTAAGAACACTTGCAGACGCTTTTGTACAACAGTGTAAATTTTCAAGAAAATCGGTTCAGCTGTTTCGGAGTCTATAGGTAACGGACACACACACACACACACACACACAGAGACAAAGTTCCATTTATAAACAAGTTTAGATAACAATCATAATTACTTTACCCCAAGCAAGGCAATAAAAACACTAAGACGAACACATGTTAGAGAATATGAGAAAATTTTAATAAGAACAGAAGACAATAAAAGAACAAGAATTAAGACGGCAGAAGATAAAGATTGATACTGCATTTAACTGCGTTGCTAATTTAAACATCTCTAGTTTTGTAAATATCTTGTTCTATGTCGTGAGTGGTTATGGCTCTTCACAATCTCCTATACTCTATAGGTTTTAACAAAGTTCGTCTTTATACAATCTTTCTCATTTTGTATTTTTTTATGATTTCACACCAAGCAAGGCAATAAAGCACACCAAAATGCAATGACTTACTGTTAGAGAATATGATAATATCATTTGGGTGTTGGGGTTTATTCTACAAAAAATTAAAGTCTGGCATTGAGAAAATCCGGTAAAAAGACGCATCCTTGTCTTACGCACCTTTTTATCTTTGTATACCTGCTGAATACGTTACCTGTCCGTATGCAGGCAGTTTACTGCCAGTAAAGATTCTTAATTCCTCTTATGTCGTTCCCAAATATGTTGGATCAGTTCAATTTGTACACCGAGATTATTTTGAGAACCCTAGATGTTATGCCAGGATTTGTAATAGGAAGACACAATTTGAATAGTTCAACATCTTACTGCCCATAAACAGACAGGCAGTACGGCTTCCGCTTCGCCAGGTCTACAGCTAACGATCGTCACGGAGTATATATACAAGGCCCTTGATATGTCCGGCGAAGCTCGTGCTGTTGCCCTGGACATCTCCAAGGTTTTTAATAGGGTTTGGCACGCTGGCCTTCTACGCAAGTTACGGGGTTATGGTATCACCGGAAGCTTGTTTGATCTGATTCATTCTTTCCTATTTAAACGCTTCTTTTTTCGCACTTCCCACCCGTGGAACTCTCTTCCATATTCTTGCTTTCCTGACGGCTACAACCTCCAGGAATTTAAATGCAATGTCAATACCCATTTCTTAACCACTTGGCTCCAGTTCTTTCTACAACACCCTATATATCTTTTCCTTTCTCACTAGCTTTGCAACTGTCATCACACCTGTATTCCCACCTTTCTCTTGCTCCTTTCTCTGACACCCTCTGTAACTGATTCGTCTTCTCTTTACTTTCCTCCTCTCTAATCTTTTTCTCTTAAGTAGTCTTGCGCATCAGTGGCGCTAGCGCCTTGCATGGGGTGAAACGATTAAAAAAGACATAAGGTATGCAGATCATACAGTGCTGATTGCAGATACGGAAAGCAAACTACAAGACCTCCCAGGGAAAATAGTTGAAGAGAGTCACAAAAAAGAATTACAAATAAACTGCAAGAAAACCGAATACATGGTCATCAGCAAAAAGAGCAGCCCAAAATGCCAAATACAGGTAGAAAAATTTAAATAGCTGGGAATTGTTCTAACAGAAGACGGAAAGTGCGATACAGAGATCTGAAGTCGAATTAGTATAGCAAAGGACGCGTTCCAGAAGCTGAGTATTAAGAGACAGGAAACTTTTATTAGAAACAAAAAAGAGAGTACTAGATTTCTATGTGATGTCAGTTCTTCAATATGGCAGTGAAGGCTGCACAATATCATCAAAGAGGAAGGAAAAACTTGAAGCAGCTGAAACGTGGTTCTACAGAAGGATGCTGCGGATATCATGGATCAAGCATGTGAGCAATGATGAGGTTTTGGAAAGAAAGGAAACAAAAAGGAAATTAATACTGAGCATCAGGAAGAGATAACTAAAGTTCCTGGGACATGCAATGAGGAAGGAAGGTTTGGAGAACCTGATACTAACAGACAAGACTGGGGAAAGCAGCGGATAACATATTTGAAGGGCCTGAGCAGGAGGATGATAGAACGGGGGTTGCGTGGTGTTATAGGAGAAAGTGTGCTCAGAGCCACCAGGAATAGGGAGATGTGGAAGGCCGTGATCGCCTACGCGCTGAAGGGACAACAAGAAGAAAAAGATTTGAGAAAATCGGATAAAAGCCTGATATACCTCTTAATTCAGAAGTCTGTATTGCTTGCGACTAAAAATATTCTTTCAATGTGGGATCACATGACATTTTATTTAATTAATTCACCCGAAGCAAGGCAAAAAAAAAAATTACTAATACACAAGGAGTTGCTGAGTGTTATAGTATATCAGTTAAGTGAAACACCCTTGGGCGATCATGTCTCGAAAGAGGCATGACTGACTAGGCAGAAGATTATCCCGCAGTAGGTTGCCATTGCTTTTTGCGGTAGACTAGTTGCCGACCAAGGTTAAAGAACCCAATCTGTCCTGTTATTTAACCCATAATTGGAAGGAATAGACGGATTAATACCTTTCCCAAGGGTATTTGCGTGCAAGTGAATGCAATGAATTCAGCTGGTATTCGAACTGGGTTCCCCGATTTCTCGTTCCGAGCCGATATCCAATGCACCACAACGCACATCCATAGTATATAAGTAGTCTATTAAAGAGAGAGGACAATAAAAGTCATAGAATGAAGATAAACTGCATTTACATTTTTGAAGATAATAGTTGACAGGGAAACATGAAGCTGAAAGTGAGTTCCACAAGCGAAAATTACGATAGAAGAAACTGATATCATAAAAATAAATGAATTTAAAAGACAAAAGATAACGACTAACGTTGCACTTAAATTTTTGAAGATCTAAGTTGACAGAGAAGCAAGAAACCGGAAAAGAGTTACACAAGTGACAGGCTCGATAGAAGAACCCTTTAGTACAGAACTTAAGAGTTACATCCAGCCATATTAACTATAAAATGATGTAAAACATAATTACTTCACTATCTATCTAGCTAGCTATCTTGGGAAATGATAACATTTATGAGAATACAGTTCTAATAATAAAAATTCATCTATATAAAATATTTTCTCGGAATATAGTGATAATGTCCAAAAGGAACCTTTGAGAAAATGACGTTCTATATTGTCTGCGGCTTCATATACAGTTTTATTTTATTAAATTTATGAAAATAAAAAAGCGCATTTGAAAAAGATTTTTTCCGAGTTTACTTTTCAATTTATTAATATTGTCTTCATCTAAACTTATTTATAAATGGAACTTTGTCTCTGTGTGTGTGTGTGTGTGTTACCTATAGACTCCGAAACAGCTGAACCTATTTTCTTGAAAATCTACACAGTTGTACTATAAGCATCTGCGAGTGTTCTTAGCTAGGTTTCGTGTCGAGGTACCCCAATAAATATCGAAAATCGATAATCGAAAAACTCGGGTTATAGAAGGAGTGGTCCAATTTTAATCAAATTTGATATACTCACAGACAAAGACATAAGAAACGATATTCAGAAGTTTCAAGGTTGCAGTTCTTACAATAGTGCAGAAAATCGATAATATATATATATATATATATATATATATATTAAAGGCAATATGTTTGTGTGTGTGTTTGTTTTTCTGCCTGTATGTCTATATATTTTTCAGCCCTTTTATTTTAGTTTTTGCTTCGAGCTTGGCTCTAAGTAGGTATAATTGTAGTTCTTAGTCTCAGCCATGATACCATTTACTCAGATGACTTATTTAGCCTTCAAAATTCAGTTTACGACGAAAAAAACTTATTTGATATCGATATCAGGAAATCAAAATTTGACTTAATCCATTTATTTTTCTTTCAGTCTACGGTTTCGCTTTAACTGGAAACAACTATTGCTTTTGAGTCTTTCGTGCCAACATCCGAAGAGTCTGAGCCCCAGGACCATTGATTAGTTTTAAATCTTTCATTACACCCGAGCAACGCCGGGCTATACTGCTAGTATATATATATATATATATATATATATATATGTTTAACTGTAATGACGCTAACTGACAAAATTACTTTTTTGTCAGTAGTTTACTGTTAGAAAGGCATTTTAGGCAAGCATGGTTTTTTGTCATAAAGTGCTTAATGTCAAGATAAGGATAATGCGTTAATAGAATTAAGAATTACTGTGGAGAGTTTTGGCACTTATTTGATTTTACTACTGAACAAGTTAAAGCAAATAACCCTGACGAGTGAAGCCATCACAATAATGCTTTCCCGAAATTTTGAAGTTGGCATGACTGAAATAATATTGTTCAGCTAAGTGACAAACTTCTCATATGAATTATATATATATATATATATGGTTCTTTTGTTAATACTGCACAATAACATGTGCGTCAAATGAATACATAAACATTTAATAATTACCTATATTACATTTACATCAATGAAAGAATGAAGAAAATTTAGTGTGATTTGTAAAGTTTAAACAAATAATAATACTGAGCATCATTTTTAACTTTTAAAAGGAAATTAATACTGATCATCTGGAAGAGACAGCTAAAGTTCCTGGGACATGTCATGAGGAAGGAGGGCTTGGAGAACTTGATACTAACATGCCAGATAGAAGGAAAAAGACAGGGGAAAGCAGCGGATAACATATTTGAAGGGCCTGAGTAGATGAATGGCAGAACGTGTGTAATAGAAGAAAGCGTGCTAAGAGCAAACAGGGATACGGAGACGAGGAAAGCCATGATCGCCTACGTCCTGAAAGGACAGGGCACATAGAAGAAGAAGAAGAAGAAGAAGAAGAAGAAGAAGACAATCTAGGGAGAAAGATAGCCTATTTACATTTGGCTTATCTCCTTGTATTAAAACGGTTTTCCAAAATTTCGAGTTTTTCTTTGCATATATTCAAACAAGCTTGATTAAAAAGAACTGACAATGTCTGTCTGTTTAATTTTTTTATTGTATTTTTCTGATTTTTGAATAAGGTGTTGAGTATTGTGTTTGAAGTTGTGGATAAACTGACAGAAATTCATATTTTTTTTATTTGTTGTTCAAGTAATTTTCGACTTTCACAGTCCTTATCAAGAACTGATACGGTGTCTGCGTGGTAGTTAAGTATTCTTTGTCCTCATCCTGGGTTTTTTTGGATGTTTGAAATGATTTAACCTGACATCATGTATAATGATTACTTTTGATGCGACCATACTAAAAGACTGCAATATATTTATTTATTAATTTAATTTTGAAGCAACTGAAATGTGGTTCTACAGAAGGATGCTGCTAATATCATGGATCCAGTATGTGAGGAATGATGAAGTTTTGGAAAGGATTAGAAACGAAAAAGAAATTAATACTGATCATCAGAAAAATACAGCTAAAGTTCCTGGGACATGCAGTGAGGAAGGAGGGCTTGGAGAACCTGATACTAACAGGCCACAGAGAGGCGGGAAAAGACAGGTGAAAGTAAAGGATAATATATTTGAAGGGCCTGAGTAGGTGGATGGCAGAACGGGGGTTGCATGGTGAAACAGGAGAGAGCGTTGTATATTATTATAATGGAACACCACGCCTTCGACATTAATCGAACCAGAATTCTCATTCTTCAAACTAACCTCTGACAACATGTCTGTTGTAATCGTAATATTGACTGGTACAAGTAAGAACACATCAATACAATCCCACCAAACACTTAGCAATACTTTCGATAGAGTATTAAGAGACAGGAAAATTTCTCTAGAAACAAAGAAAAGTGTACTGGATTGCTATGTGATGTCAGTTCTTCAATATGGAAGTGAATGATGGATAATTTCATCAAAGATGAAGGAAAAACTTGAAGCAACTGAAATGTGATTCTACAGAAAGATGCTGCGAATATCATCGAGAGAGCAATGATGAGGTTTTGGAAATGATAGAAACGAAAACGATATTAATACTGAGCCTCAAGAAAGTTCAGCTAAAGTTCCTGGGACGTGCAATGAGGAAGGAGGGCTTGGAGAACCTGATACTAACAGGCCAGATAGAGGGAAATGAGACAGAGGAAAGCAGCGGATATCATATTTGAAGGGTCTGAGCAGGTGGATGACAGAACGGGGGTTGCGTGGTGTAACAGGAGAACGCGTGCTAAAAGCAATCAAGGATAGGGAGACGTGGAAAGCTATGATCGCCTACGTCCTGAAAAGACATGGCACATAGAAGAAGATATACAGTAAAAGATTTCTTCTTCTTTATGCCATACCTCTTCAAGAAGTTGCCAATCACGGCTCTCCATCATTTTCTCTCCCTTGTAGTTCTTGGTAAATTTTTTTTTTTTTTGCTATTTCTCCTAAATCTTGTTCTGCAATTCCATTTAAACAATATAGGTAATGCGTTGTTTTCCTCTATCTCTCTTGCCATCAATGTTTTGTGTGCATAAAATTTTCCAAGCCCTCTTTCCTCGTTATGTGCTCTAGAAATGTCGACAGTCTCTTATGATGTTAAGTATAAATGTCGTTTTAGTTTTCATTTGTCATTGCTTAGTTTCACTGAACTGTATTTAGTGAGCTAAGCCATCCCTACCTTGCATCCAACATAAAATTTCAATATATGGCATCACTAAATACTAAACACTTCAGATATATCGGCGCGGGTGTACATCTGTTATAACAAATTGAGTGCAGAAGAAAAAAAAGTTAACATAGAATATGTTGTTCCAGAGATAGTGTCCCGCAACTACGCAAATTGTTACGGAACCAAAACATCAACCTGAAAACTTGGGTCTTGTTCTTAAATAGTCTCGACTATCATATAGATGACATACATATTTAAATTCTCAGCTGTATACGTTTCGGCCGTTGTACATTCCGGTCGACTTCAGATGATATGCGTTAGAATTTCGACCGAACTCTTTAGTCCATAAGAGTAGATTGTTCTCGTTCCACGTGCCATGCTTTTTCTGGATATCTCGGTTTCAGAATTTTATTCTCTAATTTGACTCACGTAATCCAGAGAATTGACCAACATAGTTGTGAATTCAATACCGGGCCACAGTAGAGGTGAACAAAAAAGTTGAGTAGTTGAGTTACTAAATGGAAATAACTGAAAACTGAGATACCAAGAAAAAGCATGGCACGTGGAACTAGAACAATTTATTCTATTTGGTTAATTAAAGTGTTCGGTTTGAAATTCTCAGCTCTATACAACCGCTTCATAAGATCATCGGTAAAAAAAAAGAAAGTTTTGAGCGAGTAATGCATAAAGAATCATACAGATGTCATGCATGGTGACAAACTCGTTCAGGAATAACTGTCAATTATATGCAACCACTTTCCCATATCAACGATAAAAAAGTGCCTTGAGCGAGTGAAGCCCGCGGACTGGCCAAACAGAATTACAAAGAACGTTGCCAAATACAACAAACCACATCACTTGAAGACGATCAGCAGTGACTACAGCAAATTGCACAATGCATATAACTCGAAGAGAAAAATAATAACATAATCAAAAGGTTAACATTCCACACCATTTTAAAAAATATTGAGAAGGAAACCTCAATCAATAATGGAAAGAGTGATAAATGCTACTGGGCTTGAGAAGAGAAAATAATGACATAATCAAGATGTTGACATTCCACACTACTTCAAATAAAATGTTAGGAAGGAAACTTCTATCATTAATCGAAAGTGTGATAAATGCTACTGGGCTTGAGAAGAGAAAATAATGACATAATCAAGATGTTGACATTCCACACTACTTCAAATAAAAGGTTAGGAAGGAAACTTCTATCAATAATGGAAAGAGTGATAAATGCTACTGGGCTTGAGAAGAGAAAATAATGACATAATCAAGATGTTGTCCTTTCACACTACTTCAAATAAAAGGTTAGGAAGGAAACTTCTATCAATAATGGAAAGAGTGATAAATGCTACTGGGCTTGAGAAGAGAAAATAATGACATAATCAAGATGTTGACATTCAACACTACTTCAAATAAAAGGTTAGGAAGGAAACTTCTATCATTAATCGAAAGTGTGATAAATGCTACTGGGCTTGAGAAGAGAAAATAATGACATAATCAAGATGTTGACATTCCACACTACTTCAAATAAAAGGTTAGGAAGGAAACTTCTATCAGTAATGGAAAGAGTGATAAATGCTACTGGGCTTGAGAAGAGAAAATAATGACATAATCAAGATGTTGACATTCCTCACAACTTCAAATAAAAGGTTGGGAAGAAAACCCCCACCAATACTGAAAAGGGCTATAACAGCTCCTGGACGCGAGAAAGATGTTCTCCTAAAATGTATTTTAAGAGAAAGATTTTATAAATTTCAACCAACCTGGCTCCTCGGTCAATGAATACCAAATGTTTCCTTGTAAGGAAACATCTAATATTTTTACCATCACTCAGATCATGAGACTGACCGACTTTACAAATTTTCGATCGTTGGTTCCCATCTCTACCATTCAACCCACACCTTAAAATGCATCGTGTTTACCTTTTCGAATTCGTTGATTGATAATTTTAGCTTTGTTCCAAAGCGACTAAGGTCGATCGTTTCTCCCGTGGGTGTATATTGCGTGGGCCAAACGCGAAAAATAGATAAATAAAGATTTTCATATTGGCATCGCCGACCAAGTGAGGCAGTTAATGAATTTTTTTGTTTTTTATTTTAACGATCATGGATAAAATAGAATACAGAAGTGAAACACCCAAGAAGGAGGTCGTATATATAACCTCAAGTAAGCGGCTTCTATTATTTTATATAAAACACACACGGAAAAAAAAAGCTAAGCTGTCTATATTGCTTTTCGGAAAGACAATAATGTTACTGGAATAAGACGCTGTTCTTCACAGCTTCCTTGAATGAATTTTCACTTATACCTCAGGTATGAATACCTCGACGTACTGTAATAGCAAACTTGTCTCACTCGAATCATTAAAATTGAGTCGAAAGTTCGACCCTCATTAAGTGCCTATACTTTCGGTCTTGTGCCACGTCTAAGCTGCACTTTAAACTAATTGGAGTAGATAGACTAAACTAATTGGAGTAGATAGACTAAACTATCGCCCGGTTCACACTCCACCCACGTCTATTGAACAGGTGAAGAGGCTCATCCCTTGTTCCCTGTTTAGGATGTGGTTTCCGGTTTTCTCTTTTCCAATCTTCTTACTCTTACGTAGCCCCCGGCGCATCAGTGGCGTTACCGCCTTGCTTGGGATGATATGATAAAAAAAAAAAATATTCGGGCATCTAAAAGTGGTGTAATGGTTAACAAGTTTGTCTCGGTAGAACCTGTTATAACGGAGTAGTGAGTTCGATCTTCTTTGAGTACCCCGTACTTTCGGCCTTGTGCCATATCTTTATTGTTTAAAATTAATTTGCATTGTGACTCGGAAATTTCTGTTTCGATATTTAAAGTTTTTTTCCTCGTCATCAAGGCAATGTTCAGTAATTTTGGTGAAAATGATTTACATTTAAATATAGAAAACAATACGTTTGTTTATAAAAGAGTTAATATGAAGTAGGGAGAACAGATGTGGGGTATTCATATTTACAGTTGGACTACTTAGTTCCAGCAAGATGTATACATTTCAGTTACGAAGAAATACACTTAGAGTTCTCCCATCTCTTCGTTTTCTTAAAAAAACAAACCCTTTATGTTAGACCGGTCTTAAAAATCCCTTTAAGATATGACTGACTAAGCAGAAGATCATTCCTGCAGTAAGCTGTCAGTACTTCGTGCGGTAGACTGACTATCATCTAAGGCTATAGAAGCCAATTCTTCTATTTAACCCATTGCAAGAGGGAAAAGCGACGGATTCATACCTTATTCTTGGACGTATATGAATAAAACGAATTCAATTGAATTAGAACTCGACTCTCCAGTTTCTCGTTCCGTGCCGAT
Organism: Ascarosepion bandense; assembly: GCA_037127315.1. Lineage (NCBI taxonomy): Eukaryota > Metazoa > Mollusca > Cephalopoda > Sepiida > Sepiidae > Ascarosepion > Ascarosepion bandense. Next base: position 3,427,601 of record JBBBDQ010000891.1, on the reverse strand, counting down.
ATCCACTGCACCACAACGCATGTTATAAAAAAAAACAAAAAACGTTGCACCACAGAATTTAAATATGGTCTTCAAAAAACAAAAAACAAAACGTATTCTTT
>JBBBDQ010000891.1:3365000-3425000 GCA_037127315.1 Ascarosepion bandense | reverse complement strand
ATCTATCTATCTATCTATGACTGTTTGTTTCTATCTATCTATCTATCTATCTATCTATCTATCTATCTATCTATCTATCTATGACTATTTCTATCTATCTATCTATCTATCTATCTATCTATCTATCTATCTATCTATCTATCTGTGCGTGTGTGTGTGTGTTTGTGTGTATCTGCGCATGGGATTGAATTCATTGATATATTCATGATCTAGGGTTTAATTTCTCTCTCTCTCTTTCTTTCTCACTCTCTTTCTCACCCCCCACATATATATTAATATATATATATTTATTATCCTACGTCTAAAGCACGACTGAGAGTTCATTCACTACGCAATCATCAGGTGCATATTATGAACTGACCGTTTCTAGATTTGAATTTTGTTTTTGGTACTAGCATTGTTTTTTTCATTTAATATATATATTTATTCATGAACTAGATTGTCCCCACCCGGTGTTGACCCCAGAGCGTGTCCAGTTTTATATTTATACACGCTACATATCTGATATTGAGCACTTAAAACTATTTTTATTAGATTTTATATATATATATATATATATATATTTTTTTTTTAATCATATCACCCCAAGTAAGGCGAAAACGCCACTTATGCGCAGGGGGCTGCGTAAGAGTGAAAAGATTGGAAAAGAGAGAAACCGGAAACTACAACCTAAGCAGGAAACAAGGGATGAGCCTCTTCACCTGATCAATGGACGCGGGTGGAGTGTGAACCGGGCGATAGTTTAGACTATCTACTCCAATTGAAAAAAAATAAAAATAAAAAAAAGAGTGAAAAGATTGGAGAAGAGAAAAACCGGAAACCACAACCTGAACAGGAAACAAGGGATAAACCTCTTCACCTGTTCAATAGCCGTGTGTGGAGTGTGAACCGGTCGATAGTTTAGACTATCTACTCCAATTATATATATATATATATATATATATATATATATATATATATGAAGAAATATAGTTTTAAAGTGGGCTATGTTTATAGGACAAAGTGTTGAATATCAGAGACATAAATATAAAAATGAACATTGAAATCAACACTCAGAGGCGATAAGCTAGGCGCAATCATCAGGTCATATAGAAATCATTCAACCACGACAGAGGTTAAATATATTCTTAAATATGACATTTAGTGAATCTAGACAGCTTTCAAATTTCACCACTAATTCAGTTCTTAAGCAAATTTCACCACTAATTCAGTACTTAACCAAATTTCAAACAATTTACAAAGTTAGATAGGACACCTCCTTAGCTACATTTTAAAAAAAAAAAACTTTTAAAATTTGGTTCAGTAGAAAAAAGTTACATTAAAGTATGTGAAGTCCGAAAAGGGAGACTAACTACATAAGTACATAAGTGAGTGATTAACGTTTCTAATAATAAATCTTATTCGTTATAACTTTTTCTGTTAAATATTTTTGCATCCGGTTTCAGCATTTAAATTCTGATGATATTTTTTATCATTTTCGTCAATCAAACTTTGCTTATCACTTATCATTTTATCATAAGTGATTATCAGAAGTAATTATAAATAATCAATTTTTTAAATTGTTTTTTTAATCAGTTGCATGTGAATTTTTTTCTTTAATATTTTTGAATGCGGTTTTCAGCATTAAATTCATATTAAATTAATAGCAATGCCTGCAAAAAAATTGGATTACATGGAAAAATGCGCTCATGAAACGTAATATTCTTAAAATTATATTAAACCTGGAAAAGAACAGAATAAGTTATTAAACCTGGAAAAGTAAAGGGCAAGATATTATTGTGAAGTAAAAGATAAAAAATTTCGTACTTAAAACATTGCATTCAAATTCTATTTTTAGTTACAATATTTTAAGTAAGAAATTTCTTATCTTTTATTTCACTAGAATATCTCGTCTTTTACTTTTCCAGGTTTAATAACTTGTCCTGTTCTTTTCCAGGTTTAATATAATCTTATGGATATTACTTTTACCATGTAATATATGTAGTGTATGCATATATAATTTGAACATTAACTTCAGGAAAAGTGACTGCATAGTCATCAGTAAAAAGAGGACACCAAAATGCCAACTACAGATTTCGGATATTATAATCAAGCAGGTACAGAAATTTAAATATCTGGGAAAGTGTTCTGACAGAGAATGGAATGTGCAACACTAAGACGCATTGGCATGGCCAAAGAGAATTTCATGACAAAGGTAAGTTGAGTATTGAGAGATAGGAAGAGTTCTGCTGGTGTAGAACGTAACTTCTACCACATCCTGATAGCGGTTGCTGATGTTCTTAATACTATTAATATTATTGTCTGCTCATTATGGTTGTCATCTAACCAGAAACAGTGTAGAATGATTACCTTTATTATAAAATGTTATTAATTTTTTCCTCTTAAAAATATTTCCATCATGAAAATTCATTAGTGTGTTTGTAGTTGCTCTACGGTGGGTCTCTGTTTTGCGATATATGTGTATAAAGTTTTTTGCTTCAAAATGTTACACAGCATTTTCCGTTGTCATTGTTTGCATGTTAAAGTAAATGCTTTTCGCTTCCTTCAAAAAATAATTGAGGAGTTTATCTATCTAAACTTATTTATAAATGGAACTTTGTCTCTGTGTGTGTGTGTGTGTGTGTGTGTGTGTGTGTGTGTGTGTGTGTGTGTGTGTGTGTGTGTCCGTTACCTATAGACTCCGAAACGGCTGAACCGAATTTCTTGAAAATTTACACAGTTGTACTATAAGTGTCTGCGAGTGTTCTTAGCTAGGTTTTGTGTCGCGGTACCTCCGATAAATACCGAAAATCGATAATCGAAAAAAATAGGGATATAGAAGGAGTGGTCCGATTTTAATCAAATTTGATACACCCATAGACAAAGACATAAAAAAACGATATTCAGAAGTTTCAAGGTTGCAGTTCTTACAATAGTGCAGAAAATCGATATATATATATATATATATATATATATATATATAAAAGGCAAGATGTTTTTGTATGTGTCTGTTTATCTGCCTGTATGTCTATGTTTTTCAGCCCTTTTATTTTAGTTTTTGCTTCGGGTTTGGCTCTAAGTAGGTATAATTGTAGTTCTTAGTCTCAGCCATGATACTATTTACTCAGATGACTTATTTAGCCTTCAAAATTCAGTTTACGACGAAAAAAACTTATTTGATATCGATATCAGGAAATCAAGATTTGACTTACATCCATTCATTTTTCTTTCAGTCTACGGTTTTCTACTGGAAACAACTATTGCTTTTTAGTCTTTCGTGCCAACGTCCAAAGAGTCTGAGATCCAGGACCACGGATTAGTTTTAAAGCTTTCATTACACCCGAACAACGCCGGGACATACTGCTAGTCTCAAATAGATAATAATTATGACATTTTGAAACTTGACAAAATTTCAACACGATTTTCTCGTTTTTTAAAAAATTATTTTTGCGGTAAAAAAAACAACACCTAATTCAAAACACTTCTATTATCTTCTATCAGAACAAAATTGAGAATTAACTAGGAATTATTCTTATCTGAATTATGACAACTAATATTTACAAATGAGGTGGCAGGGAGCCGAGTTCGAATTCCAGTTGAATTTGTTGGATTCACATACGCGCAAATACTCTTGGGAAAGGTATAAATCTGCCGCTTCTCTCCCCAGCTATGGGTTAAATAGCAACACTGATTGGGTTCTATAGCCTAGGTTGTCAACCAGTTTACCACAGAAAGTAATGGCAACCAATTACGCTCAAGTCTTCTGCCCAATCAGCCATGTGTCTTCGAAGCATGATCGCATCGCCCAAACCTGTATTCCCTATGGCACTGATAAATACAATATATCCATATTTTGGTCAGACTCTTTAGGCAAACAAAAAATGATTCAAGCGAAAATATAAAAATACCCATTCAAAAATGAATATAAATCAAGTATAAAATACACAAAATTAAATAAAACGACATAAGAAAACTTCAGTGCTTTCTTTCAGTAAACATTGTCCATGTCTCTACTAAAATAAATTAAGCATTAGCTACCTTCTTCTTTGTGTCTTGTGCCCCCTCAGGAAGTAGGTGATCATAGCGCTCCACAGGTTCCTATCCTTTGTAGCGCTTAATAAATTTTGGATTTTTGTTATTTCTCCTAAACCCTGTTCTGCCATCCATTTACGCAAGCTCACTGTGTAACTTATATGCTGTTTTACTCTCGCTCTTTTGCCTTTAATCTGTCCTGTGAGTATCAGATTTTCCAAGCCCTCTTTCCTCATTATGTGCCCTAGAATTTTCAACACTCTCTCTCTTATGTTAATTCTGAGTTTTTTTTGTTTAATTTCTATTTTCTCTAAAACTGTTGCTGCACACATAATTGGTCCATGGTATGCTCAGCATCCTTCTGTAGAACCACATTTTTGTTGCTTCATGCGTTTTTTTTCTCTCTCCCTCTTACCTTCAATCTGTCTTATGAATACCAGATTTTCCAAGTCCTCTTTCCTCATTATGCGTCGTAGGAATGTCAATACTCTTAAATAGATAAACTCAAGTACGGAATAAAAAAAAATGAAATTAAGAAAACAATATACGAAAAACATATCTGTGCTCATATTTGATGAACATCGTTCGTGTCGCTCAAGCACACTGCTAAAAGAAATTTGGACACACACACACATACACACACACACACACACACACACACACACATATATATATATATATAGCTGTCCAGCCCATAAACGGCGAGAATAATCCAACATGATCAACTTAATATAAAATATTAAGTGTTATATCTGTATAGAGAGCTCAATGGTTGTTATCCAGAGCAATACGATCTTTAAAAATGAATGACGTGTTGAATTTTCTTTTATATATATATATGTGTGTGTGTGTGTGTGTGTGTGTGTGTGTGTGTGTGTGTGTGTGTGTGTGTATGTATATGCCAAGATATAACCAAAAGTAAGCTTACATTTTGTATGCACTTTACATTTTTTCTGTCCTTCTTGCCAACAATCCGTCCTGTGAGTATCAAATTTTCCAAATCCACTTTTTCTCATTATGTGCCCTAGAAATTTAATCTAATTCTTTCTGATGCAAAATCGTTTTTCGGCATCATCTGAGGTGAGTCAAATTCTAAATATTAAAATTTCTCTAAAAACAAAGAAAGTCTCCTGATATCTATAAAAAAATAAAAATGAAATAACAGTAAGAGAATAAAAATTCCTTCTTCTCTCTCTCTCTCTCTCTGTAGACTGAAAAGACATAGATTTTTATATTAATATTTAATTTTCTACGATTAAGAAAATGATGTGGGTGGGCCAAAACTGGGTTACACTCAGTGGGTCTGCACTTTACAATTTTTAAAAAAATATTTTATTTCATTTATATTTATTAGTTACAATCATATTTGCTCAAAATTGTTTATGGACATTTGTTTAACACTTTTACTGACATGTTTTTAATTTTACATGTTTAATCTCTGTTATGGGGAAACACACCTATTACTCAGATAATAAACTCTCCCCCTATATTAATAAGAGTTAACAGGAAGTTCTTGGGAAGTTCATAGGAGTTCTTGTACTTCCTCTCCCGTGTGCCATTCGTTTGGGACTAATACAGCTCTTGTTCTCCTTCCTTTGGGGAGAAGGCAAGGCTCCCAAGGTGCGTCGCGAGATCTGTTACCTTCATCCTTCTGAGGGCGGTCTGGGCATGCCTAGCGTTGAGATTCGTCAACACACGCTTCGCATTAGATTCTTGGATCGAATGTGTATGCTGGCGGATGAGAACGGCGCCCCCGTTAAAGAGGACGTCCATAAAAACTTTCCATCCTTGAGAAGTGTGCATTTGTCAGAGGAGGAGGCCGGCCGTACTCCTCGTGGCGAGTGCTCCTTCTATAAAGAATGTCGTTTGGCTCTCCAGTTTCTCTTGCGGGCTACGGATGGCCTCCCCAACGCCCAAGCATTGTCTCTTAAGGCATTATATCGGGTGTTAGTTAGGGGGGGCCGTTCAAGATGAACTAATTGGCGAGCTCTGGCTTACGAAGCAGGAGGCTCGCTCCATATGGCCTTGGGCGCCTGGGTTGAAATGTCTCACTAACGATGAGGCATCACTCACCTGGCTGATGATCCGGAAGGCTCTCTGGGTTGGCAAGATGCTTAATGCAGCGGGCCTAACACCGAAATCAACCTGCGTGCGTTGTGGGCTGTCGGCAGAAACCGTCGATCATGCCTTCTTCCACTGCAGTGTTGTTGCTCCGTTGTGTAAGTTTCTTGAAGATCTCATGGTTCGTATGCTGCGTGGAAAGTTCTTTGTCCTTGAGGCTAGTTCTATTTGTAGCAATATCGTGCCTCCGTTATCTAGGGCTGAGCACTATGTGCTCTTTTGCTTACTAGGTGTTATGCGAGTCGTGATTTGGACGACGCGACAGAAGGAATTCTATGGTGATGAGAAGTTTACCTCTTCCCAACTGATCTTGTTCTTTAAGCATCAGCTTAAAGTCAAGATCAGGACGGAAAGGAAACGACTCACTCCATCTGAATTTGGCAAAAGGTGGGTGAGTATTGCGCGTTTCTGTCGAGTGAAAGGTGCTGACCTGGAGTGGTTGTTTGATGCTGGTTAGGCATCAGGATATTGGGTGTGCTGGGCAGAACATATGCACCCCTTCCCTGTTAGGTTAGAATAGGAAGTTTTTGATTTTCTGTTTTACGCTTTAAAGTTAACTTAGCTAGGTTATGAGTGCTCATTGGCCCTTTTTATTTTTGTCCCTAGTTTTCTTTTAGTTTAATCCCCCCTTCCCATCTTAGGTGTTCAGCAATGTTAGTTCTTCGGTGGGTGCGTGGCGTCTTTCGTTGTTTTTCAAGTGTGCTTTTCGTTTTTGTTATGGTGTTTAAATGTGTGAGTGATTGTGTGAGTGACTGCTGATCGGATAAATGTAGTTATTATATTTCTAAAGCCACGCATTATTTTTCGTCCGGGGAACTGACTTTGCTGTCACAATATTAGAGTAGTGGGGGGCTTTTATTACTAATACGATTTTATTTAGTTTCTTGTATATATCGTTTATTCATTGTATAAAATCATTGGGGATATTTTAATGTTGTTATTTTCTGCCCATGCCCTCCACTGAAAATTGTACATATGGAAGTTAAGTAGGACAACATAGAGCAGCTGAGGTATTATGGTGGAAGTGGTAAGAATGGTAAGCAAAAATGTGGTATTTTGGTGTAAGGTTTATTGTAAGTGTGTCAGGGTCGACGAAAGTGAATAGCTAAGTTAAACTAGGACAGATGAAGACCAGCCTTCCCCATCCCCAATTTCGGCCTTGTGCCACATTTTTTGTAATTTTACAAAAATAAATACGAGTTCATAGGAGTTCTTTAGACTTCTATTGGAGTTAAGTAGAACTATTAGGGAGTTGATAGTCTACGGCTATGTAGTGTTGAATACACCGGTTCCCGTCCGATCACCGAAGTTAAGCAATATCGAGCATGGTCAGTACTTAAATGGGTGACCTGTTGGAAATACCAGGTGCTGTAAACGTAAGGACAAAGTAATAGCCCAACGGTCCTCCAGGCTTGGGGCTTGGGTGCAGTGCTTACAACCCTGTCCCGGAAAATAGCAGTTTGTTGCAGCAACAAAAAGTTGCTGCCCTATGCACCATCTGGGTGTGATGGATAAATGATAATGATGACTAGGCAGTTGATATTAGTCGGTAGTTAGCCTAATACTAAGGAGTCAGCTTTCAGTGGACGATTACCAAGTTCCCAACATTTTGGGTACGTTAAGTCGATTAGCAACCGACATCGTACGATTATAACCTTCAGTGCGAAAACTAATCTCTTAAGTGTTCAAAATGTCTTCTTTCAATATTGTAACATTCCTTGAACCTCTCCAGAACAGCATGACACGTATCTCGATCTTCATCTTCATCAGTTTCATTAAATACTTCTGAGATGAACTCTTTTAATTCGTCCACTGTGTTGGGATTTCTCTCATACACCCTTGTTCTTTACTACACTCAACCCTGAAAAAAAAAGAAATCTATTGATTTTTAGGTCCCGTGAACGTGGTGGCCTACTCTATTCTGCTCCTTCTTCCGAACCCACTCTGTAGAAAGGTTTGGTTATGGTAGTCTCTTGCAGACAAAGCATAGTGCTTTATCTTGCAGAAAGAACAGTTTGGCGAAGTTAGTTCTGGTTTCGAAACAAATAATGAAACAACAGTAAGCTTACTTTTGCCGCAAAATTCAGTTTTGTTTTCCTAAATACAAGGTTCAAGAGCCACTCAAGGTAGAGTGTTAATGAATGCAGTTGCTGAAAGCTTAATAGAGTACTAGTAAATTTTCGGTAGTCCATCCCACAATGCAGCGGTTGTAAGGTAAAAGCAGTCCAAATTAAGATTCTTTCTTATTTAACAAGAGAACAAGTATGGTCCACCCCTGTGCACATGTTATTTTTTATTTTTTTTAATCTTATCACCCCGAGCAAGGCGGTAACGCCACTGATGTGCAGGGGGCTACGTAAGAGTGAAAAGATTGGAAAAGAGAAAGCCGGAAATCACATCCTAAACAGGGAACAAGTTATGAGCCTCTTCACCTGTTCAATAGACGTAGGTGGAGTGTGAACCGGGCGATAGTTTAGTCTATCTACTCCAATTGAAAAAAAAAAATAGAAAAAGGAGTGAAAAGATCGGAAAAGAGAAAGCCGGAAACCACATTCTAAACAGGGAACAATGGATGAGCCTCTTCACCTGTTCAATAGACGTGGGTGGAGTGTGAACCGGGCGATAGTTTAGTCTATCTGCTCCAATTAAGTTATGTCAGGTTTTAGCTGCGAAGATCAGAACGGGTGGAGAGTTTTCGTCTATGGAGAAAAGGGTTGTAGAGTGGAAAGCAATTCATCACGCACAAGGCCACGTGCTTTTGAGCTCCATTATGTCTGGAATGAGAAGACCGAGCAGCTTCAGCCCAAACGTGGCAGATGTGCTCCATATTCGGTCTGATCTGACTCTTGTAAAATCATAACAGTAGGAGTCAGATACTTTCTGGAGAGGTAAAAAGAACTTACCATTTTTTTCCAGCCGCTTTAGAGAGGCAATGGCAAATGTTCTGACCATTATTTAGTTCTTCCATTCTCTAAATAGAACCAGCATTTTTCGTCTATTCCCCGATAGACCGAGAGAAAGTGATAAAAATATTAAATAATTAACTGACATTTAAAATCATCATAGTGATATAAATGCGCTGGATACAAGCCAGACGAAAGTAGACTAAACATTTGGACATATTGACTAAGTTTGAGCTTAATTTGGCAAAAGGACAAATAGCTACAGAATAAGGTAATTAAACGGTAGAATTCTGCTATTTTCTTTTTCAACATAAAATTTGTTTCAAGAAATGTCGGCGATAAAGCTTACAGGTTGAGTCATGAGTAATCTCCATTTTTAGGAACAATTTATTTCATTTAAGCGCATTACTAGATTGGCGGTAAGGTCTCATCATTTAAAGGTTTGAAATCAACTAGATGTAACCGCAAGTTCTATGCTAAGTTTCTTCTATTGCAACTCTCTTTTGTGGATTTTTCTTCCGGCTTCTCAGTCAACTTTGATCTTCAAAAAATTAAATGCAATGTCAATCGCTGTTTTCTGTCTTCTTAATTCTTGCTATTTTATTGTCCTTTCTCATTTAATAGTACATTTTTCTTACATTCTCTAATCCTTGGTTACCATTTTGTGTTCTTTATTGCCTGCTTGGGATATAATGATTAAAATAAAATAAAAGAAAAGAAAACAGTTGTAATGACAGATTCTATTATAAAATGTTGGATACAAATAATCTAAACATATTTATAAATGGAACTTTGTCTCTGTGTGTGTCCGTTACCTATAGACTCCGAAACGGCTGAACCGATTTTCTTGAAAATTTACACAGTTCTACTATAAGCGTCTGAGAGTGTTCTTAGCTAGGTTTTGTGTCAGGTACTGCCCAGTCAGTCATGTCTCGAAAGAGACATGACTGACTGGGCAGAAGATTATCCCGCAGTAGTTTGCCATTGCTTTCTGCGGTAGACTGGTTGCCGACCAAGGCTATAGAACCCAATCTGTTCTGCTATTTAACCCATAACTGGATGGAAGAGACGGATTAATACCTTTCCCAAGGGTATTTGCGCGTAAGTGAAGACAATGGATTCAACTGAAATTCGAACTCGGCTCCGCGATTTCTCGTTTCGAGCCGATATCTACTGTACCACAATGCATATGCAAGAGTTCACTTACTTTTGCACATCTTAATTTTAAACCAATATTTTTATTCCAGTATGATAAAATCTTTTGAAAGTGGTTGTAATTCGTTTAATGAAGGTTTTTCTTAATAAAGATTTGTGTATTATATAGAAACAACGTGACATTTTAAAAGTATTATCTTAGGGTTTTACTTACTTTTATGCAGCACTGTAAGCACGAAGAGTTTGTCTCTTAAACAGAGCAGATTCATGCCGACTTCAAAGTTTCGTGAGGACACCGTTATGATATTCTCACTTATCAGATCTGTTTGCCATTAAATCCCGGATTTTCCTTGTTTATATAAAATATAAAACAAACAACTACACAATAAAAAGAAAAGAAAGAAAAGAAAAAATCAACCAATCATAAACAACATAAAAATAACCAAACAATCACAAACAAGATCACTTCCAAAAAATCACACCGTATGCTTTTTTATAAACAAGAAAAAACCGAGACCTAACGAAAAACAGCCCTGACGAGTGAGAACATCATAACGGTGTCCTCCTGAAACTTCAAAGTCAGCATGAATCTACTTTTAAAGAAACGAACTTTTTGTACTTATCAATTCTCTATCTACACGCCATAAACGTGTATAGACAAGAATATATATATATATATACATACACGCATACATGGACATTCGAACACACAAGTACACATACACATAGAAATATATATATATATATATATATATGTTATATATATAAACATACCTTTTTAGTGATATTATAACATGTATAACATTTATTTATGTTATAAATTCTAAATAAATTTTTTTGCTCTACTTTGTATTGAGCCCTTTTTAAAGAATAATGTTTAATTTGATACGGATTTTCTTTCTTATTCATACCTACCGTATACTTATATATATATATATAGCATTTTTGTATTTTCGACCAAAAGTTTCGTTATTTATATAACAATCCTATTTAAATCACAATATCAAAAGTATCTCGCTATAAGAGAGGCACTATATATTAGATAATTATCTCCTACTATCAGGTTTACATTATTTAACAGTGAAAATAAAGTTTCTAAAGTTTTCTTTTTCAATAGACAGTCACATGATTTCCAGTCGCGCGTCATGTGAGAGCTTTTAAAGAATGCTCCTTTTTAAAAATGCAAAATGAATTTCATTACAGTCAAAACAAGGGGGTAAAATACAAACGTCAGAGATATAATATTTTGGGGGAAAGACTAATGAAGTGGCTGAAAGCGCTTGGAAAGTTTATAATTCTGAAACACTTTTACATTTCTGCAAAAAGGGTATGTATAAGAATACTGAAAAAAATCAAATAAAAAAATTCACAAAATATTCTTTGTCGGCCCCTTTTAACGAAACACACACACACACACACACACATATATATATATATATATATATATATATATAAAAGTTTTAAGACTGTAAAAGTTTCCTTTATAAACCAATGTATTTTCTTCTAGGTCATATGTGTGAATATTTCTATCCCTTTGTTTATTAACAAGCACCACAATAAATAAATAAATAAATAAATATAAATTCATGGACTGAAACCCAGCCAATCAAATAATCGATTCCATGAAATTGATTATTTGATTTCCTTAAATTTTATATTGATTTCCTCATTATTTGTGGAAATAAATTATTGATTTTTGCCATTTCACCGGAACAGCCTTCCAAAGCGGATCTAGAATCGTATATATACGAAATGTAATGAAGTTAAAAACTATACATACATTCATGTTGAATTAGATTCGAAATGGAGCAATGAGTTACCGCTTTTTTTTAAAGAATACAATTATTGATTTGTCTTTTCAAATATGCTATTATTATTATTATTATTATTATTATTATTATTATTATTATTATTATGTCATTTTTCATCATAATTCAATTTCTGCTATGGTCGCACTACCTACCAAGCTTGCGGGATGATCTAAGGCAGGTCGTGGTGTGTTGTTATGGCTCCATTTCATGTTTTTTCATATCTCTCCTAACAGTAGTGTGTTGGCTGTACTTAACAAGACAATTTTTTGTATATCTCTTAAGCTGGGGTTTTCAGGGATTCTTTCAATGTGTTGTCTTTTTTTGCATTTTTTATCATTCCAAGTGCACATACTATCACTGGTAAGATTCTTGTTTTCAATTTCAACATTTTTTCTATTTCAATTTCCAGGGTTTTATATTTTGACAATTTTTTGAATTCCTTGGTTGCTATGTTACAACACGCTGGACAAGCCATATCAATTAATAGGGAATGTTTTTTCTTTCTGGTTTTTAACAATAATGTCCGATCTATTTGTTTGCTTCAATTTTATTAATATTAGACTTTCTTTCGCACGGTTTTCGTTTTTAACTGGAGATCTTGCATTATTGGTGTTCTTCATCAAGTAGTAAGTTCACCTTTAGCAGGATATCTGCAGTGCCAAGCAATGAAGAATTCTGAAGCGATGGATACTCAGCTTTATTCTGATATGCAATCCAAAAACTGAGTATAGTACTGAGAGACAGGAAAATCCCTTGGAAATAAAGAAGAGAGTACTGGATTGTTATCTGACGTCTGTCGTTCAATATGGCAACGAATGCTGAACAATCTCATCAAAGATGAAGGAAAAATTTGAAGCAACCAAAATATGGTTCTACTGAAGGATGCTGAGCATACCGTGAGTTTTTGGGGTATGTAATTAGAAACGTAATTAGGATGTGCGTTGTGGTCCAGTGGATATAGACTCGGAACGAGAAATCGGAGAGCCGAGTTCGAATTCCAATTGAATTCGTTGCAATCATATACGCGCAAATATCCTTGGGAAAGGTATTAATCCGTCTCTTCCTTCCAGCTATGGGTCAAATAACAGGACAGATTGGGTTCTATAGCCTTGGTTGGCAACCAGTCTACCGCAGAAAGCAATGGCAACCTACTGCCGGATAATCTTCTGCCCAGTCAGTCATGTCTCTTTCGAGACATGATCGCCCAAGCGTGTATCACGTATGGCACTTAACTGACTGAATGCAGTGCATTTCATATCCAGAAGCATTCCAGAAGTTGAGTAAGGTATTAAGAAACAGGACAATTTCGCTAGAAACTAGGAAGAGAGTACTGGATTGCTATGCGATGTCCGTCCTTCAATATGGCAGTGAATGCTGGACAATATCATCAAAGATGAAGGAACAACTTGAAGCAACTGAAATGTCGTTCTACAGAAGGATGCTGCGAATCTCATGGATGGAGCATGTGAGCAATGATGAGGTCTTGGAAATGATGGAAGCAAAAAGGAAATTAATACTGAGCATCAGGAAGAGACAGCTGAAGTTTCTGGGACACGCAAGAGACATGATCGCCCAAGCGTGTATCACGTATGGCACTTAACTGACGGAATTAGAAAAGACTTGGATAATCTAATACTCATAGTAAATAGAGAGGGAAAGAAAGACAGTGGAGTTTGAGTTTGAGTTTTGTTTAACGGCATATCAACACCTCTGTGGGTTATTTAATGCCAAAAAGGTGGTGTTTTAAGGTATTTTTTTAATGTTCGGTTATAGTACTTTTGTGATTTTTGTACGATAAATGATCACTGATTGATCTTTTAGGGAGACTGAGATTGAGTTTAAGTTTTGTTTAACGGCATATCAACACCTCTGTGGGTTATTTAATACCAAAAAGGTGGGGCTTTAAGGTATTTTTTTAATGTTCGGTTATAGTACTTTTGTGATTTTTGTACGATAAATAATCACTGATTGATCTTTTAGGGAGACTGAGATTGAGTTTAAGTTTTGTTTAACGGCATATCAACCTCTGTGGGTTATTTAATGCCAAAAAAGGTGGGGTTTATTTAATGCCAATAAGGTAGGGTTTTAAGATTCGTTTTTTAACGTTCCCTTCTAGTAAGATGGTTGATTTAGTCAGATTTGAATGAAAACTTTTTGTTTTTATTTTTATTTTTTTTTTAGAAAACTGAAAATGTCGTTTAGCTTTGTATTCAAAAATGTTTTGCTGAAAATATTTTTTCTCTTCAAAAATATGGTAATAATTTTTCTTCAAAAATGTATTGTTGGTAATATGTTTCCTTCGAAAATGTATATTTTTCTATAAACGTCTATCTTTATGTAATTATTTCTATAAAAGTCCATTTTTATACTTTCATAGTGTTTTGACTCCAGTTTGGGGTTTAACTATTTGCCTATAGTTGGGACCCTAACAGGTGCTACCACCCCGGGTCAGGGTGGACCTGGAAACAACAGCAATTAAGAGGTGATTCCATGCTCCTCACAATCTCCCAATCACAGGTCTGGCTGCCTGATGTAGTTTATTGTCATACCAAGGACCAGAGAGACAGCGGAAAGCAATACATAACATCCTTGATGGACCTGAGAAAATGGATGAGAGTAGGGTTTAGGAGGAGTAACAAGAAAAGAAGTGCTAAGTTCTACAAGATATAGGGTGATGTGGAAGGCTATGATTGCCTACATCCTGAAAAAACAAGGCACATAGAAGGATTTTGTGTAGACCCAACACCCCAATGATGACTGGGACATTAGTGACCTAAGCATTCAGCATTCTGGCAAATTCAGTTCAGAAGTCGATGTTGGTTGGTTTGTTTTTATGGCATATCAACTTTGGCGGGTCATTCAATGCCAACTAAATTTTATTTATTTATTTCTGGTAATATCTTTTTCTTTCAAAAATTTTATTGTTGTTTTTATATAAGTTTTTGTGTTGAGTAATACTTTTTTCTTTTCGAGTATCAAGATTCATTGGGATTTGTTTTTAAGGTCAGGGTCCCCAAGTCCTACCCTGTTATTTAACCCATAACTGGAGGGAAGGGACGGATTAATACCTTTCCCAAATGTACCAGTGTTCAAGTGATTGCAAGGTATTCAACTGGAATTCGAACTCGGTTCACCGATTTCTCTTTCCGAGCCGCTATCTACTGCACCACAACGCACATCAGTCACTAAACGTTTACAGCACCTGCTATTCCCAAGCTGTCACCCGTCTAAGTACTGACCAGGCTCAACGTTGCTTAACTTCGGTGATCGAGCGAGACGGTGTATTCAACGTGATATGGCCGTAAGCCTCAGAAGTCGATGTATTTCTTAAGATTGTCAGTTTCTTTGAATTTAATATTATTGCTACCGGGAACAGCCATGTCTCTGCGAAACATGTATATCTTTCTTTGCCAATGACGATTCGGTGGCCTCAAGGACGCTATCTGTTTGCATGCTTGAGCACCTCCTGCGTGGTGTAATGGCTAGCAATTTTGTTTGCTAGAACCTATTACAACTGTGTAGTGAGTTCGATCCTCACTGGATACCCCATACTTTCGGCCTTGTAGTACATCTAAGCTTAGAAAATCAACTATCTGTTTACCTGCTGAAATCCCACAGGATCTTGACTAGGTCGTTTTCAGTAAACTTTCATGGTGTTTGATTTTTTTCGTGACATTTTTTATTCTTTCATCCCAAGCAAGGCAGGACCGCCACTAGTGCGCAGAAATTTACAATGAGAGAAATGACTGCGTACAAGGGGTGTCGAAAACGGATAAAAAGATGAATGGGATTCAAGGAGATAGACGATAGCAATTGACGTTGCATTTAAACTTTTCGAGATTGTAGCTATCAGGGAAGGGAGTAAATGGAAGGGAGTTCTACAGAAGGGAAGTGCGAGAAAAGAAACTGTTAATGCAGAAGAGGTGGTTACATTTAACTTTTTCAAATGTAACACCTCTGTGGGTTATTATATTATTTGATTTATTTATTTGACCCTCACTGGGTGCACTATACTGTTGTCCTTGTGCCATATCTAAGCTGCCATATCTAAGTAGCATGTTTAAATTCATGTGGTCGAGGGTACCATGAAAAAAACTCTCCAGAACAGCATTTGCCATGAAAATATTTGAAAAGACAGTTGGAAACCACATCAATTTTATTTTGTGTTCTGTTAGTGGTCGATATCGTCCAAATCTTCAAGTCTCTTTTTAGGACTGTTCCAAGTCCTCTAAGCATGATGGGTATATCATAGCTTTTCTGCTTCTTCAATTTTCTATTACTTAAATTTATAAAGACTAGTTGTTAGGGCGCCGCCCCTATTTGACTACATAATGGACTGTTCCCATTGCTATATATAGCAATGGTGGGAGTCGTAGAGAGTCACTAGACTGACGACTCTACGACACTGTCAGCTCTCTGCCTTCGAGTAGAGGGCGCTCTCTGCTTCCGAGCAGAGAGCATTAACCCAGTCGTGGCTCCGCCGAAGGGTAGAGGCACGACTGGGCAAAAATAGACAGACATTTTTTGGCCGGGCCATATAGCACGGAAAGCCCAGATATAAACTGACCATGTGTCATATGTTGCCCTTACTGGGAGGGACGACTAAATAATGAGTCGTAGAGAGTCACTGAAGAGTTAGTCACACTTCCAGTGGCGTACCGGAAGTAATCAGTTATACACACGTCTTACGACGGGTTGGACTCTTGTATCTTTTCTATTGTAAATATTACTAATCACTTCTGTACCTACTAACCGTCTTTCCGCGGAATACAACTTATATTCTGATTCTGTTGTTGAGTTATTCATTTATACTTGGCGACATAACAATAGTTCAGCGAAAAACAACTTTGTAAAAATTCCTATATTCAAACATATGCAGATTTTAAAAGAATGTTCGCCCACGGGTGGATTCGAACCGGAAACCGGTTGCGCCACGAGGGCTCGGCCGCTGCAGCAATATTATACGCAGCTAGTTTCTTGTTTTTCATAACTTAATAGAAAATAGAGAAGGATACGATAACAAAAAGTTTATCAGAAAAATTAACATGCCAGCTAGTTAAGTGCCATACGTTACACACGCTTGGGTGATCATGTCTCTTTCGAGACATGACTGACAGGGGAGAAGATTTTCCCACAATAGATTGCCATTGCTTTCTGCAGTAGACTAGTTGCCAACAAGGCTATAGAACCCAATTTGTCCTGCTATTAAACCCACAGCTAGCGGGAGAAACAACAGATTAATAGTTTTCCAAGGGGAATTTGCTTGTAAAAAAACTGCAGCAGATTCAACTGGAATTCGAACTCAGCTCTCTGATTTTTTTGTTCCGACTCGGAAACTGGGGAAAAAAGAGTTTAAAGCCGCGCCGCTGGGGGCCCCTGGTGCTGTCGCCGAAAACTTCGTCTTTTTTTGCCTGCCGCGCTCTCCGAGATGTCTCGTATCGGTACCGGGGACGCCCGGCAAAGCAAGTCGACACGACCACCACTCCGACGACGCCGCCGCTTTGAGTTTAACCCCTCCGCGCATGAGGGTCGGGCGCCGTCGCACGTCCGACTCCGGCGTAAGTTCTGCCTTACTTTCTACGTCTCCTTTCTCGTTATCCACTCGCTGATGCTGCTCACGGATGCTCGACACCGATCAGAACATACAACGCTGAATTACCATGTAAGCAATTTATAGGCAGTATCTGTAGTAGCGTTTTAAGTCTTATTCAACAGAAATTCATATATAATCATTAACGTCATTATTTTCTCGTACCGTTTTCGAAAGGTCTTCAGTGGAAATGTGAAAAATCAATAATATATCTCCACAGATAACAATATTTCGATATCTGTCCATAGTTCCTTCAAATTTGCAGATGAAGGCTGTATAGTGAATTCGATCCTCACTGGGTGCCCTGTACTGTTGGCCTTGTGCCACTTATATGCTGCACTTAGAAAATCTCAATAAAATTTGGGCACTTCCACGTGGTTTAATGGTTAACAACCTAGATCAAATACGACTGAGTAGTAAATTTGACCCTCACTGGGTGCACTATACTATTGGCCTTGTGCCATATCTAAGCTGCACTTAGAAAATTGCAATAAAGTTTGGGCACTTCTACGTGGTTTAATGGTCAACAAGCTAAATCAAATACGACTGAGTAGTGAGTTTGACCCTCACTGGATGCACTATACTATTGGCCTTGTGCCACATCTAAGATAGACATAGAAAATCATAATAAAATTTGGTCACTTCCACATGGTTTAATTGTTAACAAGCTAGATCAAATATGACTAAGTAGTGAGTTCGATTCTCACAGGGTGTCTCCTTTCGGCCTTGTGCCACATCTAAGCTTAGAAATTTACCACAGCATTTGGGTACTTCGACGTTGAGTACAATTGTTAGCAAGCTTGTTTCACTATATCAATTACGTCTGGGTAAGGATTTCGATTTTCACTGGGTGCCCCCTTATTTCGGCCAAGTGCCATATTTAAGCTACGCTTAGAAAATTGCCATATTTGCAGTCACAGGTTTGTGCCCGCGGATAGAACTCTCCGTCAAGACCCAATTGGGTTCATGGCCAACGAACGTAGTAGTCGTAGAATTCGTTGGCCGTTTGCGGAATTCTCCTCAAACCAATTGCCCGTTTTCGGAAATCTCCTCAAACCAATTTTGAACCACTCAGATCAGATCATATAGTGCATTATCTTATTGGAATTACCACTGGCATTCGCTTCGCGGAGTCGAAGAAAGGACGCATATTCAGAAAAATAATGCTCAATGTTTAGGTTGCTTTCAAATTGTATCAATCGAATTGAAGATTTTGGACTAAATTTAGAAAATATTTATAATTCAAAATAAATAAATAAAACAAAATTTGAAATCTATGTCTGTCAATGTTTCTGTTTATTACCAACGTTGACTGAGTAGAATGTTTGATTAAAAACTACAAAATGATTATTGCCACAGAAGAATCATGAAAGAATTATAAGATTAAATGGATAAATATGGTAAAAAATATAAGTAAGAAATGTAAATATTTTTGCAATAAAACAGAAAGCCTCTGTTGGGAAATAGTCTTGTAGAGGATGCGGGATTAAAAGCGACAAGGAATGGATATAATATATAATTGGTGAAGCACAGAACCAAAAAACTAGTCTTGCATACACAGAGGATGTGAGTTACTGTTTTGGCGAAGGATTTTTCTTTATTTTAATATATGGTGCTTAGTAATGGCCGTACAGCAATGAAAGGGTAATACAAATGAAGAAGAACTTATACCTGTGTTTTATTGATTATGAGAAGGTGTTTGACAAAATACGCCAAAAAGAATTGATGGAGATGCTCAGCAGCCTTGACATATTTGGGAAAGACTTAAGAGTAATCAGGAATCTTTACTGGCAGCAAACAGCTTGTATATGGACAGGTAATGAATTCAGGAGATATACAAAGATAGAAAGGGGCGTAAGACAAGGATGTGTCTTTTCACCAGATTTGTTTAATTTGTACAGCGAGAATATTTTGAGGACCCTAGAAGTTATGCCTGGATTTGTCATCGGAGGCCACAATTTAAACAACCTAAGGTACGCAGATGATACAGTGCTGATAGCAAACACAAAGGAAACTACAAGACCTCCTACAAAAGGTAGCTGAAGAGAGTGATAAGAAAGGACTACAAATAAACTACAAGAAAACCGAATGCATGGTCATCAGTAAAAAGATCAGCCCAATATGCCAAATACAGGTCAGGGATACTAGAATCAAGCAAGTACACAAATTTAAATACCTGGGAAGTGTTATAACAGAAGACGGAAATTGCAACACAGAGATCCGAAGGTGAATTGGCATGGCGAAGGAAGCATTCCAGAAGTTGAGTAAGGTATTAAGAAACAGGACAATTTCGCTAGAAACAAGGAAGAGAGTACTGGATTGCTACGTGCTCTCCGTCCTTTAATATGGCAGTGAATGCTGGACAATTTCATAAAAGATGAAGTTAAAACTTGAAGCAACTGAAATGTGGTTCTACAGAAGGATGCTGCTAATATCATGGATCGAGCATGTGAGCAGTGATAAGGTCTTGGAAATGATGGAAACAAAAAGGAAATTAATACTGAGCATCAGGAAGAGACAGCTGAAGTTCCTGGGACATGCAATGAGGAAGGAGGGCCTGGAGAACCTGATACTAACAGGCCAGATAGAGGGAAAAAGAGACAGGGAAAAGTAATGGATAACATATTTGAAGGACCTAATCAGGTGGATGATGGAACGAGGGTTGCATGGTGTAACAGGAGAAGGCGTGTTAAGAGCCAACAGGGATAGGGAGACGTGGAAAGCCATGATCGCCTACGCCCTGAAGGGACAGGGCACATAGAAGAAGAAGAAAGTGAATGAGATACCGGAACAGTACATCATAATTCTTAGACAGTAAGACAATTTAAGAACATTAAGTCTATAACAATTTCATGTAAAGCAATAGAAATAAAATGAACGAAATTATAGTAAAAAATGAATAATAATTGTTAGTGGTTTATCAAAGAAATTCAGACTTAAAGATTATTAGGTCTATTTATATTAAGTGTAAAGTAATGGAAATAACATGAAAGAAACACTAGTCGAAAATGAATAATTGACAATGCTTCATCTAAGAAATCCAGGCAACTTAAGATTATTACGTCTATTATTAAGTGTAAAACATGAGAAATAAGATCAAAGAAATACGAGTAAAAAATGAATAATATTTATCAATGATTCTACAAAGAAATTCAAACAACTAAAGACTTTACGTCTATTAAATCTATAGAAATAAGACGAAAGAGATAGCCAAAATTAGTAATAATTGGCAATACTTCATTTAAGAAATTTTGACAACTTACGACTATTATGTCGATTACTATTAAGTGTAAAGAAATAGAAATAAAACAAATGAAATTCTGCGTGAAAATTAATAATAATTTCTAATGTTTCATTCAAGTAATTCACACAATTGAATGAATGAATGTTTCATCCCGAAGCTCATCAAAATTGTCTGGAAAGTTATGAATGCATAAATATCTGAAAAGTCTGCATTTGCATCTGCTATTCCCGTAAGGCGACGGAAAAGGAACAGAATTTAGCCGCATTGTTTGATGACTGATAGGCCGCCCTGGACTAATGGTAATGTTTCTTCATCCTCACATCCATATCCAACCCAAAGCCACCGCCACAGGAAAGGTTTGTTGTTTGCACAGCTGTTTCTGAATGAGTTTATGCAGTTATAACAAAAAGACAATCGTTATTCTTTTTCTATTAAATTTTCTTTTAGGGCATAGTTGTACATGCCTCTCTACAAATAACCTTTCTTCATTATCTGTAAACACTTGTTGGGTTATTAAATGCCGAAATTTGTTATTATCTAAACTTATTTATAAATCGAACTTTGTCTGTGTGTGTGTCTGTGTGTGTGTGTGTGTGTGTGTGTGTGTCCGTTACCTACAAACTCCGAAACGGCTGAACCGATTTTCTTGAAAATTTACACAGTTGTACTATAAGCGTCTGCGAATGTTCTTATCTAGGTTTTGTGTCGAAGTACCCCAGATAAATATCGAAAATCGAAAAGATCGGGTTATAGAAGGAGTGGTCTGATTTTAATCAAATTTGTTACACTCATAGACAAAGACATAAGAAACGATATCCAGAAGTTTCAAGCTAGCAGTTCTTACAATAGTGCAGAAAATCGATAATATATATATATATATATATATATATATATATATATATATATATATATATATATATATAAAAGTCAATATATTTGTGTGTGTTTATCTGCTTGTATGTCTGTATTTTTTCAGCCCTTTCATTTTAGTTTTTGCTTCGGGTTTGGCTCTAAGTAGGTATAATTGTAGTTCTTAGTCTCAGCCATGATACCATTTACTCAGAGGACTTATTTAGCCTTCAAAATTCAGTTTACGACTAAAAAAAATTTATTTCATATCAAAACCAGAAAATCAAAATTTGACTTACATCCATTCATTTTTCTTTCAGTCTACGGTTTCGCTTTAACTGGAAACAACTATTGCTTTTTAGTCTTTCGTGCCAACGTCCAAAGAGTCTGAACTCCAGGACCATGGATTAGTTTTAAAGCTTTCATTATACCCGAGCAACGCCGGGCTATACTGCTAGTATATATATATATATATATATATATATATATATATATATATATATATATATTAATAAAGGAAAACTCAACGCGTCATTTAGATTGGTTATAAATTATAACTCAGCGTATTATAAGTTATGATCAATCTAAATATGGCGTGTTTAATTTTCTTTTGTTAATATCATATTGATCTGGATAACATACATCCAGCTCTCTATACAGATATAACACAAAATTTTATATTAAGTTGATCTTGTTGGATTATCCTCGCTGTTTACGGACTGAACATCTATCTATCTATCTATCTATCTATCTATCTATCTATCTATCTATCTATCTATCTATCTATAACATATATATCTCAGTAGCACAATTATTCTAATTACATCAAAATGAGTTCGACTATGTTTGTTCTCTGGCTGTCCGTGTTTAAACTCAAATGTCGGCAGCGACACTCTATTCATATATAACAATAGGTAAGCATATTTGTTGTGGAGTTGTGGCGAAACTTCGACGCAAAGTTGTAGTAACCGGTTTGTGCCGGAAGTAAGACATGGAACAAGAAGGTAAGTTCAAAACAGTCTATTATAATAACAAGAATTAAGATATCTAAAAGAAGTGTTAATAATAAATAATATAGAAATAAGTCCGAAGTATTACACTGCCTGACCAGTAGCTGTCGTTAACTACTCTCGCTAACTGCTGTACTTAACTGTTCGTAACTACTCTCTAGAAATCACTCAGGTAATTTATATATTGCAAGAGGAAGAGTTAATTCCTCGTAGGAGGGTACCATTAAAATAATTTGGGCATATACTTCAGAATATAGATAAATACTGGTTAGGCATATATTTGAGACAATGGGTAAGCATTGGCAACGTTTATAATCGAGTCTATATGTAAACATTGGTCAGGTCTAGACTTGAGCCTAGAGATAAACATTAATAGGTTTTATATTTGAGTAAACATTGGTGGAGCTTATACTCGAGTCTGTAGGTAAACATTGGTCGCGTTTATACTTTAGTCTATAGGCAAGCATTGGTCAGGTTTATACGAGAGTTTATAGCAGGAACGTATCATCCTGATAGTCAGTGTCTTACCTGAATATAATTGATTAGCAACTATATATTCCTTCTGTGGCACAATATACGTCTAATCCAACAAAATTATAAAGTTTACTCTGGTTATTATTAATTAAATGCAAAATATATTTGTGGATTTGCTACATAAAAGTCACAAAGTGCCTACCATGAGTAATTACTGACGACACGTGCGTGGTCTATAGGTCAGTATTAGTTAGGCTTATACTTGGGAATATAACTAAATATTAGGTTTATACTTGAGTCTATAGGTAAGCATTGGTCAGATTTATACTTGAGTCTATAAGGAATTATTAGTCAGGCTTACATTTGAGTATATACACCCTTAAATTAATTAAAACACACTGTTTAATTTCCTTTCTTTCACCATACGATCAGTTTTAAACCTACTGGAGTTACAGGGTGTAAGAGAGTTCTATTTTTTCTCAAATTAGGTCATTTGCAGTGATGTGTTAAAATATGAATCTATTTTCGGAATATATGAGGGAATTTTTTGGCCCTGAAACATATTGCGTTATCCGTGATTGGATTAGATTTTTATCTTGCCCAGACACGATTGTCTCGACTGTCGATGAATTGTCCTATGGCCATTGTCCGCGGTAGACGTTACTCCAAGGAAGCGTATGAAAATCGTACGCTGCAGGAACCCACTGGCAAGCCTTACAGGGAGATTGCGGATATTGTTCGTGTCAGCTTTTCAACTGTCAGTCGTACCATCATGGCAAAGAAATAAACTAAATTCATCTGTTCAATACGTAAAGGAAAGTGCGGTCGGAAGAGAAAAAAACAATGCGAACAGACGATGTATACGTGATAAGAGAGAGTGTAAAAGATTCTAGGAATATATTATTCATTTTGTTTCAATTAATTTGCACAAGGGTATAACTAAGTATTGGTCGAGTTTATGCATAAGTTAATAGGTAAGCATTATTCACGTTTATATTTGATTCTATAGGAAAGTATTTTTCGTGTCAGGTTTTGATATTCAAGCGGTTCTTTTTCAGCTTACTTTTGAAATTCAAGTCGTTCTTTCGTTGTTTGCTTTTGAATTTCAAGTTGTTTTTTTTGCCATTTAAGTTCCTGATGGTTGAGTTAGAACATAAGAAATTCGAGCATGGTGGATTTAAATTCATTTATGTTCATCCGTGTCTATTTTTTTATTTTTAGGATGACCCGAATAAAAATTAAGTTCAATTGAAAACTTTTCTTTTCTTTGAATAACAAAAAAAAAAAAAATAGTTTCTTACTCACTCAGTAACGAAACCTCGTGTGGTCCTTAATAATCATCGTTGCAAAGTTGTTGTGACCTGGTCACCAGGTCGTTGTGGTCCGTTGCGGCCAGAAATAAAGACACAAAGACGGAATAGTGTTAAACAAATGTATTACAAAGACAGTTAGTACAAACATATACCAATGAGTAGTTGTTAGTAAGGCTGTCAGAGTAATGCTGGAATAGATTCCACTTTATCTGCCTCTCCCTATATCTTACTATGTTTCTACAAAGCACAACTGCTTCATATATACACTTTGAACGAGTTCATGTGTCGTATGGGTAAGTCCTCATAACAACTTTAAGCTAAAAACAGAAAAATCGATTTCAAAAAATAACAATGATTTACCTATCTTTCAACACTCAAGAAGCACGTAACAACCACTTAACGAACACTGATAAGGTGTTTAAATGTTTATTGCTGTTTGAGAAGACTTCATCTGCTTAAACATAGTGTAATGAAATGACAGGTGAAAGCTTTTTAATTAATTTTTAAATGCTCAGTAATCTTCAAAATGGTGGAACTAATCTCCGTAATCTAATTTTAGGTATGTTGACTTTACATTTCCTATATGCATCAATCTTATTTTTTGATAATATCGTATATGGCCAACCTTACTTTCAAAAGGTACGTTTTATGCACATAAAAAAATATAAACTATTTTAAAATCTTAGTGTGTGATGATTTGTATATAGCTTTTCAATTTTCGCTTAGTAAATATAGTATTCGCTTAACAACTTAAATCTAATGCGGACAAAGTTTTTAAAAAATTCAAGAGATTTTTGAAACTATAAATATTATAATTTAAAAAAGAAAAAAACGAAAACAATTCTTAAAAAAATTAATCATTCATCGTATTTTTTTCTTTGGATAATAATGTCTTAACTATATATTATTTATAAAAGCAATTAAAAGCTTATCTAATTAAATAATGTAATAGCTATATTACATTTTTATTTTATTATTTGGAGTAGATTTTCTAGAAAGAAGCAACTGTTTGAAAAAAAATGGATGAGTTACATTCTGTAAGGATCCCCCGTTTAACTTATAAAAAGTTTGTGGACAGAATTTGATTTCTAGAAATGTTAAAATGAGATGCCAATGTCAAATTCACTTTTTTAGTTAATTAGACGAAAATTTATCCATCACACTATATATATATATATATATATATATAGGACAGACCAGTAAAATAAAGAGGTGATCGACTTCTACGAACATGCATGGGTCTTCCGAGACCTTAGGTTCACACATATTTAGACGGATGGAATATGTAATAATAATAGCCTTTCGCTATAGTGATAGAGGAACAGTTGCTACATGTTTCGGTCTGCTTTACTGTACTTCGTATATATATATATATATATATATATATATATATATATATGTGTGTGTGTGTGTGTGTGTGTGTGTGTGTGTGTGTGTGTGTGTGTGCGTAGAGAAGTTTGTTTCTTAGCTGAGCAATGTTATTTCACTCATATCAACTTCGAAGCTTTGTTAAAGAAATAATTACGATGTCTTCTTTGATGTGGTGTAATAGATAGCAATCACTGGCAGTTGTCAGTTCGATCCTTATTTGTGTACTCCATATATTCGGTCGTGTGCCACCTGTAAGCTACGCTTAGAAAATCACCACTCTCTTTCTGAAGACATTACAATAATGCCCTCACGAAACTTCTAAATCGACATGATTGAAATAACACTGCTCAACTAAGTAACAAACTTGTCCACATTAATTCTATTAACACTTTTATCTCTCTCTTGATATAATTATGGCCAAAATTACTCTACTTGCCTAAAATGACTTTCTGCCAGCAAATTACTGAAAAACAACAATTTCGGCACTAAGCATCATTATAACTTAACACACACACACACACACACACACACACACACACACATATATACATATATATACATATATATATTACTAGCTCAGACTCAGCCTAAAGAATATTTGAAATAATAAAATATTTGCGAAAATTTACCAATCGCACCTAATAAAATAATTGCAACAATTTACCAATCGTATACATATATATATATATATATATATATATATATATATATATATATATACTAGCAGTATAGCCCGGCGTTACTCGGGTGTAATGAAAGCTTTAAAACTAATCCATTGTCCTGGAGCTCAGAACTCTTTGGACGTTGGCATGAAAGACTAAAAAGCAATAGTTGTTTCCAGTTAAAGCGAAACCGTAGACTGAAAGAAAAATGAACGGATGTCAGTCAAATGTTGATTTCCTGGTATCGATATCAAATTAGTTTTTTTCGTCGTAAACTGAATTTTGAATGCTAAACAAGTCCTCTGAGTAAATGGTATCATGGCTGAGACTAAGAACTGCAATTATACCTACTTAGAGCCAAACCCAAAGCAAAACCTAAAATAAAAGGGCTGAAAATAAATACAGACATACAGGCAGATGAACAGACACACACACAAACATCTTGCCTTTTATATATATATATTATTGATTTTCTGCGCTATTGTAAGAACTGCAACATTGAAACTTCTGAATATTGTTTCTTATGTCTATGAGTGTAACAAATTTGATTAAAATCGGACCACTCCTTCTATAACACGATTTTTTCGATTTTCGATATTTATTGGGGATACCTCGACACAAAACCTAGCTAAGAACACTCGCAGACGCTTATATTACAACGGAGTTTGTAGGTAACGGACACACACACACACACACACACACACACACACACACACACACACACACACACACACACACACACACACAGACAAGGTTCCATTTATAAATAAGTTTATATATATATATATATATATATATATAGTTCCCATTGTGCATTATCAGTGTATGCGTACACGTGCGCGTGTCAGTATGAGCTCTTGCTTTGCGAGTAGGCGATTTTACGTATTCACTGTTTAAAATGACAGTCAATAAAACCAATACACAAAAAAAAGTGTGTAAATGAAGATACTAAAAAAAAAAAAAAAAATCACCAAAGCTTATAGGAAGTTAACGAAAAGAAAATCTGAAATCAAAAAGAGAAGAAATAATGAAGTCTGGTGACTTATTACCCAGAAACCATCTGCTTTTTACATTGTCTAGTTTTTTTTTTGTTTGTTTTTTTTTTATGTTTTTCTTTTTTCGCGCCGTCTGTGAAACTATTATTTGATCGCATTCTAATTGATGGCCCGCTGCCAGCCTTGTCGTCTGAACCTAACACGAGCCAATGGAAAGAACAATCGTTCATCGAGTCGGAGAGTTTAATGTGTTGTCTTGGTGGTAATAATATCTGGATAATTTCGAAGAACAATTCTGTTAATGGCGGTGGCAAACCCGGAGGTGTGAGGGGAAAATTTCAGAGTGCGACTAGCAACCAGAAAAAATATCCCTCGCTACAGAAACACCAGCAGATGACCAACGAGCTACTTAGCCCTTTTTCTGTTTGAAAAGATGTTTGTGTGTGTCTGTTTATCTGTCTGTATTTCCTTTATACAAATCCACAATTTTTATCCGATTCTCACCAAACTTCACACAAATATTCTTTAGGATGAGTCTGAGCTCCAGGACCATGGATTAGTTTCAAAGCTTTCATTAAACCCTAGCAACGCCGGGCTATACTGCTAGTATATATATAAAGGAAAACTCAACACGTCATTTAAATTGGTTATAAATTATAATTCCTTTCAGACCACATAATATTAGTTCTATTTGGTACAAAAATTTTTACCGGAATGGAACGAATATTATGTGGTCTGATGAAATGAGCTAATTTAGCTCATTGAAATGAATTATGAGATTTAAAGTACTTGGGAACATTAAGAAATGGATAATAAAATCCACTGTAAAAGTTACAATGCATTTCTTACGTCTTTCTGTTATTATGCACGAAAGATTATCCGTGAATATGAACAGATTTTATTAACATTTAGCAGACGTAATGTTTGAAATTTATATAATATGACATGTCAAAAAGATAATTTGCTGCTTGAATACCCAAATTATAAATATATATATATTTTTTTATCATATCACCTCGGGCAAGGCGGCAAGGCCACTGGTGTGCAGGGGGCTACGTAAGAGTGAAAAGATTGGAAAAGAGAAAGCCGGAAACCACATCCTAAACAGGGAACAAGGGATGAGCCTCTACACCTGTTCAATAAACGTGGGTGGAGTGTGAACCGGGCGATAGTTCAGTCTATCTACTCCAATTGAAAAAAAAAAAGAAAAGAAAAAGTGAAAAGATTGGAAAAGAGAAGGCCGGAAACCACATCCTAAACAGGGAACAAGGGATGAGCCTCTACACCTGTTCAATAGACCTGGGTGGAGTGTGAACCCGGCGATAGTTCAGTCTATCAACTCCAATTGAAAAAAAAATACGGAAAAGTGAAACGATTGGAAAAGAGAAAGCCGGAAACTATATCCTAAACAGGGAACAAGCGATGAGCCTCTACACCTGTTCAATAGACGTGGGTGGAGTGTGAACCGGGCGATAGTTCAGTCTAATCACAGACAATTCATTGAAATTGTATTAACCTCCCAACCCACTTTATTCATCACATTTGATGACGTTCTGTATTTTAGCTTAAATTAATTTATTTTTCATTTTTTAAAAATCTCTTTATCTATTTCGAGCAGCTGCTTTGATAAAATTTAAGCGCCAAAATTATTATTGTTCATTTAATTTACTGGAAACTCTAGAGTTGGAATGCAAAAATGATATAAATCAGCTAAGTGACAATTTTATAACTGTATTAATCCTCTCTTTCTCACTATATATATATATATATATATATATATATATATATATAGTAAGAAAGAGAGGATTAATACAGTTATAAAATAAATGATTTATATATATATAAATATATATATATTTAACTGATTTATATATATATAAATATATATATATAGTGAGAAAGAGAGGATTAATACATTTATAAAATTGTCACTTAGCTGATTTATATTATTTTATATATATATATATATATCCGCTGACAGATCTGTTTCACTGTATCACAGCTCATCAGTACGGTTAGACATCCGATTGCTTTTAGCTAGGATATATATATATATATATATATATATATATATATATATATATATAGTGAGATAAAGAAAAAGGCCTTAGTTGCTTGTTGGTCATCTGCTGGTGTTTCTGTAGCGAAGGATATTTTTCTGGGTCTTTCTTTGCCATGATGTTATCAAGATAGGGATAGAGTGTTAACGAAATTACTGTGGACAAGTTTGTCACTTAGTTGAGCTGTGTTATTTCAGTCATGTCGATTTCGAAGTTTCGTGAAGGAATTATTGTGTTTTCACTCTTTAGGTTTTTTTGTTTTTCAGCAAAGAAAGAGTTCTGATTTTCAATGCGTAACAGATTGTAGTCAACAGGTATTTTCCTGTATTGTGAAGGTAGACAGAAATGTGTTTTTAGATGTTGCGCAACGCAGAAAATCTCCATATATCTTCACCTCTATTAAGTTTGAGTTTGAGTTTTGTTTAAGGGCATAACAACATCTGTGGATTATTTAATGCCAAAAAGGAGGGGTTTTAATGTATTTTTTGTTAATGTTCGCTTATAGTAAGAAGGTTGATTTTAATCAGATTTCAATGAAAATATTTTGGTTTTATTTTTTTTTTTAGAAAACTGAAAATGTCTTTTAGCTTTGTATACAAGAACGTTTTGCTGGAAATATTTTTCTCTTAAAAAATATGGTAATAATTTTTTCTTCAAAAATGTATTGTTGGTAATTTTTCCTTCAAAAATGTATATTTTTCAATAAAAGTCTTTTTATGTACATATTTCTGTAAAAGTGTATTTTTATACTTTCATAATGTTTTGACCCCAGTTTGGGGGCTAACTATTTGCCCATAGCTGGAAACCTAACAGGGGCTACCACTCCAGGTCAGGGTGAACTTTAGAACAACAGCAATTAAGAGGTGGTTTTATGCTCCTCACAACCTCCCCAATCATTGGCCTTGCTGCCGGATGCAGTTTACCGTCTCACCTCTATCAAGCAGCGCACAACAAAATTTATTACGAATAAAACAACATATTAAAGTGCATATAAAATGAATCTAATGCCATCTTGAGTTTTTACCAATTTCCAGTCACCTCCTATATATTGAAAGACTCGGCAAATTATCTTATTTACTCTACGACCCAACGAATAAGAAACAAGGCTGCTACCATTCTTGTCAGACTTGACACGGACTAATCGGTTCATGAATAGATTTTTCTTCTTCTATGTGCCGTGTCCCTTCAGAACGTAGGCGATCATGGCCTTCCACATCTCCCTATCCCTAGAGGCTCATCACGCTTTCTCCTGTTACCTAACCCAAACCTCGCGCCGCTATCCACTTGCTTAAGCCCGCTATCTGACCTGTAAATACTAGATTCTCCAAGCCCCCCTTCTTCATTACATGTACCAGGAAAAATCAGCTGTCTTTTCCTGATGTTAAGTATTAGTTTCCTTTTTGTTCCCGTCATCTCTAAAACCTCATCGTTGCTCCCATGCTCGGTCCATGGTATCCACATATCGATTGCTCCAAATTTAAAACAGAAAAAATTAGCTAGAATCAAAGAGAGTACCGGATTGCTATGTGATGTCTGTTTTTCAATATGGACAATCTCATCAAGGATGGGGGAGAAATTTGACACTTCTAAGGACTTCTAATACTGATAGAAGCTTACTTGTTCTTATTATTCAACGTAGTCTACCAAAGAGCGGAGAAACTCTTGATGAGTCAACTGACAGCTAACTAGAGGTGGTGTCTCAATAAATCACTGTGGAAAAGCAACAGTATACCACTCGACTATCTATCTATCCTGCGTAAAATCATCGCTATACAACGAATACATATTAAACGTAACGGCGTGAAGGGGGTTGCTTCCAAAGAGAGGCATTCTTCGGCCGGTAAGGACCGACGTGGGCAACAAGTGTCACCTGACCGTCATCCGGCGACTGTTAGCAACAACGGCGTAAAGGGGACAGGTTTTCCCAAAATATGTCCCTCGACCGGGAAGGAACGACATGAGCAACAGGTGTCTCTGGACCGTTACCCTGTGACTGTGCGCAACAAAAAGAGGATTACCTTGGGGACATGGAACGTCAGGACGTTAAACTGCTGCGGACAACTAGAGAATGTCAAGCAGGAAATTAACAGACTAAAAATCAATATTCTGGGAATATGCGAAACCAGATGGCCAAATAATGGAGACTTCAGCAGCGACAACCATGGGATAATATACGACGGAGGCAAAAATAATGAAAAAGGAGTCGGCTTAATACTGGACAAAGAAATGTGTTTTCGGATACTGACAGTTCTCCGAAATAGTTCTCCCGGTTAAACTGAAAGGGAGACCGTTCAACATTGCAATTGTAGTCATCTATGCACCAACAACACAAAGCATTGAGGAAGAAATAGAATCTTTTTACTCCACTCTAGAGAAGACCAAGGCTCAATGTAAAAGCCAAGAAATCAGGATCATCTTGGGAGATTTGAATGCCAAAGTAGGCAAGGAGAGGGAAGGTATGACAACTGGCAACTTTGGTTTAGGAATCCGCAACGAACGAGAAGAAAAATGGGTGCAGTGGTGCATAGCAAATGACCAGGTAATAACTAACACCTGGTTTCAAGAACATCCACGGCGTTTATGGACATGGAGAAGACCAGGAGGTGACACAAAAAACTAGATAGACTACATAACCGTAAACAGCAAATTCAGAAATGCAGTGGTTCAAAGCAAAGCCTATCCAGGCGCTGACTGTGGAAGCGACCACGTCCCAGTCATCTGCAAATTAAAAGTGAAACTTCGGAGATTAAAGAAGCCTAATGCAGCACCAAAACTGAAATACAACCTACAGAAAGAAAATACTAATAGCGTGAAAACCAAACACGAAGAACAAATTGGGAAAGAACACTTGAAATAGGACGCCCTAAAGGAAGATATGGTGACATCAGCAAGCAACATTGCCCAAAGAAAATTAGGCGCAGAAAGAAAAACGAGTTGATGACTGATGAGATTCTGGACATGATGCAAAGGAGGCAGAAAATGATATCAAGACATGGAACAGAGTAGAGGGAACTAAACAAAGAAATAAGAAGAAAATGTAGACAGGCTAAAGAGGAATGGCTCAATGACAAATGTGCAGAAGTAGAGAGATTGAGCAGGAATAATAAAGCAGACATGCATAAAGAAATAAAAGAACTGACAGGAGAAAAAACCTGCTCTTCAACAGGATGTATAAAATCTAAGGATGGAACAATTATTTTGGAGAAAGAGGAAATACTCCAACGATGGGAAGGATATATAATAGGCCTTTTACACGACAAGAAATAGCAACCAATAATACGCAAATATGAGGACGGACCGGAAATATTAAAGTGTGAAGTGGAATCTGCAATAGCCAAACTGAATAGAGACAAAGCAGCTGGGCCAGACGGCATAGTCATAGAGCTGTTGATAGCCCTGGAAGAATTTGGTATAGAGAAAATTACTGGAATATTAAATGAAATTTATAATAGTGGGGTAATACCAGATGACCTCAACAAATCTATCTTTATAGCACTACCTAAGAAGCCATGAGCAAACGAGTGCGAACTCCATAGAACCATCAGTTTAATGAACCATATAACAAAACTGATCATCCGAATCCTGATGAATAGAGCGAGAAGCAGAATCAGGCCAGAGATAGGACAATAACAGTGTGGTTTCTTTAAAGACACAGGAACAAGAAATGCCATATTTATGATTAGGATGCTCTCTGAAAGGGCAATACAAGTGAAGAAGGACTTATACCTGTGCTTTATTGATTATGCGAAGGCGTTTGACAAAATACGCCACAAAGAATTGATAGAGATGCTCGGCAGCCTGGACATATTTGGGAATGACTTGAGAGTAATCAAGAATCTTTACTGGCAGCAAACCGCTGACATACGGACAGGTAATGAATTGAGTAGATACACCAAGATAGAAAGGGGCGTAAGACAAGGATGTGTCTTTTCACCAGATCTTTTCAACTTGTACAGCGAGAATATTTTGAGAACCATAGAAGTTCTGGCTGGATTTGTCATCGGAGGCCACAATTTAAACAACCTAAGGTATGCAGATGATACAGTGCTGATAGCAAACACAGAAAGGAAACTACAAGACCTCCTACAGAAGGTAGCTGAAAAAAGTAACATGAAAGGACTATAAATAAACTGCAAGAAAACCGAATGCATCGTCAAAGTAAAAAGGACAGCCCAATATGCCAAATATATGTCTGGAATACTAGAATCAAGCAAGTACAAAATATTAAATACCTGGGAAGTGTTATAACAGAAGACGGAAAGTGCGACACAGAGATCCGAAGGCGAATTGGCATGGCGCAAGACGCGTTCCAGAAGCTGAAGGGACAAGGCACATAGAAGAAGAAGTCTCCCAGCAGTGTCACACACTTTTCCCATCTGTGCACAAGCTTCCATATTCTCTAAGCATAAAAATTTTTGGACTGATGTCTCAGCCAATTCATCGTCACTTTCAAACTTCGTGCCTCTTGTGAACGCTTTCAAGGAACCAAACAGGTGAAAGGTCTGGGCTGTAAGGGGGATGAGGAAGCAATTCCCAGTCCAGCTCGTTGATGATCTGCACTGTTTTGGCTGCTGTGTGAGCTGACATTTGAGTAGGCAAGGTCATCATGGACAATTTTGTGTGCTATCCCAACAGATAGGCTTAAAGTCCTTGCAATGTCATCCACTGTCACCCTTCTGTCAGAGAGAATGAGGTCATTGACTGATTCGATCACCTCAGGAGACCTCAATTCTGTAGGTCTCCCAGGCCGGTCTTCATCCAAACACAGCTCCATCCTTCTTTAAACAATTTAGCACACTTGTAGACATTTTTTGGCTGAAACATGTGGCAACATACGAAGTTGACATTCTATGAATTTCAACTGGTTTGCACTCTTCAGCAACCAAACACTTGCTAACTGACCTCTGTTCAATTCTGGGTCATGCTTCTTGGTCGGCCATCTTTGATAATCTCCCAAACTCTCAAATCTTTTTTTCAATCTGCAAAAAAATTAAATCCCTTTGAAAAAGAATTAAAGGAAAAAATGAAAAAAGTAGCTCCTATCTGAATTAGAAGTCCTTATACCGAAAAATTTACCTTATTTATTGAATGACCTTCGTAGTAGTTTCTCTGTAGTCCTTTCTTTCTGCTTTCTTCAGCCACCTTCTGTAGAAATCCTTGTAGTTCCCTTCCTGTGTCTGCCACCAACACTGTATCATCTGCTTATTTTTTTTTTAATCATTTCACCCCAAGCAAGGCATTCTACTGCCACTATTGCCCAAGGGGTTACATAGGGGAAGGTCAAGGGAAAGAGTGGTTAGATGTAGGAAATGTCAGAAGGAGGGTGATAGACGGGTAAGGATATTGAGGATGAGGGTTGGGTAGATGGGAAGAGTGTTTGAAAGAATGGATGCGAGTTAGTGTGTTAGAAGGTGTCTATTGACCTTACATTTAAACTCCTGGAGATTGTAGCCGTCGGGGAAGCAATCATGTGGAAGGGAATTCCACAGTCGGGAAGTGCGAAAAAAGAAGTTGTTGGGGTAGAAATTACGGTTACATCTTATTTGTTTCACTGTAAAAGTTTGGGACCTAGTTGCTAATCTAGTATCTCGTGCAAATTCGTACCTAGGGGGCACCAGTGATCTAAGTTCATTGGAGTAGAAGCCGTGAAAGTATTTATAGAAGAGACACAGGGAAGCCACGTCACGCCGGTGAGAGAGTGACTGCAGCCGGTCTGTCAAGTCGGTATCGATTACATTACAGATTCTCCGTTGTATTTTGTCAAGTAGCCCGAGGAGTATAGCAGGGGCACCTGACCAGATGTGTATTCAGATTATGGCCGTCGATTAAGTATTCTGGCATGACTTCTAGGCGTCATCCGGTGAAAAGACACATCTTTTTTGACTCTTTCTATCTTTGTATATCTGCTGAACTAGTTCCCTGTCCGTGTGCAGCCGGTTTACTGCTAGTAGATGTTTTTAGAGGTGGAAGACAGGGATGTGTATTTTCATCGGATTTATTTAACTTGTACAGTGAGAATATTTTGAGGACCCTAGATGTTATGCCAGGATTTGTCATCGGAGGTCACAGTCTGAACAACATAAGATACGCAGACGACACAGTGTTGATTGCAGACACGGAAAGGAAACTGCAGGACCTCCTACAGAAGATAGGTGAAAAGAGTGACATGAAAGGATTACAAATAAACTGCAAAAAAACAAAAAACAAAAAAAAACAATGTATGGTCATCAGCAAAAAGAATAGCCTAAAATGCCAAATACAGGTGGCAGGTGTTAAAATCAAACAGGTAAGAAAATTCAAATATCTGGGAAGTGTTCTAACTGAAGACGGAAAGTGCGACGCAGAGATCTAAAGGCGAATTGGCATAGCGAAAGACGCGTTCAAGAAGCTGAGTAAAGTATTAAGACACAGGAAACTTTCACTAGAAACAAAGAGAGTACTGGATTGCTATTTGATGTCACTTCTTCAATATGGCATCGAGTGTTAGACAATATCAACAAAGATGAAAGGAAAACTTGAAGCAGATGAAATGTGATTCAACAGAAGAATGCTGCGGATATCGTGGACCGATCAAGTGAGCAATGACGATGTTTTGAAAATGATGGAAACGAAAAGGAAATTAATATTGAGCATAAGGAAGCGACACATGAAGTTCCTGAGATATACAATGAGGAAGGAGGTCTTGGAGAACCTAATACCAACAGGCTAGATAGAGGGAAAAAGAGACAGAGGAAAGCAGCGGATAACATATTTAAAAGGCCTGAGCAAGTGGATGACAGAATGGGGGCTGAGAGAGTTACAGGAGAAAGCGTGCTAAGAGCCACCATGGATAGGGAGACGTGGAAAACCATGATCGCCTACGTCCTGAAGGGACAATGTACATAAAAGAAGAAAAAAAGAATGTCTTTCCCAAATATGTGTAGGTTGCTGGGCATTTCTATCAAGTCTTTGCAGCGTACTTTGTAAAATGCCTTTGCGTAGTGTATAAAACGTACGTGCATGCCCTTCTTCATTTGTATTGCCTTCTCTGATAGGATTCTAAGCATAAATATCACGTCCCTTGTTCCTTGACTGCTCTACTATGCACTATATTCACCAGGATTCGGACGATAAGTTTTTTTTTAAGCTGATTGTTCGGTAGGCTTCATATTCATTTGTTCCTGGCCTCTTAGGCAGTGCTATGAAAATCGATCTGCGTAGGTCTTCCGGTATCTCACGACTGTTATAGGTTTTATTTATTATTTCTATAATTTTCTCTACGCCGAAATCGTCTCAGGCTGCCATTATCTCTATTATAATGGTGTCTAGTTCAGCTGCTTTGTTTCTATTCAGTTTGGCCATTGCAGCACCCACTTTAGAGTTTAATATTTCCGACCCGTCAGTATTGACGGGTGCTTTCTCTTGTGATAGAAGATAGACTATTTTATATATTCTTTCCATCGCTAGAGTATTTTCTCTTTCTCCAATATGAGCGTTCCATCCTTGGATTTTATACATTCTGTTGAGGAGCATGTCCTTTATCCTATTAGTTTCCTTATTTCTTTATGCATGTCTCCTTTATTAGTCGAGCCAAGTATCTCTATTTCTTCACAATTATTGTTGAGCCATTTTTCTTTAGCCCGTCTGCATTTGCTACTTATTTCCTTGTGTAGTTTTCTGTGTTTCGTTTCATGTCTGGACATCGTTTTCTGTCTCCTTTGCATTATGTCGAGAATCTCTTCAATCATCCACTCGTTTTTTTTTTCTTCTGCGTCTGATTTCCTTTTGGACAATGTTGTTTGCTGATATCACTAGCGCTTCCTTTAGTGAGTCTCATTTCGAGTTTTCTTTTCCAATTTGTTCTTCGTATTTGTCTTTCACACTGTCAGTGTATTTTTCCTGCAGGTTGAAGACATTTTCAAGCCTGTTGACTTGCAATCTGGGTGCTGCACTAGGCTTCTTCAGTCTCCGAAGATTCATCCTTAGTTTGCAGATGACTGGGAAGTGGTCGTTTCCGCAGTCGACACTTGGATAAGTTTTGCAATGAACAACTGCATTCCTGAATTTCTTGTTTATGGATATTGTTACGTTGGGTAACAGAATTATGTGAAATAATACAAAACAATGCAATAGTATAAAAGTAGATGTATTGATAGGAAAGAGAAGTATTTACAAAGGTGAGGATTAGTAGAATACAGAAACAAGGTAATTAGTATACAGTATCGTCGTAGAGACGTGATAAGATTGAATAATAGAACACTTCCGGTGCAATACCGGAAATACCCGACTGACTCGCTCACTCGACTTCCTTCCTCGAGGTATAATCACTACTATTTTATATAGTGATACGAATAGTCCATTTCCGTGGAAAGATGGAGAGCGCCCCAACTGATATGTAATCGATTTGGGTTTTTTTGTTTTGCCTCCCGGAATTCTCTAAACCATAAGCATCTTGGATGTTCTAGAAACCAGGTTTTGTTTACTGTGGAATTCCCTTTGACATGATTGCTTCCCCGACAGCTACAATCTCCAGGAGTTTAAATGTAAGATCAATAGACACCTCCTAACACACTAATTCGCATCCATTCTCTCAAAAACTCTTCCCATCTGCCCAACCCTCAACCTCGGGATCCTTACCCTCCTATTACCCTAATTCTGACATTTCTTATATCTAACCTCTCTTTCTCTTCACCTTCCCCTATATAAGCCCCTGTAAAATAGTAGCAGTGGAATGCCTTGCTTGGGGTGAAATGATTAAAAAAAATTACCTTGTAATTTGTTGTACACCATTAAACCCATTTTCTCCTCAGTCGTTGCAGTTTGCTCGCCCAAAGTTGCCAACTGTTACATTTTCTCTCTCCTTACCCTTCATGGCATTCAAGTCTCCCATCAGTCAGTTAAGTGCCAAACGTGATACACACTTGATCATGTCTCGAATGTCTTGGCAACCAGTCTACCGCAGAAAGCAATGGCAACCTACTGCGGGATAATCTTCTGCCCAGTCAGTCATGTCTCTTTTGAGACATGATAGCCCAAGCGTGTATCACGTATGGCACTTAACTGACTGAATGCGGTGCATTTCATATCCAGAAGCATTCCAGAAGTTGAGTAGAAACTAGGAAGAGAGTACAGAAATGCTACGTGCTGTCCATCCTTCAATATGGCAGTGAATGCTTAACAATCTCATCAAAGATGAAGGAAAAACTTGAATCAACTGAAATGTCGTTCTACAGAAGGATGCTGCGAATCTCATGGATGGAGCATGTGAGCAATGATGAGGTCTTGGAAATGATGGAAGCAAAAAGGAAATTAATATTGAGCATCAGGAAGAGACAGCTGAAGTTCCTGGGACACGCAATGAGGAAGGAGGTCCTGGAGAACCTGATACTAACAGGCCAGATAGAGGGAAAAAGAGACAAGGGAAAGCAACGTATAATATATTTGAAGGACCTAATCAGGTGGATGACAGAACAAGGGTTGCATGGTGTAACAGGAGAAGGCGTGCTCAGAGCCACCAGGGATAGGGAAACGTGGAAAGCCATGATCGCTTACGTCCTGAAGGGACAGGGCACATAGAAGAAGAAGAAGAATGCAGTGCATTGTGGTATAATGAGTATCGTTTCAACATTAGAAATCGGAGAACGAAGTTCAAATTCCACTCGAGTTCGTTATATTTACGTGCAAATATTCCAC
Organism: Ascarosepion bandense; assembly: GCA_037127315.1. NCBI lineage: Eukaryota > Metazoa > Mollusca > Cephalopoda > Sepiida > Sepiidae > Ascarosepion > Ascarosepion bandense. The sequence goes on along the minus strand of JBBBDQ010000891.1, from coordinate 3,385,759 downwards.
TCTTTTCAACAGGTTTATCCGATGTTCCATGTTTGGGATTGTATTTTCGGTATCTTTTAAACTCTGTTTCATCTCTTTCACTCCCAATAACCCTTTGTGTCTTAGTGGAATTATCACCTTGCTTGGGCTGAAGTGATAAAGAAAAGAAAATGTTTCTTCATTTTTGTCGCTAAAAGAAGAGCACTAAAATACAGGAATTATCACGCTTCCAGAAAAACAAATACCTATATATATTGCAATCCATTTACTTACGCGCAAATACCCTTGGGAAAGGTATGAATTTATTCCTTCTTCCCCCAGCTATGGGCTAAATAGCAGGACAGACTGGGCCCTATAGACTTGGTTTGCAAATGGCAACGAACTGCAGAAGAAATATTCTGCCAAGTTAGTCATGAATCATGATTGCCCATTAATAATGCTTTTCTTATATTCTTTCATACTCAGTTATCCCGCTACGTGTTACTGATCCCTGTCGGTAACCCTCCACCCAATGATGCGTCCTGGGTATGATGATAAACTACATCCGGGTCCTGAGTATAACAATAAACTGCATCCGGTAGCGAGGCCACTGACTGGGTGGTTTTTGAGATATGTAGAACCATCTCTTAATTGCTTAATTGACCAGGGGTAGTAGTAACTGTTAGGCTCTTAGCTATGGAGCAAACAGCTAATCCCCAAACTGGGGCCAAAAGATAATGAAAATATAAAAATAGAGTTTTTATAGGAACATTTCCAGTAATACGTTTTTGGAGAAGAAAATGTTACCAGTAGCATATTTTTTAAGAAAATCGAAGGAAAACATAGTAATACATTTTTTAAGTTAAAAAAAAAAAAAAAAAATACCATCAATATATTGTTGAAAGAAAAAATTTTACCAGTAATATATTTTTGGTAAAAATTATCCGAGCAAAACATTTTTTAAGAAAATAGAAGAAAAACATATTACTAGTAATATATTTTTGTAGTAAAAAAATACCATCAATATATTGTTGAAGGAAAAAATATTACCGACCATTTATTTTTAAAGGAAAAAATATCACCGACAATATCTTTTTGAAGGAAAAAATATCACCGACAATATCTTTTTGAAGGAAAAAATATTACCGACACTAACTTTTTGAAGGAAAAAATATCAGCAATATATTTTTGGGAAAAAAATATACCAGTATTATAGTTGACTCTTAACAAAAGCCTCTTTAGAAAAATACGGCATTCAAACTTGTTCTACAAACTGATTTCTTACAAAGAATACATATTCTATTTTATGCGAATCTATTGTAAAAATCTTCTCGGCATTAAATAATCCATTGAGATGTTTATATGTCTTAAAAAGAAACAAACCAAACCAAACCTGCGTGTTAATGGTTTTGTTGCCTTGATTTGGGTGAAATGATAAAATTAAAAAAAATAAACTAGAACAATTATACAGCTTTGTCATTAGAGTAAAGTGAGAGAAGATTTTCTCTTGTCTTAGAATTTAATTTACCGACCTAAATATACTAATTATTTTTCTTTTTCTTTATTAAGTTAAAAATCAAGTCAAGTAATTCACGGATTTTTCTCTGTCATTTCTGGATGGCCAGCATCACTACGCACGCGCCTTGAAACTATTCTTAAGTAAAATTTATTCATCGTTTATTTTCTGCATTTGAACGCGTTTGACTGAACTCATGGAAAGGAACGCGTGGATAAATGGATACTGTAAAGTTCATAAAAAAACAAAAACATCTCCATTTTCTTCGGGATATAAAATATTTTCAAATTAGCCTTCTTTCGTGTTACTCGTTTTAATAGTAATAATCGGTGATATTCTCGGTAATTTACGCGTACTTTTTGTTGTTCTTGTTAACTGGTGATCGAGCTGCTTGGCTCCTCCAATAAAAAAGCTTCTTCTTCTTCTTCTTCTTCTTCTTCTATGTGCCCTGTCCCTTCAGGACGTAGGCGATAATGGCTCTCCACGTCTCCCTATCCCTTGTGGCTCTTAACATGTTTTCTCCTGTTGCTTCTGGCAACCCCCGTTCCGTCATCCACCTGATCAGGCCCTGCAAATATGTTATCCGCTGCCTTCCTCTGTCTCTCCTTCCTCTCCTTCCTTCTATCTGACCAGTCAGTATCAGGTTCTTCAGGCTCTCCTTCCTCATTGCATGTCCCAGGAACTTCAATTGTCTCTTCCTGATGCTCAGCATCAATTTCCTTTTTGTTACCATTCTTTCTAACACCTCGTCGTTGCTTGTATACTCAGTCCATGATATCCGTAGCATCCTTCTGTAGAACCACATTTCGGCCGCTTCCAGTTTTGTCCTCATTTTCGATGATATTGTCCAGCATTCACAGCCGTATTGAAGAACTGACATCACGTAGCAGTCTAGCACTCTTTTCTTCGTTTCTATTCAGATTTTCCTGTGTGTTAGTATTTTGCTCATCTTCTGGAACGCGTCCTTTGCCATGCCAATTCGCCTTCGGATCTCCGTGTCGCACTGTCCATCTCCTGTTAGAACACTTCCTAGGTACTTAAATTTTTGTACTTGTTTGATTCTGTTATCCCCCACCTGTATTTGGCATTTTGGGTTGTATCTTTTGCTGATGACCATGAACTCAGTTTTCTTGAAGTTTATTTGAAGCCCCTTCTTGTCACTCTCCACTGCTACTTTCTGTAAGAGGTCTTGTAGTTTCCTTTCCGTGTCCGCAATCAGCACTAAGCTACGAGATAAAAAAAGGTACACTCTGGACAATAAGTGACAGCGTCGGTTGGAAACGCTAATAGCAGTTCAGCTGCTATAATTTATTTATGTCGGAATATATGTGATCAGGAATTATTATTATTATTATTACTTCATCATCATTTCGATTTCTGCTATGGTCACACTACTTACCAAGACCTAGTGGTGCTTTTTCTTTCTTTCTTTCTTTCTTTCTTTCTTTCTTTCTTTCTTTCCCCTGTTTAAGTCTAACATCGTTATACCTTCCTTACTCTCCCCACCTCTCTCTCTAAATTCGCCATAATAAAAATGCAGGCATTATAACACCCCCAAGCAATTATGATCAAAGTTATGAAAGACATGTCTGATGTACTACCAGGGCATTCATCATCATCATCATCATCATCATCATCATCATCATCATCATCATCATCATCTTTCTATTTCTGCTATGGTCACACAATCTACCAAGTCTGCGGGAAGACCTAAGGCAGACAGTGCTGTGTTATGACTACATTTCCTGATTTGTCTTTCTAATTTGCATAACATCACTAGTTTTTTTTTTTTAATCATTTCACACCGAGCAAGGCGGAAACTCCACTGATGTGCAGGGGGTTACATAAATGTAAAAAGATTAATTAGAAAAGAGTGAGGAGTACAAACTAGTTAGAAAGGAACAATAGAAAGCAGGTGCGATGACAGATACATAGGTGGAGAGAAAGGGAAGGTTATACAGGTGTGGGGAGAGAGCTAGAGTTCAGTGGTTAGTAGATGAGTATTGACTTTGCATTTAATGTTGCATAGATAAAGTTCTTAGTGTGTGAGCTGTACTTAAAAAAAAATTGTGTATCTCTTAAGTTGGGATTTTCAGGGATTTTTTTCAATGTATTCTGTTCCTTAATTTTTATCATTCCAAGTCCATCAATTAGTAAGCAATGGAAATTGAAATAGAAAAAATGTGGAAATTGAAAACAAGAGTTGTGCCAGTGATAGTAGGTGCACTTGGAATGATAAAAAATGGAACAAAACAACACATTGAAAGAATCCCTGGAAACCCCAGCTTAAGAGATATACAAAAAATTGTCTTATTAAGTACAGCCCACACACTAAGGAAAACTTTATCTATGTAATGCTGGGGATGATAGGGAAGATAGAAAAACATGAAATGGAGCCATAACAACACGCCACTACCTGCATTAGGTCTCCCCGCATACTTGGTTGGTAGTGAGACCAAAGCAGAAATCGAAATGAAAAATGACATAATAATAATAATAATAATAATAATAATAATAATAATAATAATAATAATAAATCATCACGCTAGAGTGGAACAATATATACACTGGAGTGAACTTGGAAAATATGTAAACAAACACTGATATGAACAATTTCCAGGTCTTTATATTTTGACAGTTTTTCAAATTCCTTGATTGCTATGTTACAATCCGCTGGACAAGCCATATCAATTAATAGACAAGTTTTCTCCTTCTGGTTTTTAATAATAATGTCTGGCCTGTTTGCTCCGATTTTTCTGTCTGTGTAGATGGTGTAATCCCATAGAATGGTTACATCTTCTATTTCTGTAACCGGTGCTGGGTGATGTTCATACCAGTGTTTGTTTACAGCTTTTCTATAATGTTTGCACATTGCCCAATGTAAATATTGCCCAACTCTATCGTGGCGATTTTTATATTCATTTGGGGCAAGCACAGAACAGCCTGAGATTAGGTGGTCTATTGTTTCTTGGTGTTTATCACAAAACCTGCATTTTGGATCCATATTATTATGCATAATATTTGCCTGAAAGTTTCTAGTGAAAAGACTTTGGTCTTGTGCTGCAAGAATAAAGCCTTCAGTTTCAGACTTTAATCCAGATGCACGTAACCATCGATGAGTATTAACTTTGTCAACATTGGATTTATTGGCACGTTCTGGAGATTGGCCATGCAGAGGTTTGTCTTGCCAGCGCTGTTTCATCTGTTCAAGAGCTTTATCTTTGGCTTTCATTTTCATATTTTTTGCCGCAATAGTTGGTTCTTGGCTTCTGTTTTGCTTTTCTACAGAATCTACTAACTGTAAATCTTGTTTGTATTTACTGCCTTCTTTTATTATTGAATATTTTTTCTTTCTTTCTTCATGTTGCCTTACTAATTGTATCATCCAATCCTTTGTTGTTTCTATGTATGTTAGTAAGCCAATAGTTGTTGTCTTGTATGACAATTCCAGCTGAATAAGACCTCTTCCACCTTCTTTACGCGGTATGTATAGACGGTCTACATCAGCCTTTGGATCCATTCGCCTGATGTCGTTTAGAGTCCAGTTTAAGATGTTAAAGCTATATTGGACAACTGGGATTGCAAGGCTATTAATGGCCGTAACTCTGTTCTGTGAATTTAATTCAGTTTTTAATATCATTCGTAGCCTTCTATAGTACTCTTTACGCACTATTTCTTTCATTTTTTTATAGTGAATGTTTTCGCTCTCATTTACACCTAGGTATTTGTAAGCTTCTTCTGGTTTCAATTCTTTTATTTTACAGCAGGGTCTAAGCTAATTGAGGATGTTTCTTGTATTGATCCACGTAAAACTGTAGCTTTAGCACATTTATTCAAATTAAATTTCATTCCAATGTCTTCGCTGAAGCATTTTACAGTTTGCAGAAGACCTTCCAGCTCATTATCATTCTTAGCATATAACTTTAAGTCATAAAATAGATGGCTTATTTTCTTTTGGCCTATTTTATAACCACATTCTGTCTTATTAAGTTGACTGGTTAGTGCTATTAATGATATGCAGAATAGTAAGGGAGATAGAGAATCACCTTGAAATATACCTCTTTTGATGTTTATTTCATCAGACTTATAGGTTCCATTTATATGATTGAGGTAAAGGGTTGTTTTCCATATAGACATGCACTGTTTGATGAAATTGATGACGACGGGCGATATCTTGTATATATTTAAAGTCTTTAAAATCCAGGGATGTGGCACATTATTATTATTATTATTATTATTATTATTATTATTATTATTATTATTATTTCTTGTGATCTCTGGTGTATACTCATTTCTTTCTGGGTCCCAACCAGAGACCGAAGGTCAGAAATATTAACATGGCATTTTTCAATGTACAATTGAAAAACAACAAAACAAACTAAGAGCAAACACATTTTACATAGATAAAACCCTTCGAGAGGTGTGAGCCGTACTTGAGATATACACCCACATGTGCACACACAAATACACACACATATATATATATATACATACACACAAGGAAACACAAAGAAACATATGGACAGAGACATACTAACATTTACATACACACAAAAGCACACATAAACGCATAAACACATGCATGCACATATATAGTCATTGGTAAGTAAGCAATTAAATACTATCAAATATATGTTTATAATTCTGTTTAAAGGGAATGTGTGTATTTAGAGACATAAATTTTCTTTATATTTTTTAAATCTATCTTGTGGCTGTTTGAAAAATTTCCCAGCATGCTTTCATGAAACGAAGAGACCAAACACACTGTTAAAAATTGGTTTTCTGTTAAGATCATTGAATATATCGAACACACAAACATCTCTCTCTCTCTCTCTCTACACACACACACACATATATATATATATATATATATATATATATATATATATATACATACGTATATATCATCGTGTGTATATGTATTTAAGTATCTATAGTTGGCTACTCTTAATCGCCCTGTCGTTATCTGTATGAAGCAGGCAAAGAAATCACCGAATATAATTTCACAGATGACTAACCCGTGTAATATACATTTTGCCCAAGGTTCGTTTTACTCCATGTAGCAATCGAAATCAACTGTTAATCTTGAAAACAAGAGAATTGCAAGAAGTATACTAACCCACCATCTTGAAGGGCGAGCAAAGTTACAAAACCGGTGCAGAAATATTTGTAATGGCATCGCCCAAGGCATGATTGCTCCGCGTTGAACAGAGATGTTTGGGAGCCTCGAACTAAAGCGGGAATTAGCATTCTAGTTTCGCGAACCTTTACGACTGCAGAGTGCTTGAACCATACGAATTGCTACACTCGACTTGTGCCGTTCGCAGGTAAGCTGATGATGGCACGTTGCCAAAACACTCACCCGCAAACTATTATTATTGGCTTGTATTAAATGTTTGCAGTGTGACCTCTAATGCTATTACTGTGAATTAAAATCTAGGCCAACAAGATGCTAGGTAAATTTCGCAGACACTTTAAAGGTTTCCCTAACATTGTGAATACGATGATGTCGGTAACTTTTGCATCACTCTTATATATGTAAAATTTTGAACACGATAATAATTTGATCGTACATAAATTAAACCAAATCCTATACATAAACATTTTTTATTTAATCATATATATATATATATATATATATATATATATATATATATTAATGAACTTAATCACAGTAAGTCAACACTAATAACAGACTAGATATCCGAAAATAATGCTAACAGTATTATAAATCGTCTTATAACCCGGCGAGGACTACATCGTGGGTTAAATAAACGGGTAGAAAAAAAAGAAACAAACAGCGCACAAGCACAATACGTCTAGTGCTCGTTTGAAAGAAAAATTCCCCAAGACGAAACCTTAACAGCAAAGTGGTGGTGGCTCAATTCTAGATTTTTGTATTGCATATATATATCTGTGTGTGTGTGTGTGTGTGTGGATACTGAGGTCAACATGGAGCGGTGACAGTCACTTTCATGTTTAATCGCAATCTTAAAATCTAAGGATTGGGGTCAACCATGATACAGACTGTCGCTACTCGGTGTTGACCTCAGTGCCCTTTTTTACATTTACACACGCCCTATCCTTGATATTGAGTACTTTTATGCATAAATACAGAATGACGTAAAAGTGTGCACGTGTGTGTGCGGGCACGTGACTGTGTGTGGCATAGAACATTTGTAAACGACTTATTACGAGTAATATCTCGTTTACAAATGAAGAATATTCAAAAGTTCTACAATTGTATTGAACAATTCTTAATGAAAATGTGTACTGGTCTAAATTTATTATGACCAAAAACTAAGTAATTAAACAATCAATCAGTCAATTAATATATATATATATATATATATATATATATATATATATATATAGTCATCCCCAGTATCACAGCTCATCAGTACGGTTAGACTCCGATTGCTTTTAACCCAGGATTGAATCCCGACCGAATTGGCGTCAGTCGGCGATTCTACCTCTGGGCTATGGGCGTTCGGTAGAAGAAGTCATACTTTTTAGCGTATATATTATCATTATACACGCTTAATAGCCAGAATGCTCTCATTCATTACAGAATGAGCGATGCGTACATGCCAGAGTAGCTACTGTTTTTCAAAGTTTACCATTTTTCCAGAGTGCTCAATCAGGGTGTGAGAGCGTAAATATACGAAATTTTTACGAAATCTGTTCCAAAAATGGATGGGTTTTATTTTATTTGTTTAAAAATATAAATTAAAACTCTCTCTCCATCTCTCTCTCTCTCTCTCTCTCTCTCTCTCTCTCTCTACATATATATAGATTGTTTAATACTTAGTTTTTGGTCCAAATAGGGTTAGACCAGTATACATTTGTATTAAAAAGACACCACTTATAGTAGAAACCTTGGAAGCGAAATAACTCGTTTAATTATGGAATATATATATATATATATATATATATATATATATATATATATATATATATTCCATATTCATATATATATATATATGAAAAGCAATTCTTCGTAAGAGAAATTTCCCTCGTAAATAATCCAAGTGGATCCTAGTAATATAATATTATAACTTATTAAATATTAAATATATTAATATAATCTACAAAAAGAACTCAATGTATTTAATTACAAATCAAATATTATATATATATATATATATGTGTGTGTGTGTGTGTGTGTGTGTGTGTGTTAAGGTGGGTCGATGGATTCATAGATAGCGACTCAGAACGTGATAATCACTCATATACATTATTACTCCCTTTGCCGTCCTAAATTTTCCTCACACATTTTTCATTGTTTGCGTCCACCTAACTGCAGACTGTTTTTTACAAAGGTCAGGTCAGATCAGAAATATTGCCGCGACACCAGGGCCGGAGCTATTCGATCTTCACTTTCCAGCCTCAAACTAGTTCAAAAAATGTTTGTGTGCTGATTTGTTGGTGATGAATTATTTTTCAATCTTATTATCAATTAATAATTTTTTAACCTTCACTTCATCACTATTTTAATGGTAGGTCTTTGGATAAGCTACATTCCTTGGTTTTCATCAGTTCCGACCTTCACAGCAAGGGCTCACTAAACCGCGTACTCTGAGTTGACTCGTCCTCATTCGTTTCATATTCCATTGGTAAGGAGGAAGTTCCACTCAGGCAAATTCTTCCCCAGGACTGTTGCATTGAAGAAGAGACTCCTGAGGTGATACTTCCCTGATCACTACAATCTTAACCTCTAAAAGTCGTGGATCAGCCATTATCTATCCTACAATGATCTTATAATATGCAAATCTTGCTCCCTCCCTCTACACACCTTTAACATCCCCATTCAGTACCTCTCCTACCTTGTGTGGCATTTTTTTGTGATCATTTCAACCCAAAGCAATGCGGTACTGCTACTGAAGGGAGTACCACAGGTGGGAGGTGCGAGAAAAGAATCTGAAGGGAGTACCACAGGTGGGAGGTGCGAGAAAAGAATCTGAAGAGAGTACCACAGGTGGGAGGCACGAGAAAAGAATCTGAAGGGAGTACCACAGGTGGGAGGTGCGAGAAAAGAATCTGAAGGGAGTACCACAGGTGGGAGGTGCGAGAAAAGAATCTGAAGGGAGTACCACAGGTGGGAGGTGCGAGAAAAGAATCTGAAGGGAGTACCACAGGTGGGAGGTGCGAGAAAAGAATCTGAAGGGAATAACACAGGTGGGAGGTGCGAGAAAAGAATCTGAAGGGAGTACCACAGGTGGGAGGTGCGAGAAAAGAATCTGAAGGGAGTAGAAGTAATGGCTGCATCTGGTTGTTTTGATTATAAAAGAGTGGATCCTTGTTGCCAGTCTGGTTGCTCGATTAAATTTATGTAAAGGGAGAAGAAGCCGATTATTCCTTGTGTTATGGTCGAGTTCTTTGCATTCACTTTCGCGCAAATATACCTTTTGGAAAGGTATCACTCAGTCTCTATCCCCAAACTATGTGTTAAATAGTAGGACAAACTCGGTTCTAAAGCCATGGGTGGCAATCAGTCAACCGTAGAAAGAAACGGCAACACACTGGAAGCAATCTTCTGACTAGTTAGTCATGAATCGAAAGAGACATGATCGCCCCATCGGATATCAATGCGAACAGTCTTCCTTAGCTTCATAGTATGTACGTCTCCAAGGCTAACTATATACAACTTTTAATTCAGAATTTTCCTTCTCTTAGACCAGTTGCCACCCAAAGTCTGTCCACTATTTACCCATACCAGGGGGAGTGTTGGATTCATATCTTCATCGAGTGTATTAGCACGTAAGCAAACATGATGAAATCGACTGGAATTCGAACATGGCTCTCCAATTCTTCAAACCGCGTCACAATTCATAACTCTACTGTGCCGCCTAAAGAAAAAAAATCGTAAGATGTTTGAATTTCTTATATGTAGTATTTTTAGTTATTAAGATGTTTTAAGTTGTTTTAAGTTGTAAAGATGTTTTAAGATGTTTTAAGTTGTATTTAATTTTGCTTTTGTGTTGTATTGCAGTGGCTCGGAACGAGAAATCAGAGAACCGAGTTCGAATTCCAGTTGAATTCGTTGCATTCACTTATGCTAAAATACCCTTGGGAAAGCTACTAATCCGTCTCTTCACTCCAGCTATGGGTTAAGCAACAGGTCAGATTGGGTTCTATAGCCTTAGTTTGCAACCAATCCACTGCAGAAAGTAATGGCAACCTACTGCCAGAAAATTATCTACGCAGTCAGTCATGTCCGCTTCGAGACATGATCGCCCAAGCGTGTATCACGTATAACACTTAACTGACTGAGCAGATATAAGAGTCGCAGGTTATCCAAATTTCTAAAATTAAGCCTTCTCAATAGTTATTTTAAATTAGGTTTTCTCTCATTTTTTTTTTTATTGTTGCTTGTTTTGCCTAAATGTAGTTGCTGTAGTCTTCATAACTTTGTCCGCATTTCTTAGACGATATAATAATCAATTATTTTTGTCTATTCTTTCTTTTTATCTGATTTTTCTTGCGTTTCTTTACCGAACAGGAGACTTTGGCAGACGTAAAATTCTAAAACTGTCCAAAATTCTTAGATGAAGCGTTTTTCTTCCACCCACTTTTCGTTGCACCTTTAACGATGTAATAGTCATAAGATGTCTGAATTTCTTCAAATAATCATCAATTATTTTTTCTTTCTAATATTTCATTCACTCTATTTCTACTGAATGCTTTAACGTAGTCAAACTTGAATTGTTAGTCTTTAGTTGTTTGAATTTCTTAGAAGAATCATCAATTATTTTTCGTTCTAATTTTTCATTCGTTCTGTTTCTCTTGGTTGTTTTAACGTAGTCACATTAGAATTGTTAGTATTTTAATGTCTGAATTTCATAGAAGAATCATCAATTATTTTTTCGTTCTGATTTTTCATTCGTTTTGTTGCTATTTGTTGTTTTAACGTAATCACAGTAGAATTGTTAGTCTTTAAATGCCTGATTTTCTTAGAAGAATCATCAATTATTTTTTCGTTCTAATTTTTCATTCGTTCTGTTTCTCTTGGTTGTTTTAACGTAGTCACAGTTGAATTGTTAGTCTTTTAATGTCTGAATTTCATAGAAGAATCGTCAATTATTTTTTCGTTCTAATTTTTCATTCGTTTTGTTTCTATTTGTTGTTTTAACGTAGTCACAGTAGAATTGTTAGTCTTTAAATGCCTGATTTTCTTAGAAGAATCATCAATTATTTTTTCGTTCTAATTTTTCATTCGTTCTGTTTCTCTTGGTTGTTTTAACGTAGTCACAGTTGAATTGTTAGTCTTTTAATGTCTGAATTTCATAGAAGAATCGTCAATTATTTTTTCGTTCTAATTTTTCATTCGTTCTGTTTCTCTTGCTTGCTTTAGCGTAGTCACAGTAGAATTGTTAGTCTTTAGCTGTCTGAATTTCTTAAATGAATTTTTATTGATGTTGACTTTTTTTTGCTACCTTATTTCTGTTTTTTTTTTTGTTGTTGTTGTTTGTTTTATTAATCGTTTCACCCCAAGACAAGGCGGTACCGCCACTGGTGCCAAGGGGGCTACATAAGAGAAGTGTGAATGTTTAAACAGGAGGAGGGCGAAGAGAAAGATGAACTGATTACAGGCGGTGTCAGAGAAAGGGCAAGAGAAGGATGGGAATACCAGTATGAAGACATTTGCGAGGGTAGAGTGAGAAAAAAAAAAGAAAAAATACACTGGGTGATGAAGAAAAGAACGAGGGTAGGATTGAAGTCAAGTGGTAAAGTTATGGGAATTGACATTGCATTTAAATTCTTGGAAATTGTAGCCGCCAGGGAAGCAAGTTTACGGAAAGGGAGTTCCACAGGCGGGAAGTGCGAGAAAGGAAGCTGATGGAGTAGAAGTGGTAGCTGCATTTGGTTGATTTAACTGTAAAAAAGTTGGACTTTGTTGCCAGTCTTGTTGCTCGATAAAATTCTTGTGGAGGGGGCATCAGTGAACATCAGAAGTTTCTTTACATTTATTAGTAACAGACGTAATAATTTTAAGTTATCTGAATTTTTTTGAAGAATCATTGGCAATTATTCATCTTTTTTACTAGTGTTTCCTTCATCTTGTTTCTATTGCATTACACGTAATAATAATAGACGCAACAGTCTTAAGTTGTCTGAATTTCTTTGAAGAAGCATTGGCAATTATTCATCTTTTTTAATAGTATTTCTTTCATCTTGTTTCTATTGCATTACACGTAATAGTAATAGACGTAATCGTCTTAAGTTGTCTGAATTTCTTTGATGAATCATTGGCAATTATTATTAATTTCTTGACTAGTATTTCTTTCATCTTATCTCAATTTCTGTACATTATCAATTATTTTTGGTCTGGTTATTTTTATAGTTCGTTTCAACTTAGCTGTAGAACTGCTAATTTTAAGTTGCCTGAATTTCTTAGATGGAACATTGATAGTTCTTACTAATTTCTGATAAATGTTTCTTTCAATATTATTGTTTGTTCCATCGCAAGGTTCAGGCCGTTTTTAAATTCCATTTACGTTACCTCTACAACATGCATCAATGACATATATCTAACTGCCTAAAAGATTTAACGTCCCATCATTATTTTCGTCAGTCCTATAACCGGGTCTTATGTTCTGATTGAATATCTTGTTTGAAAGCTAATTCCTTTAGCGGAACCCTCCGACCTGGACGTCGACTTCAGTCTAGAAAGTCCTTCTTTCGACGATCCCATGTAATCGACACCCTGGTCACATACGTAGCCCATTGTGCTATATAGCCGATAATCCTAAAAGAAATCCCACCCACTTTTTGTTTTTAATCCTGCAGGTTGCCTAACCACACTTCTAACTAAAAAAGCCTGGTGGGGGAACAGGTTCTGTCGCCAATGACCTGAACAGATAGTACTAGATCGCTTTTTACTTAACTGAATTACTATTCTATATTTATTATTGCTATTTATTTAGTTCAGTAAATGATCGTAGAATGTAAACAAGCGAGCGTTGAGGCAAGAAACATCCAAAATAATATGAGAGATAAACTAAAATGAAATAATAACGAAATCGGTCAGCTTTTACTTTAAATTGAATCTAAGAAAATATTTACCTTTTAGAAGATTAAGTCCTGTTTTACTGAAAATGGGAAATTTCAAAATGGAGTATATAATCCAAAGTAGACGACTCTATCTACCATTTAAGAGAATGTCTTTAAGCCGTTCGTGTCCCGGTTAAAACCTACCCACTTGGTAAGCGGCAAAGAAGATGTAGAATTCTTTACAAAGACATAATAATAATTGTATATATATATATATATATATATATATATATATATATATACAAATCTTTTATTTGTAGTAATTCTCTCTCTTTATATATACACACATATCAAGCATCGAAATTATATATATATATATATATATATATATATATATATCAGCATGCAGTGTGGGTATAGAAGACTCCAAAGGAGTATCCTGTACATACAGTGGTAGAATAAGTCTCTAAGAGAGCTCTAAATATATATTTATGTAAATATATATAGATAATTTAAGGCAAACACGTTATTTCATGGTAAATCGGAAGCCTGGGCCTATTTCAGGTGAACCATCATCAGCTTCTTCCTTTTTTACAAAGGAATTTGCACGATTCGTATAAAAACCTTTGTAAAATAAAAACGGAAGCTGATGATGGTTCGCCTGAAATAGGCTCATATTTCCGAGTTACCATGAACTAACGTGTCTGCCTTAATTTTTCTTATATATATATATATATATATATATATATATATATATAATTTCGATGTCTGATATTTGTGTGTATATATATATATATATATATATAGAGAGAGAGAGAGAGAGAACGAGGGAGAGAGAAGGGAAGAGAGAGAATTAATACAAGTAAACGGTTTGTCATTCAGCAGATTGATATTACCATCAGCATCTAGAGTTTTGTAGACAGACCCTTCGGGAATTACTCCATCCACTCGTCAATGGATATTTATATATATATATATATGTGTGTGTGTGTGTGTGTGTGTGTGTGTAGTTATGTTTATATTGATGTGACTACACTCGTGCAAGGCGAGGGGGTCACTAAAATTTGTTTAATTTCATTTCTCTTTCGTATTTTATCACTTTTGTTTTTGTGAATCCCACATTGTGATATATATAACATCTGCCATACAGGTGAAATATTGTAAAAAATTTATCTTACTTTGTCATTGATTTTCCCCATATGGTATTGTATATATGTTTTACACACACACACACACACACACACACACACACACACACATGTGCGTTATTATTTTCTTTACATATGTTTTTTTAATCGTATCACCCCGAGGAAGGCGGTAATGCCACTGATGTGCAGGGGGCTACATAAGAGTAAAAAGATTAAGTAGAAGAGAGTGAAGAGGAAGACGAACCAGTTAGAAAGGAGCAAGAGAAGGATGGGAATACAGGTGTGTGAAGAAAATGTTATTATTATTTTCTTAACATATTTTCTAACACATATGTGTGTTATCATTATTTTCTTCGTTCTTATTCATTTTTAACTCATCGTTTCAAAATAAATAAGAACGAAGAAAATAATTGCAACGTTCAAAATATTAATTTAAAACAATGGTCAATATAAAAATAAAACGATTAATATTTATTATTAATTATTAATTTAAAACATGTGCAAACTACAAACTACTACAAAATTGTACATTTTGTTTCGAAATTGAAAGAACAATGTCTGATCAAGTAGTTAATAAAGATGGTAATAAAAGTTTTATTGAAAAAAATGAGTTTTGTTATGTGGCTCATTACGCTGATTGTTCGGTGGAATTCACATTCCTTTGCACCTGGCTTCTTAGGTAGTGGTACGAAAATTGATCTGTTTAGGCTTTTCAAAATTACACAAAAATACATTGAATTCTTCTTTTATGTACCTTGGCCCTTCAGGACGTAGGCGATCATGACCTTCCACGTCTCCCTATCCCTGGTGGCTCTTAGCACGCTTTCTCCTGTAACGTCTTCCAGACCCCGTTCTGTCATCCACCTGCTCAGGCCTTTTAAATATGCGCTGCTTTCCTCTGTTTCTTTTTCCCTCTATCTGGCCTGTTAGTATCAGGTTCTCCAAGCCCTCTATCCTCATTGCACGTCCCAGGAACTTTAGTTGTCTCTTCCTGGTGCTCAATTGAAGTACTAGAATAAATTTATTTAATAAAATCGCCATTGGCTTCAGCTACGACCTCTAGACGACTTCGGAATCTCCTGCATTTCTGTTGGACGGAATCCTTATTTAAATTGTGCTGTTTAATCCTTGCTTTAAGTTCATCTTTGGCGTTATAAGAATTTTTGTTGGTCTCATGCCTCATGTATAATAATAAAGAGGGTTGCAGATTTGGGATTTAGGAGGGCAGATTAAGGGTTGATGTCGCAGAAATTAACTGATAGCCTTTACTTGTTCTCCTGCTTTTGTGGCATGCTGCAGTATCATGCTGCCAGGGCACCGTACCTCTTCTTACTTGATATAGGCCACCATATTGATTCTGTTGAGTCTGAAGGAAGAAGTATAGAGTTATAACATCGCCATCACTAGTAATCGATTCAAGGAGTTTTGTAAGCACAATTAGGCTCATCAAAGTCTTTCCAAATCTTATGCACCGTCTTCAAATTGACACCTAAACACTTTGAAATGTTTGCATTGCAGCTTCCGGCGTTCCCAAATTTCTGACGGATTGAATTCTGTCATGGTGTTATATTTCTCACAGACGATGCCCAACTGACCCTACTATAATTTGCAGTCGACAAAATCTAAAACAAACAACGTTGTTTATCTCAGTATTCTTGACAAACTCTAAAGGAGAATCAGTAATGTGATAGGTACCGACTTGGCTACTCGACTCCAGCCACATTCTCACCGACAGGATGTGGCTTCCCTCTAAATATTTTCTGGGTTCTGGTCCAACGAACTTAAGTCACTGGTGCCCCTGCAACAGGTGTTTACTCGTGCAACCAGACTGGCAACTGGGTCCCTACCATTCACAGTTAGATCAACCAAATGCAGATGACAATTCCACTCCTGCAGCTTCTTTTCTCGCACTTTCCGTCTGTGGAGCCGGCTTCCATATTCTTGCTTTCCTGACAGCTACAACCTCCAGGAATGTAAATGCAATGTCAATACCCATCTCTTAACTACTTGACTCTAGTTCTTTCTACACCACCCTCTTTATTTTTTTTCTTCCTCTCCACCTTTGCAACAGTCACCACACCTGTATTCCATCCTTAACTGGTTTGTCTTTCTCTTTACTCTCTTCCTATCTATTTTTTTTTTACTCTTATGTAGCTCCCTGCACATCAGTATCGTTAACACCTTGCTCTCTCTCTCTCTCTCTCTCTCTCTCTCTCTCTCTCTCTCTATGAGCATGATGAGGGTTATAATATATATAATGTTAATTTTTATTCGGAAATTAGAACAGGACTCAGTTGTACTAAAATGTGTTCAGTACATTTATAGATGTGAGTTGTGGTGCAGTGGATATCGGCCCGGTACGAGAAATCGGGATGCCGCGTTCGAATTCCAGTTGAATTCCTTGCGCAAATACCTTTAGGAAAGGTATTAATCCGTCTTTTCCCTCCAGATATAGGTTATATAACAGGACATACTGGATTCTATATCCTTAGCTGGCAACCAGTCTACCGCAGAAAATAATGACAACCTACTGAGGGATAATCTTCTGTCCAGTCAGTCATCTCTCTTTCGAGACATGATCGCTCAAGCGTGTATCACGGATGTCAACTGACTAAGAGTTATATTGTAGAGCTTTTAAATATTTCTGATTTGGAAATGAGTTATTTCCGCAACCTAGGTTTCAAACTTTCGGTATCTTCAATCGATTTATAATGACTGATTTTCCATATTTTAAACGTACAGAGATCTTTTTTTTTACGAACGCCCGACCGGAATTCTTAAAGAAACGAAACTTTTCAAAATTAGGAAAGAGTTACTTTACAATGTCGTCTGAATGTCGCAAAAATGGAAATAGTTTGAACATCACAATTTAACAGAGAGAGGGTGCGATGTATAAATTGTCGTCTAATTGTCGCAGAAGAAAATAGCACTGACATCTCATCTTAACAGATATATTTACCAACATTATACAGAAATACTAAAGAGTAAATTTATTCAATAAAATCGATATTGGCTTTAACCGTGAACTCTAGACGACTTCGAAATCTCTTGCAACTTTACTGGACAGTCTCCTTGTTTAAGTTCGTGAATGCTGCCGTAATCCTTGGCTTCAGTTACAAGGAGCTTTTTTTTGTCTGTCGCTCAACTGCGCCCCACGTATGATAATCAAGGGGGTTGACGTCTGTGGAGTTAGGGGCGACAGATGTAAAGGGTGATGCAGTCGCAGAAATTGTCTGACGACCGTGACTGGGTTCTTATGTTTGTGTGTCATAATGCAGAGACATGTTGCGAAATTTCTGACAGGGTGAATTGCGTCATGGGGCTCTTTTCTTCACAGACGGTGACCAGCTGGCCTTCCTATACTGTGCAGTCACAAAAAAAAGAAAAAAGAAATCAAACAACAAGCATGCGCGAAATTAATAATTTAAAATAGCGACAATTTACCCATCGCACGCTGTATTATTTTCAGAAGTGATGAAGAAGCCCCTTGAACGATACCAAGTGCATCGTCGGGCAGGGTGACTGTGTCGAAAAGATATATATATATATATATTTGTTCATCAATGGAAATACATGTTTTGTTTGGAAATTTAATTTACTTTTTGATTTACCCACGCATATATATGTAACATATCACCTGAAGAGGAACAGTTTTGTTCTGAAGCATGAACATTTTAGTGTAGTAATATTATGCTTTTATAAACCATTGTAATAACAAGATTTTAATATAAAACTCTACTCTGTATCGAGGACTCTTTAGAAAGGTAAATGCTTGAATAGTGTGGTTTTTAATCTAAGTGTTCATTCACCTTTCTGTAATATATATATATATATATATATATATATATAGATGTGTGTGTGTGTGTGTGTGTGTGTGTGTGTGTTCATATTGGAGAACTGGGAGATATTTGCTTGTTAACCATCGTATCACAATAGGCATTAAATGCTGTATTTAGTGTTTATGAGTGCCTGATTAAATACGAGTTTATGGTTAGTTGAACATAAGCTGATATATATATAGAGAGAGAGAGCGAGATAGAGAGAGAGAGAGAGAGACAGACAGACAGAGAGGGAGAGTGAGAGAGAGAAAGAGGGACAAAGAGAGAACTTGTATAGTAATACAATAGATGTGAGATGAAATATAGTGATATATGAACACATTTAGAGAGAGATATTAAACAGACTAACATAGATAGATAGATAGATAGATAGATAGATAGATAGATAGATAGATAGATAGATAGATAGATAGATAGATAACTAGAATTAAAGAGAAAATTAGCCAGATTTAGATAGCTAGCTAGCTCGCTAGATCTATCTATCTATCTATCTATCTATCTATCTATCTATCTATCTATCTAACTATATAAGTATGATTATCTATCTATCTATCTATCTATCTATCTATCTAAGTATGATTATCTATCTATCTATCTATCTATCTATCTATCTATCTATCTATCTATCTAAGTATGATTATCTATCTATCTATCTATCTATCTATCTATCTATCTATCGAACTTATGAAGACATTAAAATTGATAGGGAGAAATATGAACAGGCGAAAATAAAATAGAAAGAGAGGGGGGAAAGAGAGTGAAATGAACAGATTTGAATTTGATAGATATGAAAGGAATGAGATAGATAGATAGATAGATAGATAGATATGAAAAGTTGCAATAGATAACTAGCGAGATAGAAACTGAGTGAGTGCGTTAAAAAGTGAGAGAGAAGCATTGGAGGGAAATGCTAAGTGTGTATGTTTGTGAGTGAGTGCGCGCGAACACGCGTTTCGCTAAGTCCTGCGTGTGTCCGTGCGTGAGGAAACACAAACGAAATTTGACATATATATATATATATATATATATATATATAGAGAGAGAGAGAGAGAGAGAGAGAGAGATAGAGAGAGAGAGAGAGTAAGAGAGAGAGAGAGCAGCTGAAAAAAGAAAAAGTCTAAGAAAACAACGAAGAAGCAGTTTTTGAATGAAGAGAGAGAGCGAGAGAGCGAGAGATTATGTTTGTCTGTTTGTGTGTGAGAGAGAGTACGCGCAGAAGCCCACAATAACATACAAAAAAAATTAAGCACGAACGAAAGAGGACATAACGAAAAAGAAAAACTTCATTCAATTCATTAAACGCAACTTCACCACCACCACTACCACTATCGACGCTGCCTAAACAAACCGCACCGCCACCACCATCGCCACCGACAAAAACAACAACAACAACAGAAGCAACAACAACAACAACAGAGCTGCAATTACGAGAGAGGCAAGAACGAGGACAACCCGAACAACAGCTTCGGCAGACTAATGAACATCATCATCGTAATCATTGCTAATTAGAAGACACAAACGCGACCATTGCCATCATCACCATCAGCATCATCATTTTAGTCGTCATCATTACAACCATATTCCTTACTACCACAGTGTTTTCCTCTCACCTCCCCCACCCTAATATTTGCGGTGGGGAGGTCGCGCGGAGCAGCTGCCTACCAAGTACTATTTGGTTTTTGTACAGTTGTTCTGACTGGAAGCTACTTCGATTCTTCTTTCGTTTAAAACTACCCAGGTAGGTTCAACAAACAAAATATATTTTTAATTCATTTCTTGTTATTAACTTTTTTTTTTTTTAAGGTTTCTTTACATTTTTTTTGTTGTTGTTTTTATTCGTCTTCCCTTGAAACAAACTTCTGTCATTTTTTTTTTCAAACGTTTATTTTTTAAAAAAATTCTTCCTCATGATAGAACCTTGTCGCTAACTAGTTGTGGTTTATATAAGTAGAGAATAGTGTTGTCGCAGGCGACCGAAGAATTGGCGATCGAGCCTCTCGTGGAACGAGGGTTACTTCGATGAGATTGTGTCTGTGTGTCGGCCACGGCGTGGTTGAGTGCCTCTTATTGCAAAAAGGGTGTTTATGGCATTCCGTACTGTTTGAACAAGGAAGTTGCGCGTCTTAAGAGAAAGAAAATGAGAGAGAGTGAGAGAGAGAGAGAGATAATAAAAAAGAAAAGGAAGAAAGATGAAGAGAGAGAGAGAGAAAGAAATAGAGAGATAAAGAAAGACAATAAAAGAGAGAAATAGAGAAAGAAAGACAAAAGAAGGAATGAAAAGGAAAAAAAAAACGTCTCAGTTGT
>JBBBDQ010000891.1:3357500-3360000 GCA_037127315.1 Ascarosepion bandense | reverse complement strand
TTTCATTGTCTATCTCTGTATTTATATATCTCGGTCATGATTTATTTATCTCATTCTATTTTTATTTGTCTATATATTCATTAATCTGTGGGTATTTGCATGTAACTATAAATATTTTTAAACATCTATTTCTATCCTTCTTGCCTTCAACATATCTTTTGTGTGTTAAAATTTCGAAGCTGTCTTTTCTCATTATATGCCATAGAAGCCTTTATCTGGTTCTAGGTATACGTTTCCTTTTATTTTCCATACCCAATAAAAATTCAACCTTGCTCACATGATCAGTCCATGATATTCTCAGTATCCTTCTGTAGAAAAACATTTTTGTCACCGCAATTCTATTATTCATCTATGAGGGGAAAGTCCAGCATTCACTGGACCGTTTATTTCTAACGAAATTCTTCTGATTCTTGTTACGTTTTGTTTCGTTTATCATCTTAACATCACCGGTTTTTTAGCAGGTAATGCATAATATTTAATGAGATTAAATTAATGTGTAATATTTATTTTCTTGCTACTGTCTGAGTAGGCATGATACTAATGAGAGAATTTGTTATTTTAAATCAATCTTTAAAGTACTCATCTTTCTCATTCACTTTTCCTTGTTACCATCGCCGTTATTAGAGGACATGACATGTCAGTAACGAGAAAAATGTTGGCAAAATGTAACCGAGGATTTCAATTAGAACAAGTAAACAAAATTCGAATTAATTTCGTGAAACTCCCTTTTAGGTCGGGGTCGAATACTCTACATCAACCATTATACATACATATTGCATATATATATATATATATATATATATATATATATATATATATATATATATCTGTGTGTGGGTGTATGTCTGTGTGTGTGTGAATTAATAAATAAACATATAGGAATACACACAAAAATCTTATTCAGATATTAATAGAACAGTGACCAGTGTAATTCAAACTACGAGTTAGTAATTATATATATATATATTATCCTACATCGGTGGCACAACTCGGAGTTTCATGCATTACGCAATCATCAGGTGCATATTTCAAATTGTCAGTTTTGTGTAATAGCACCAGTTTTTTTACATGAAATTCTCTCTCATCTTATCCATATCTGCATAAGATTATATTCCTCTCTGTAGCTCTCTCTATCTCCCTCCCTCTCTCTCTCTCTCTGTATATATATATATATATATATATATATATATATATATATATATATATATATATATATATATATATATATATATATATATATATATATATATAGAGAGAGAGAGAGAGAGCTACAGAGAGGAATATAATCTTATGCAGATATGGATATTTCATGTAAAAAACAATTAAACAGGACAAATCCCTTTTATAAAAAGAGAGTAATTGTAGTTAGAAAAAACATGGAAAGTAATAAAGCAGAAAAATGAAAGAGAGAAAGCGTCATAGACAGATAGACTAAAGAAGTTGAGATAGATAGATATAAAATGACTAGGATAGATAGATAGATAGATAGATAGATAGATAGATAGATATGAACAGACTGGGATAGATAGATAGATAGATAGATAGATAGATAGATAGATAGATAGATAGATATGAAGAAACTGATAAACACGAGCAGACGATTAAATACATCATATATTATTATTATGTCATTTTTCATCATATTTCGATTTCTGCATTGGTCTCACTACCAACCAAGTCTGCGGGGAGACCTAAGGCAGGTAGTGGCGTGTTGTTATGGCTCCATTTCATGTTTTTCTATCTTCCCTATCATCCCCAGCATTACATAGATAACGTTTTCCTTAGTGTGTGGGCTGTACTTAATAATACAATTTTTTGTATATCTCTTAAGCTGGGGTTTCCAGGGATTCTTTCTATGTGTTGTTTTGTTCCATTTTTTATCATTCCAAGTGCACCTACTATCACTGGCACAACTCTTGTTTTCAATTTTCCACATTTTTTCTATTTCAATTTCCAGGTCTTTATATTTTGACAGTTTTTCAAATTCCTTGATTGCTATGTTACAATCCGCTGGACAAGCCATATCAATTAATAGACAAGTTTTCTCCTTCTGGTTTTTAACAATAATGTCTGGCCTGTTTGCTTCAATTTTTCTGTCTGTGTAGATGGTGTAATCCCATAGAATGGTTACATCTTCTATTTCTGTAACCGGTGCTGGATGATGTTCATACCAGTGTTTGTTTACAGCTTTTCCATTATTATTATTATTATTATTATTATTCTTATTATTATTATTATTATTATTATTATTATTATTATATACGTTTTAAATCAATAATAGATAGAGTGAGGTAAAAGAAATAATGAAAGGCAGACAGAATGACAGAAGCTAAGAGAGAATTTATAAAAGTGACCGATAGATAGATAGATATTAACTTTTAATATTAATTCTTCATGACCATCTCCTTGTTGTTCTTCTTGTTGTGATTCTTGTTTTCTTTCTTCCTCCATGTATCGTGTGCCATCAGCGTCAGGAATTTATCAACAACGGCTCTTCATA
>JBBBDQ010000891.1:3335000-3352500 GCA_037127315.1 Ascarosepion bandense | reverse complement strand
TATCTATCTATCTATCTATCTATCTATCTATCTATCTATCTATCTATCTAAACCTTACACAGTTCAAATAGAGGATTTTAATTGGCACTTATCGAGGCATACGTTGGTGGGTGCTCGTACACACGCACACGCACACGCAGACACACACACACACATACACACACACACGCACACACACACACACACACATATATATACGAATGAGTGTGTATATATTTGTATTTGTGTGAAAATATTTAGTGGGTATAAAAACATATCTACCACAAAAACATTATGAACATTCAAATAAGAGGATTGCCTAGTGGCTGAGACCTGTTACAATCACCCGGCTATAAATTTGCTTTACACAGCTTAACTTTCAATTCACAGCTGTATATATACGCCACTGTGTGTGTTTGAATGCATATTTAACTGGGTTGGGCTGTGGTTCAGGCTGACGATGTGGATGGACATCTGTATGTGTATGGAACTTCGACCTTTGCCGTCGACAGAGAAATTAGCAACAAATACGACCTGGTCAGTTTATGTTCAAATCACTCTTCTAAATCAGATCTTAGGTTTCTGTTTAGGAGCACTAAAATTTGCAGCCCTCGATGCCATATTCATAAAAAGAGAAAACAATTTACTCAGAAGGAAAGTTCTCAAGAGTGCCGCCATTAAATATGATCAAAATATCAATTTACGCCCCGGGTTTTCCCAATCTCACCTTTCCTAAAAGAAACGATACTTTCCCAGACTAACATAAACAACAAAAATATAAAAAATATCCAAAGAAAATGGTTCATTTCAATCTCTTTTTAACAGTTTATAGCATAATATTATACTGCACATAAAAAAATTCTCTTCAAACATGAACTATGGCGTTTTTTAAATGTTCAATAATTTTAGTTAATCTTATGAATATGTATGGACATTTTTCTAATAGACTGATATATTTCTTTAAAGATCTTCTTCTTTTATGTTTCAATGTCCTTTCAAGACGTAGGAGATCATGGCTATCCACATCTACCTGTCTCTGGTGGCTCTTAGCATGCTTTCTCCTGTTGCACCATGCAACCATCGTTCCGTCATCCACCTGATTAGGTCCTTCAAATATGTTATCCGCCGCTATCCTCTGTCACGTTTTCCTTCTAACTGGCCTGTCAGTATCAGGTTCTCCAATCCCTTCTTCCTCATTGCATGTCCCAGGAACTTTAGTTGTCTCTTCTTGATGCTCAGTATTAATTTCCTTTTCGTCTTCATCGTTTCCAAAACCTCGTCATTGCTCACATGCTCGGTCCATGATATCCGCAGCATCCTTCTCTAGAACCACATTTCAACTCCTTCAAGTTTTTCCTTCATCTTCGAAGATATTTGTCCAACATTCACTGCCATATTGAAGAAACAACATGTTTTAAGTTGCCTTATTTAAAATAAAGTTTATTTTAACTCCATGCCTCAAATTCCAGAACTCAAATTATATAATAGTTCAAACGTTTTGTATTTTCTGGTATACTTTAGGCATTATCAAGAAACAATTTTCTTTTGCTTGTGTAAAGTTTATGCATATAGAGTCAGGTATATGTTAATAGCATCATCTACATAAAAAAAGATTAAAAATAATCGAGGCATTACTAATAAAAAGAGAAATCCTACACTTAATAACATCAATTATGAACACAGTAATAATGTGCCTACAGTGTTCGGAACTGAACATACACATGACTCTATATACATAAACTTTACACATATTTATTTATAAGTAACACAAATTCATTCTTGAAAATGGCTAAAAGTATAACCGAAAGCGCTCGAAAATGTAAAAACTTTGGACAATTTTTATATAATTTGAGTTCTAAAAGAAAAAAATCATAAGAACACATGAAAAATTATATAAAAAACAAAGATAATACATTGTCTGCCATTTTTAATGAAACCTGCATATATATATATATATATATATATATATATATATGGTTAGGTCTTGAAGGCCGCCACAATGCATTTAGTAAAATAAAGGAAGATAAATAAGTTTTTGGGTATTCTCTATTTATTATACTTTAATATTTCGAGATCAAAATCTCATCTTCAGAATGACAGTGGAGCGTGTGTCTATCCAGAGTGAGTCCGTGCCTTTCAAGGAATGATCATTCCTGGCAGCTGCTGTTGATGTTGTCATTAATTGTACTGTGTGTGCGTGTGTGCGTGTGTGTGTGTGTGCGCGTGTAAGTGTGTTAGAGCATGTGTGTGTGTAAGTGTGTTAGAGCATGTATGCGTGTGTGTATGTGTGTGTGTGTGTGTGTGTGTGTGTGTGTGTGTGTGTGTGTGTGTGTGTGTGTTTATGGTATATATATGTGTGATTTACAGTTGGGACCTTTTTCTGGTCTGATGATATCGGTCTGCTTTAATGTATGCTTTATCTAAGTGTGACCTGACCGTTAGTTTGACTTTTGCCCAGGTTGAAGAGGATTTGTTTTATTACTGTTGTTTTATGTATCTGCTTTATCTGGTGGTGTGTTTGTGTCTGTGCGTGTAGTTCTTGTAATTTATTTTACTATATTTTGTATGTGTGCGTGTGCATGTGTTCCAGTGATATATATATATCAAAACGTAACGTAGTAAACGACATACATGCCTGTTTCGCTGTATCACAGCTTATCAGTGTGGCTAGACATCCACTTGCTACTGAGCGGGATCGAAACTCGACCAATTTGGTGACAGTCGGCACATGGAATTATATATATATATATAACAATTTAGAAGATAGATAGATAGATAGATAGATAGATAGATAGATAGATATGAACAAACAGCGATAGATAGATAGATAGATAGATAGATAGATAGATAGATAGATAGATAGATAGATAGATATGAACAAACATCAAAAGATAGATAGATAGATAGATAGATAGATAGATAGATAGATAGATAGATAGATAGATACCAAATAACTATTGGGAGCGTACGTAAACGTACAGATTTTTCGGAGGATCGTATTCCAGCAATCATCAAAATGAAATTTTGCCAAGATAAGTAAAAACGAAAAAAAGTTGCTTGTCATCCGTGGTTAGTACAATGGCGAGAAGCGTCGAGGTGTCACGTGAAACTCTCCCATTCTCCCCTCCGTCGTCAGATCGATAGTCCGACCGGATAGATACGGGCAGGCATGTATAAACAAATCAAAGCAGCATAGGCAGTCAGCATGATAAGTTTAAATACGTCGTCATTATTCGAGGGGGTGCTTAAAACTGATCAGCTTCACCGAAAAAAGATTTTAAAAAGTTCTGATGTTTGAACATTTGCTCCGGTTTTGAGAAGCGGCTTGATCTGAGAACTTTTTAACATCTCTTAGTATGTTGTGCGTTGTGGTGCAGTGGATATCGGCTCGGAACAACAAATCGGGGAGTCGAGTTCGAATTCCAGTTGAATTCCTTGCATGCACGTACGCACAAATAACCTTGGGAAAGGTATTAATCCATCTCTTCCCTCCAGTTGTGGGTTAAATAACAGGGCAGATTGGATTTATAGCCTTGGCTAGCTACCGGTCTACTGTAGAAAGCAATGGCAATCTACTGCGGGTAACCTTCTGCCCAGATTGTGATGTCTCTTTTGAGACATGATCACCCAAAGTCTACACTAATGGGAAATGTATTAATCTATTGTCCCACAGCTGAAGGTAAAATAATAAAACATCTACCTGAAAAAATAGTCACCTCTATTCTCAAAAATTGTTAATGCAATATTCACTCGCAAAAAAAAAAAAATTCTTGAATTCCAAATATGTTTCTGCGTTAATGGCTGGCCGCTCGTATCCTAGTATGCGTGCCTTCTAGAGCGGCTAACCAATCCTGTTGTAGACGCCTTCTCAGGCACATTTGTGTT
Organism: Ascarosepion bandense; assembly: GCA_037127315.1. Lineage (NCBI taxonomy): Eukaryota > Metazoa > Mollusca > Cephalopoda > Sepiida > Sepiidae > Ascarosepion > Ascarosepion bandense. Next base: position 3,348,636 of record JBBBDQ010000891.1, on the reverse strand, counting down.
TGTTCTATTCCTACAGAGTCTACTTGAGGTTTATCTTGCAACTATGTTGAGTAGATCTTAGTTACAATTACAACTTGGTATAATTTAATATTTGGGTATCTGAGTGGTTCTACAAATGGTTAATTGCTTTTGTTTTGTTGATATATGTCACATGCGTATTTATAGATATTGCTGGCTACTCTCATTTTCCTATGATACTTGTTATCATAATTAATAAATTAAGAATCGTAACTTATATGGCTAACCGACTCAAATGCTTCGTATCGGAATGCTCATCAAGACCAGATGTTTGATACATCTATCGGGCCCAAACGGTATAAAGTTTTCCAGTGTCTGAAAGCGCTTATTAAGGGTGGACCAGAAACTGATCATCTCTGGTCAGGTCGGTGCGGTGAGCGGGTATGATGTTGAAAGACCCGAAACCCCTAGTGATCCACACAAAGACATCACTGACGACACCCTCTAGCGCTAATACTACGGTGCGTATGTTTGAATATATATATATATATATATATTATATAACAGTTATACATACATATATATATATATATATATATATATATATATATATATATATATATATGTATATAAAACAAAAATTACGAAATTTAATTCCGGTAGATGGCCATTTCAGCGAGAAAATTCTCGCCTCATCAGTAATGATGGAGAACAAAAATTTAATAATTCCTATATTTTGCACTGTATATAGAACATACTATTTACATCGAACCCTTCACCTTGATCAATTTTAGTATTAATAAAATTAATATTAACAGGATCGAGTTTTTGGGATTTACCTACTTGCTCATCCTTTTGGACTTAAAATAGTATATATATATATATATATATATATATATATATATATATATATATATACGAGGGTCATTCAATAAACAAGGTAAATTTTTCGGTATAAGGACTTCTAATACATATAAAAGCTTACTTTTTTTTTATTTTTCAAGGTAGTCTCCCAGGAGTGTCACACACTTTTTCCATCTGTGCACAAGCTTCCGTATTTCCTCAGCGTAAAAATCCTTGGACTGATGTTTCAGTCAGTCGCTCACAACATTTTTGACTTCATTGTCACTTTCAAACTTCGTGCCTCTTGTGAACGCTTTCAAGGGACCAAACAAGTGAAAGTCTGAAGGCGCAAGGTCCAGGCTGTAAGGGGGACGAGTGAGCAGTTCCCAGCCCAGCTCGTTGATGGTCTGCACCGTTTGGGCTGCTGTGTGAGGTCTTGCGTTGTCTTGATTCAAGACGATTCCATGTTACAGATAACCCCTACGTTTGTTCAACAGATAGTCTCAAAGTCCTTGCAATGTCATCCACTGTCTCCCTTCTGTCAGACTGAATGAGGTCATTAACTGATTCGATCACCTAAGGAGACCTCACTTCTGTAGGCCCCCCAGGCCTGTCTTCATCCTCAACACTGCTCCGTCCTTCTTTAAACAATTTAGTCCACTTGTAGATATTCTTTTGCTGAAACATGTGGCACCATACACAGTTGACATCCTCCTATGAGTTTCAACTGGTTTGCACCCTTCAGCAACCAAAAACTTGATAACTGACCACTGTTCAATCCTGCAGCATGCTTCTTGGTCGGCCATCTTTGTTAATCTCCAAAACTCTCAAATTTTTTTCAATCTGAAAAAAAAAAATCCCTTTGAAAAAGAAGTAAAGGAAATAAATTAAAATAGAGTAAGCTTCTATCTGTATTAGAAGTCCTTATACCGAAAAATTCATCTTATTTATTGATTGACGCGGATATATATATATATATATGAAAAGAATAAGTAAAGACCAGGTAAGAAAAAAGTGTATTTAATACACGATGTTTCGCATTGACAAGCTTCTTCAGAGATTTCTTAGAGACTAATCTCACCAGGGTCGATTTGTGAGGTCTGAAGAAGCTTGTTAAAGTGAAACATGTTAGATTAAAGGCATTTTTTCTGTACTTGTCCTTTACTTATTCTATTCATCTTGTCGAATTCCTATATATATATATATATATATATATATATATATATATATATATATAGTTATAGAGGAAAACTCAACATATCATTTAGATTGATTATAAATTATAATTAATTTCTTTGAGCTAAATTAGCACATTTCATCAGACCACACTATATTCGTTCCATTCGGAATAAATATTTCCCCGGAAAAGCTCTCTATACAGATATAACACTTAATGTTTTATATTAAGCAAATCTTGTTCGATTATCCTCGCCGTTCACGGACTTGACATCTATACCTATATATATATATATATATATATATATATATATATATATATATATATCCTTATCTATCTATCTATCTATCTATCTATCTATCTATCTACACACGCACGCACACATGCATATATATCTATATATCGTTATCTATCTATCTATCTAGCTAGCTAGCTAGCTACACACGCACACACACACACACACACACACACACACACACACACACACACACACACATATATATATATATATATATATATCCTTATGTATCTATCTATCTATCTACACACGCACGCACACATGCATATCTATCTATCTATCTATCTATCTATCTAGCTAGCTAGCTAGCTAGCTAGCTAGCTACACACGCACACACACATGCATATATATATATATATATATTTTTTTTTTTTTTTTTTTTATAAGCGTTTCACCCCGAGCAAGGCATGTCACTGCCACTACTGTGCAGGGGGCTACGTAGAGAGGAGAAAGGCTGGTTAAATATAGGAAATAACAGAGGGTGGGTGATAGGCGGGTGAGGATACCGAGAATGAGGGTTGGGTAGATGAGAGTGTTGTGAGAATAGTTGGGAGTTAGTGTGATAGGAGGTGTCTATTGACCCTACATTTAAACACCTGGAGATTGTAACTGTCGGGAAAGCAGACTTGTGGAAGGGAGTTCCACAGGCGGGAAGCGCGAGAAAAGAAGCTGTTGGAGTAGAATTTACGGTTACATCTTATTTGTTTAACTGTAAAAGGGGTGGGACCTAGTTGCTAATCTAGTATCTCGTGTAAATTCGTGCTTGGGCGGCACCAGTGATCTAAGCTCATCGGAGCAGAAGCCATGAAAGTACTTGTAGAAGAGGCACAGGGAAGCTACATCACGCCGGTGTGAGAGCGGCTGCAGCCGGTCTGCCAAGTTAGTATCAACCACGTTACAGATCCTCCTTTGTATTTTGTCAAGAAGCCCAAGGAGAGCAGCAGGGGCACCCGACCAGATATGGCAGCAATATTCAATACACGGGCGGATGGTAGATTTGTATATGTGCAGAATAGTTTCAGGTGGGAAAAATTTCCGGGCCCTGCACAGAGAGCCGACTTTCATAGCAGCAGATTTGGCAATGGATTCAATATAGTCATTCCATTTGAGGTCCGCCGAGAGTGTAAGGCCAAGGAGGCGTAGTATTTTACTCTCTGGGAGGCTAGCCTGTCCCATGCTAATGGGAGGTAGATGCGATAGTCTATGGTGGTTAGTTGATAACAGCTTTGTTTTGGAGGCATTGAAATTTACCAGCCATTTCCATATATATCTAGCTACACACGCACACACACATGCATATATATATATATATATATATATATATATATATATCCTTATCTATCTATCTATCTATCTATCTATCTATCTATCTATCTACACACGCACGCACACGTGCATATATATCTATATATCCTTATCTATCTATCTATCTATCTAGCTAGCTAGCTAGCTAGCTACACATGCATATATATATATATATATATAGCCTGATCAGAGTGCCGGGAGCCACACTTTCATCTTAGATACTTCTCAGATGTTCAAATGAAAACAAACATTTCCAGTCATGTTCACATTATGTCTTGCATATTTTATATTACTATTTTGTGTTGTCTTCTTAATATATTGCCTGTATATTTTACAAACAACAGGGATTTATAATACAGCAGCTGCACTTTGTCCAATCCTCTCTCTCTCTCTCTCTCGCTTTTCTCTCTCTCTCTCTCTCTCTCTCTGTATATATATAGATGCGCATATGAGCGAGAGTTGTCTGTATTTGTGCACAGTAAAAAAGAGAAATACACACACACACACACACATATATATATATATATATATATTAATGCAGGTTTCATTGAATAATATAGACAAGTTTTGTCTATTAATTTTGCGTAGGATCCGTTCATACCGTCTGATATACTTGATGGTGATATCGTTGAAAGACAACAAAAAATCACAGTAACTGATACTACACAAAATTAATAGACAAAACTTGTCTATATTATTCAATGAAACCTGCATTAATGAAAAAATGCTGCCAAAATACACACAATATATATATATATATATATATATATATATATATATATATATATATAGTGTTGCCTCGCCATTTCACAGTCTCGCTATATCGCGGGCTTTTAATTGATATATATATATATATATGTGTGTGTGTGTGTGTGTGTGTGTGTCTGTGTGTGTGTGTGTGTCTGTGTGTGTCTGTGTGTGTGCGTGTGTGCGTGTGTGTGTGTGTGCGTGTGTGTCATCGACATCCAAGCCTGTTTCGCTGTCTCACAGCTCAACAGTGTGGCTAGACACACACACACACACACACACACACACACACACACACACACACACATATATATATATATATATATATTTATGCGTTATTTAATGTCGCGGAAAAATTTGTGGAAAATTCACGGGAAGTGAAAAATCATAAAAATTCATTTTAATGCATTTAATTATAAAATAGTTGTTTTATCACTAGAAAATGTTAAAATAGCTAAAAATCGTTAAAAAAACTATAAAAAAAACAAAAAAACGAACAAAACAAATCTTTATTACGATCACTTGGTTGAATCATTTTTATTCCTTGTGCAAAGCCGCTTCTATTAGTCATAAGTTATATCGCTTTAACCTGACCCTCTAAGTTAAAAACATTAGGTTTATTAGTCCCAGAAGCTCACTAGCTTTTGTTCTCAAGGACACATGGTCCAGTAGATATAGACGTTGGTTAGTTCTAGTGACTTGACTCAAATATCGGGCTACCGTAGTTGTGAACAAATAACTTAGAGAGTCAGGTTAATGAGAGATAACTCATGACTACTAGAGGCGACTTTGCACAAGGAATGAAAATGAGAATGATATACCTCAGTGATCGTAATAAAGGGTTCGGTTCGCAATTCTTAGTACCTGAAGAAGACAAGAGCGTACAACGACCTAAATGTCGTACAAATTGCAACGAAGAAGGTCTGAATAATGTAAGTAGTTTAAAGACTACATCCTTTCAGAATTATAGACAAATAGTAAAAAAAAAATTAAAATAAAAACAACATAAAATACATAAATTATAAAACATATTGATCCATTATTATTTGTCTATATTTCTGAGATGAGGTGGTATTTACAATACTTACATTATTCGGACTATTGTCTTTGTCTTTGTTGCCATCTGTATGACGTTTTGGCTGTTGAACGCTCCGGCCTTCTTCAGGTGCTAGGAATTTCGAATCGAATCCTTTCTTACAACCACTGAGGTATATCATTCCCATTCCTTGCATAGTAATGCTTCAATTAGAAGGATACATGGCCCAGTGGATATAGACGTTGGTTAGTTCCTGTCACTTGACCCAAAGAGTTGTGGTTTCAATACCAGGCTACAGCAGTGGTGAACAAGTTACTTGCAGGGTTAGAGGGAGATAACTCATGACTTCCAATCGTGGTATTACTACGCAAGGAATGAGAATGATATACCCCAGTGATTGTAATAAAGGATTCAATTCGAAATTCCTAGCACCTGAAGAAGGCCGGAGCGTGCAACGGCCGAAACGTCGGATAAATGGTAACAAAGATTAGGACAATAGTCTGAATAATGTAAATACTGTAAATATTGTCCTATTATACAAAATAAATAAATAAATAAATAACAAAGAAACATACGCACTCGCGAACGCAATGGGTCTCGTGTTCTAGCGTGGTATTTACTCGCTATAATGTTTACCTGTTTATGAATCTTACTAAATTTATACGTAGCAAAAGTAGTTATAGTACCTTATGACTTTTTCACACTTCTCAAGTACGTAATGTTACGTAACTTATGTTTTAACAATTGTGCAATACGTGCCTATAGCACTTTACGAGTGTGCACGGTCATGTGCAACAGTTACTGTACTGTAAACCGCTATTTTACGATATATTTTCATAAATACGAAAGACTTTATACATGAAATATTATATAAGTGTGGTGAGAAGTATAATACAAATAGAGGTCGGGTTAATATTATATGGAGTGGGTTTATATAGGCTTAAAATACACCTAAATAGTAAAATAAAAGGATGTGTGTTGTGGTGTAGTGGATATCGGCTTGGAACGAGAAATCGAGCAGCCGAGTTCAAATTCCAGTTCATATCCTTGCATTCATTTACCTTGGGAAAGGTATTAATCTGTTACTTTCCTCCAGTTATGAGTCAAACTAGCAGTATAGCCCGGCGTTGCTCGGGTGCAATGAAAGCTTTTAAACTAATCCATGGTCCTGGAGCTCAGACTCTTTGGACGTTGGCACAAAAGACAAAAAGCAATAGTTGTTTCCATTTAAAGCAAAACCATAGACTGAAAGAAAAATAAATGGATATAAGTCAAATTTTGATCTCCTGTTATCAATATCAAAAAAGTTTTTTCATCGTAAACTGAATTTTGAAGGCTAAATAAGTCCTCTGAGTAAATGGTATCATGGCTGAGACTAAGAACTACAATTATACCTACTTAGAGCCAAACCAAAAGCAAAAACTAAAATAAAGGTCTGATAAAATAGACATACAGGCAGATAAACAGACACACACAAAAACATCTTGCCTTATATATATATATATAAAATCGATTTTCTGCACTATTGTAAGAACTGCAACCTTGAAACTTCTGAATATCGTTTCTTATGTCTTTGTCTGTGAGTGTATAAAATTTGATTTTTCGTCGATTATCGATTTTCGATATTTATAGGAGGTACCTCGACACAAACCTAGCTAAGAACACTCGCAGACGCTTATAGTACGACTGTGTAAATTTTCAAGAAAATCGGTTCAGCCGTTTCAGAGTCTATAGGTAACGGACACACACACACACAGACACACACACACACACACAGACAAAGTTCCATTTATAAATAAGTTTAGATAACAGGACAGATTGAGTTTTATAGCTTTGGCTGGCAACCAGTCTCCTGCAGAATGTAATTGCAACCTACTGCGATATAATCTTCTGCCCAGTCAGTCATGTCTCTTTTGAGACATCATCGCCCAAAGTGTGTTTCACGTATGACATTTAAGTAACTGAATAAAATAAATATTGCGTTCATACTTTGCGATTTTTCGCGTTTTACGGGGTACCTCAGTTCATATTAATATATATAAAAACGTTTTTCAAATAATTCGTATGTTTGTTTATGTGATTTCATATTTTTTTATAAAAAATGTCAGAGGTTTTAGTTTATACTATGTTGTTGGTTGTTTTGATTTTATTGCACATCAACCTCGCCGGGTCATTTATTGCCAACTAAATTTATTTATTGCTGGTAATACCTTTTTCTTTCAGTAATTTATTGTTTTTATATAAGTTTTGTGTCTAGTAATACTGTTTTCTTTTCGAGTATCAAGATTCATTATGATTTGTTTTTTTTTTAAGGACAGGATCCCCTAGTCCTATCCTCTTATTTAACCCATAAGGGAAGGGACGGATTAATACCTTTCTCAAGGGTGCCAGTGCTTAAGTGAATGCAATGTATTCAACTGGAAGTCGAATTCGGCTCACCGATTTCTCTTTCCGAGCCGATATATACTGCACCACAACGCACATCCGTCACTAAACGTTTACAGCCCCTGGTATTCCCAAGCGGTCACCCATCTAAGTACTGACAAGGCTCAACGTTGCTTAACTTCGGCAATCGTGCGAGAACCGGTGTATTCAACGTGATATGGCCATAAGCTCTTATACGATGTAACAACGAATGTATCTATCTGCAATTCATTCCCGGTCAAATATTTGACATCTCTATTTCTTTTACGTTTCTATTGTTATCTCCCCCACCTTTTCCTCACTCGGTGCATTTTCTCACTTCTTCCTCTTTGTTAAGCCCAGACGTCACGTGGCCTTTATGTGTGTCTATCTATATTTCTACCTCTTACGTAAATTTGGGATTATTTCTCTCTGAGCCGTTATCATCGGCTCTCTCCTCTTAGCCCTGTTTTTCTCTCCTGCTTTTCCTCTTTGCTTTTTTTATTTCTCCTGTGTCCACATTTTTTTTATCTTTTCTCTGTGTTCCGTTTATTTTCTGTATCCTACTCTTTATTTCCTCTGTATCTCTCTTTTTCCCCCTTTTTTGTTTTTCCCTTTTTTTTTTATTCCCCCATTTTTCCCCATCTTTTCTATCCTCTTTACCTCGTACAAAAATTTTCAAAGAATAAATTTTTAAATTTTCTTTTTCAAAAATAACGTTTATTACCATCATTATTAACTACGTGATGAGACACAGTTCTTTCGATGTCAAAACAAAATGTACACTTTTGAAGTAAATTGTAATTTGTACATGTTCTAAACTATAATTTATATTATATATATAAAAACACAGTAGAATAAATAATATGTCAGTTAAAAATAATAAAAATAATAACGGCCAAATGCGATATTGGCACAAAGTATATATATACAGGGTGCGATGAGTAAATGTTCTCCATTTTATATTTTTAATTTCGCTCATGCGCATTGTTTTTTATTTTGTCGTCTGCACAGTAGAATCAGTTGGAAGAAAGCGCACCATATTGCAATTTACTCGTCAGAAATTCGGAAACTTCATGCTGTACTGCTTGACATTCACACTGGAACATGAGTGTTTGCCTGTCAATCTGAGGTCGGGGTACGGTCGAAAGAGGATTCGGAAAATGTTGAATGAATCTAATGGTAATGGTGAAGGTACGACAGCTCTGATATGAAAAGAATTCCAGAATTCAAGTATCTTGAGGAGATAGTGATGCTTTGGTTCAAGAGGGTTGCTGTTGGAAAACACTATGACTCTGCACCATGCCATATAAGCAGGATAACCCAGTCATGGCCGACAGACAAGTTCTGTGGCCACGTCACCCCATACCTAAATATCCAGACTGCATGTGTGTGGAACAGTTGAGCAAGAGACGAAAAAAATAAATTTTTGTAATAAAAGATGAACTGAATGCAAGGAATATGGCAGCATTCAGCAGCTTACAAAAGGAGTCTATTTAGAAGAGTCGTAAGAGATTCTGAAGTCGTCTAGAAGCCTTAGTTGAAGCAAATGCTAATTATATTGAATAAATTTTCTATTTTGTATTTCAAGATATTGTTGTGCAGTTTTGACAAATATCTCTATTATAAAGAGATGTCAGTGTCCCTCTTTATTATAAATTAGACGACAACGCACCATATATATATATATATATATATGGTAGCACAGCACAAACTCACACACACACACACACACACACACACACACAATATATATATATATATATATATATATATGTACAAGTCCAGATAAAGAGAACCAACAGTTTTACAATTCCGTGTTCACTGGCATTTACTTTTTTTTTAAGTGCTCAATACAATAAATATTGCAGAGCATAATACAATCATATAATTAAATTTATTTTTTAATTAAAAATACATTGCAAAACGGAAATTTCTACTTCGAGATTTCTATCTTGTCATCAGGTAATGTTAGATCATAGTTGTGAAAATGATTTTCATTTAAATATCTAATATTAAAATTATTTTAGTATTATTTGAATTATTTTAAAATATTTTAATATTATTTTAAAATATTTTATTTTAAAATTATTTTAATATTATTTTAATTATTTTAAAATACTTAAAATATTTAAATGAAAATCTTTTCCCAACTTTGATCGCCTCATGACGAGATTGAAATCTCGAAACATGCGCAATTCAAACGTCTCATGATTGTATAGAGAGACAAGCAATTTTTCAGCATAGATAACACAAACAATGTTTACTATATGTGTAAGAGAGGTTGCAAAAGTGAAGTTTGCCTTAAGAATCACATACGGGCCAATAGCAGAGCGTTAACTCAGGTCAATTAAGTGCCATATTGCTGTTGAGTGTCTGACACCCCTTCAGCACACTCAAAGATCTTCTATGTGCCTTGTTTTTTCAGGACGTAGGCTATTATGGCCTTCCACGTCTCCCTATCCCTGGTGGCTCTTAGCACGCTTTCTCATGTAGCATCTCGCAACCCCCGTTCTGTCATCCACCTGCTCAGGCCCTTCAAATATGTTATCCGCTGTATCCCTTTGTCTTTTCCCCTCTATCTTGCAATGCCTGGACGTAGGCAATCATGGCCTTCCCCGTTTCCCTATCCCTGGTGGCTCTGAGCATGCCTTTTCCTGTTACTCCATGCAATCCTTGTTCCGTCACCCACCTGATTAGGTCCTTCAAATATATTATCCGTTGCTTTCCCCTGTATCTTTTCCCCTCTATCTGGCCTGTTAGTATCAAATTCTCCAAGCCTTCCTTCCTCATTGCATGTCCCAGGAACTTTAGTTATCTATTCCTGATGCTCTATGTTAATTTCCTTTTTGTTTCCGTTCTTTCCAAAACCTCATCATTGCTCACATGCTCGATCCATGATATCCGCAACATCCTTTTGCAGAACCACATTTCAGTTGCTTCAAGTTTTCCTTCATCTTTGATATTGTCCAACATTCACAGCCATAGTGAAGAAATGACATCACATAGCAATCTAGTACTCTCTTCTTTGTTTCTAGTGAGAGATTTCTGTGTAGCATTCGAGGCGTAATATTCGAGTGTCATTCGAGTAATATTCAGATGATTACTTCGGTGACCGTAGCGATCTAAACATCCCCTCTCTGTGTTGTAAATTTGAAGCCGTAGGCAGATGGTTAATGTTTATTGAATTGTCATTATGTGTAACATAACCGAAATTCCCACAGCTAACAGATTATTCGCTATCATCAGAAGGTTGAAGGTTGGGATATATGGATTTGTGGAAGAATAAACGTATACCTTTTGCATGATTAAATAGAAATTTATTGATGGAAAAGAATAACAGGAATTGGTAGAAGCTAATGTTCAATTAGAAACAATAAGGGTATTAAGAGTTCATAGTTGTCCTTGCAGGAGTGAGTTTATGTGTACGTAGGCAGGAAAGTATGTGTGTATGTATGTATGAGCGTTTGTTGGGTAGGAGTGTCTTTGAAGTATTCGCTCAGGGTGAATGGTGAAAATGGAAGAAGGTGAGGAGTGAGATAGAAAGATAGAGACAATAATAATAACGATCGCTTGACGTTTGTCAAGGGTACGTGTTAATTGCTCGTCATCTTAACTCTCTAGAGACGGTCATCTTATTCCGTATTTTATATAGTTTAGAAATTCACTCCCGGATGTGCTTCTGGTCTTTCCATTGGACGACAAACATTTCGCATATAAGTGTGAAGTTTCGCGACTTTTGTGTGTGCTGAGCAAAGTTTGTAAATTCGAGAAATTTCGTTTAATTTTTGGAAAATCAATAAGTGCTTAGCATTTGAAATTTTAAATCTAGAATTTGTTTTGTTCAATGCAAGTGCTGTCTTGTTTGTTATTGTAAGTATTGTACTGTTCTGTGTATAACCATTTAGCATCGAATATTGTGCTGAGTAATACGGCAGCCTACTTTCTCTGTGTATCGTATCTACCTCGGCGATACAGCACATGTGATACACGCTTGGGCGATCGGGTCTCGAAATAGACATGACTGGGTAGAAAATTTTCCCGTACTAGGTTACCATTACTTTCTGCGATAGACTGGTTGCCAACCAAGACTACAGCTTCCAGTATGTCCTGCTATTGAAAAAGCGACAGATTAGAATTGGAGTAGATAGACTAAACTATCGCCCGGTTCACACTCCACCCACGTCTGTTGAACAGGTGAAGAGGCTCATCCCTTGTTTCCAGTTTAGGATGTGGTTTCCGGTTTTTCTCTTTTCCAATCTTTTCACTCTTATGTAGCCCCCTGCGCATCAGTGGCGTTTTCGCCTTGCTTGGGGTGATACGATTAAAAAAAAAAAAAAAGTACCTTTCCCAAGGTTATTTGCGCGTAAGTGAATGTAACGAATTCAACTAAAATTTGAACACGGATCTCCGATTTCTCGTTCCGAAACGATATCCACTGTACCACAAACATGATAGAATAATATAATTCTGAAAGAAAAGACATAAAAACTACCAAGTGAAGAGATGGTCTTAAGCAAAGAAGTAGCAATCGTCCTATATTAATTAGTTGATTTTTGTTTATGGTTTTGCAGGGGATTTAAAACCAGAAAATATTTTGGAATTATAAGAATTTTCTTGAGATAATACTAATTTATCTAATATATATTTAAATTCAATTGGTTAGATACTGACCTTTTGATTAAGTCACTGGATTACTTCAACCAAAGATTTTATCTACTGGGCCATATGTCCTTGTTGACATAACGGCCGAAATGTCGTGTATATGATGAGGACAACTGTCCGAATAATGTAAATAGTGTCAGTCAGTCAGTTGATACGTGATACACGCTTTAAGCGATCACGTCTCGAAAAAAAACATGACTGACTGGGCAAAAGATTATACCGCAGTTGGTTGCCATTACATTCTGTGGTAGACTGGTTGCTATCCAGGGATATAGAACCCAATCAGTTATTTAACCCATAACACGAAGGAAGAAACGATTAATAGATTTCCCAAGGGTATTTGTGCGTAAGTAAATGCAAGGAATTCAACTGGAATTCGAACTCGACACCCCGATTTGTCGTTCTATGCAAATGCTCTTGCTAAAGGTATTAATCCGTCCCTTTCCGCCAGTTATGGGTTAAATAATAGGACAGATTGGGTTCTATATGCTTGGCTGGTAACCAGTCTACTGCAGGAAGCAATGGCAATCCACTGCGGGATAATCGTCTTCCTAGTCAGTCATGTCTGGAAAGTGACATGGTCGCCCAAGCGCGTATTACGTATGGCACTTAACTGACTGAGTAGACAAATGTTTCGTTAGCCAGATCCTAGCTTTTAACCCTTTGGGTTCGCTTCATTTCAAATTTCAGTATACACGTATCGTATAAGTGACGTCACGTGTAGAATGATTTCACAGAAATTATATCTATCTATCTATCTATCTATCTATCTATCTATCTATCTATCTATCTATCTATCTATATATACACTCCCGGCCATAATTATCAGGCCACCCCAGTTTTTTTAAAAAAATGATGCATTTCATAATATTTTTAGTATTTATTGCTAAGTGGATAATTCTAAATGAAAGTAGAATGGTTCTTTTGTTATTATTACTTTGCAAAATGTTACAAGGCAGCCAGGAAGCCTTTGCTTCGGCCGGCCAATAAGAAGAGAGCACAAAAACTGGAAACAAGAACAGTTCATTTGATGCACATGTTATTAACAAAGGAACCATTCTATTTTCATTTAGAATTATCCACTTGGCAATAATTACTAAAAATAGTATGAAATACATATTTTTTTAAAACTGGGGTGGCGTAATAATTATGGCCGGTAGTGTGTATATATATATATATATATATATATATATATATATATATT
>JBBBDQ010000891.1:3305000-3320000 GCA_037127315.1 Ascarosepion bandense | reverse complement strand
GTGGCCGATTGGGAACACCACGTGGTGTAAGCTTAAATTTTCGAGTGGTGTAATTAATAATAACTTGGATTTATTAATCGAAGATCCGTGTTCTGATGTGTTATGGCGCCCTATTCTACTGTGGAATGGACTCTTCCTTCTGCATATAGACTAACCTGTGTAATTTTCGGGGATGCAGCTGTGAGGGAGTCATGTGACACTCTAGAGACAGTCGAGACGCAGCATAACTATCACTTCTCTCTGATAATTAGTAACACTCATGGTTGAACCTACCTTCTTGTTTCTGTGTCTTACTTCCGGACCCAAACAGGCCAAAACTTGGCGACGAAGATTCGCCACAACACAACTCTTAGTTGAATTCTTTAGGGAAAATATGAATAATATATTCATATCCTTCTTGGGGAAGATATTAATTCAGCTTTTATCACCCCATCTAGAGGTTAATTTGAAAGTCTTGCATTATTTAATTATTATTTCTCCTCCTCCCCATAAAGAAAAAAAAATTAAAATCTAAAAATATTTTCTTCTGTATTAACATTTTTCGGACTATTGTCCTCATCTTTGTTTCCATTTGTACGAAGTTTCGGCCGTTGTACGCTCCAGCCTTCTTCAAGAGCTAAGAACTTCGAACCGAACCCTTTATTGCAATCACTGGGGTATATGAACTTCATTCCTTACGTAGTAGTGCCTCTTCTGCTAGTCATGAGATATCTCCCTCTAACCCTGTAGCCTGGTATTAAACTCACAACTTTTTAGGTCAAGTTCATAGGAACTAACCAACTTCTATATCCACTGAACCATGTGTCCTTAAGGACAAGAACCACTGAATTTTGGGACTTATAAACCTAATGTTCAATAACATTATTTTTTAACAGAGTTCATATTGCAATTTTGATGCTAATAGTTTTCTCTTGTATTTTTGATGTAATGTTAATTCCTAGCACCTGAAGAAGGTCCGATCGTACAACGGCCGAAACATCATAGGAATAGCAACAAAGATGAGAACAATAGTCCGAATAATGTAAATAGTGTAAATACTACCTCATCTCAGAAATACTAAAATTCTTCTTTTCTAAAAAATGTTCCGGTAATCAAACCTTATTTTACTTCTATCTAACGAATGTAACAGTAGTATAATTTCTGCTAAATTTATAAGTGTTTCTTCATGATTAATGAGAATGTCTCATAAACATAAGTTTATAATTTTGATTTTCTTTGGTAAGGACGTGTGCGTTTTGATTTTTCCTAAATATTCCACGCCAGAGTTTAAGTTCGTCTAATGCGTGTTTACGTCCAATGGGCAGGCCAATACGATACTTTGAATAAACGGTTGTAACTAGTGACTTCAACGGTAAAATGATAAAACCTAGTTTCAATTCTTGTAGTTTCATCTTGTCTTTCGGTATATGTTACTGTTGTAATCAAGTGAATGTTTTAAGAAATACCGAAACATGTGTTATTGTATATTTAACAGTAAATACAAGAAAAGAGTATTACACGACTCGTGCGTGTGTCGGTTGTCCAGCGTTCAGTCAATTAGACTGTTCCCCCAAAGCCTCCTCTCCTACTAATCTAATTAGAATTATATACCCCAGTGATTGTAATAAAGGGTTCGGTTTGAAATTCCTAGCACCTGAAGAAGGCCGAAGCGTACAACGGGAGAAACGTCGTACAAATGGCAACAAAGATGAGGACAATAGTCCGAATAATGTAAATAGTGTAAATACTACCTCATCTCAGAAATATAGACAAATACTAAACTTCTTTTTTTAAAAAAAATTGTCCCTGTAATTAAACCTTACCTTACTTCTATTAAACGAATGGAACAGTATTATAATTTGTACTAATACTGTAAGTGTTTCTTCATGGTTAGTGGGAATGTCGTAAAGATAAGGTTATAATTTTGATTTTCTTTGGTTGTGACGTGTGCACTTTTTTTTCTAAATATTCCAAGCAGTTATTTGGGTGCGTCCAATGAGTGGGTGCGTCCAATGAGTGGGTGTGTCCAATGAGTGGGTGTGTCCAATGAGTGGGTGTGTCCAATGAGTGGGTGTGTCTAATAGACCGGCAAATACGATAATTAACTAAAATCCAGTCGACATATTTGTTGGACTACTCCAGAAAACTTATTGAGTTATTACCAGATATTCTTCTTCTTCTATGTGCCCTGTCCTTTCAGGACGTAGGCAATCATGGTTTTCCACGTCTCCCTATCCCTGGTGGCTCTTAGCACGCCTTCTCCTGTTGCACCATGCAACTCTCGTTCCATCATCCACCTGATTAGGTCCTTCAAATATTTTATCCGCTGCTTTACCCTGTCACTTTTTCCCTCTATCTGGCCTATTAGTATCAGGTTCTCCAAGCCCTCCTTCCTCATTGCATGTCCCAGAAATTTCAGTTTTTTCTTCCTGATGCTCAGTATTAATTTCCTTTTCGTTTCTATCATTTCTAAGACCTCATCATTGCTCACATGCTCGATCCATGATATTCGCAGCATCCTTATGTAAAACCACATTTCAGTTGCTTCAAGTTTTTTCGTCATCTTTAATGATATTGTCCAGCATTCACTGTCATATTGAACAACTGACAACACATAGCAATCCAGTACTCTCTTCCTTGTTTCTAGCAAAATTGTCCTGTTTCTTAATACCTTACTCAATTTCTGGAATGCTTCCTTCGCCATGCCAATTCGCCTTCGGATCTCTGTGTCGCACTTTCTATCTTCTGTTATAACACTTCTCAGACCTGTATTTGACATATTTGGCTGCTCTTTTTACTGATGACCATGCATTCGGTTTTCTTGCAGTTTATTTCTAGTCCTTCCATGTTACTTTTTTCAGCTACCTTCTGTAGGAGGTCTTGTAGTTTCCTTTCTGTGTCTGCTATCAGCACTGTGTCATTCGCGTACCTTTGGTTGTTTAAATTGTGGCCTCCGATTCCGAATCCAGGCATAACTTCTAGGGTCCTCAAAATATTCTCGTTGTACAAGTTGAACAGATCCGGTGAAACGACACGTCCTTGCCTTACGCCCCTTTCTATCTTGTATATCTGCTGAATTCGTTACCTGTCCGTATACATGCGCTTTGATGCCAGTAAAGATTCTTAATTACCCTTAAGTCTTTCCCAAATATGTCAAGGCTGCCGAGCATCTCCATCAATTCTTTGTGGCGTATTTTGTCAAACGCCTTCGCATAATTAATAAAGCACAGGTATAAATCCTTCTTCATTTGTATTGCCCTTTCAGAGAGCATCCTAATCAGAAATATGGCGTTCCTTGTTCCGGTGTCTTTGACGAACCCGCACTGTTCTTGTCCAATCTCTGGCCTGATTCTGCTTCTCGCTCTATTCATCAGGATTCGGACGGTCAGTTTTGTTATATGGCTCATTAAACTGATGGTTCTGTGGAGTTCGCAGTATGCACGATGTTCCGTTGCATGATCCGCATAGATACACGCATAAATTTGTAGTGCTTTTAGGCAAGGCATTCATATACTGTAGAAAGAGAATAGGATCAAGTGGAGAACCCTGCGGAGCGGTGACATTGATTTGTGTGTTGGGGGCGGTCTGAAAATATGTATTAAATTCTGGGAAAATGATCAAATACGGAAACAGTAGAAAAGCCTTTATAAATTCCAGGTTTCGCTAATCGTCAGTGGGGAGGTGGTAGTAGTGTGGAAAGTAGTTAATTACCCACAAGGCCTCGTAGATGCTTTTGAACTCCATGAAGTGAGGAATTGGCAACAGCAGCCCAGATATAGACGAAATGCTCTGTTTTGGGTCACATCTGTCTCTCGCAAAGACAACAGGACGTGCATATACTTTATGGAACGGTACAATGAACCGAACGCTTCTTTTACAATAGATCGAATATATGAGTTCATTTGCGGGCTGGGGTGACCTCCCAATAAGCGTTAAAAACAAGGACTCTCCTTGAGAGATAGCACGTAGGTAAAACTCCAGAGTGTGCTCGCTGGTGGCGAACTGTTACCAGTTCAGTTTTGACTCTATTGAAGTTTACTGGCCACTCATTTTCTCCTATTAAGCCAGCTGAGCTAGGTTTCAGGTGAAAGATGAGCTACAAGGAAGCGATCTTTCAGATATTTTTTAACTGCACCGCATATATCCTCACTAAAAGTTACAATTAAATAAGGAATAAGAAGGAAACGAGTATGAGTGACACTAGTGTACGTGGCTGTGGTTGTCCTCGTTGCAAAGGTCAGGGTTGATGGGAGTAAGGAATTTAGCACGTTAGAAGACTTGTCGCTAAAATAGCGATAAAATAGTAAGAGGCTTCTGACGTTTCATCTGTGGGAAAGAGGTCTTAGAGCTGAAAATAGTTAATCACCCACAAGGCCGCGTAGATGCTTTTGTACTTTATCAAGACGGATATATGAAGAATTGTCAACACCAGCCCAGATATGGTAGAAATGCTCTATTTTGGGTCACATCTGTCTCTCGTAAAGATAGCAGGGCGTGCATATACTTTATAGAACGGTACAATGAACCGAACGTTTCTTTAACTACAGATCGGATATATGAGTTCCATTTGTGGTTTATGGTGACCACGAGGCCCAACAGGCGTCGAAGACAAGGACTATTCTTGAGAGAAGACCTATCATAGGTGAAAGTTCAGAGTGTACTATGTGGTTGTGGCAGAACTTTCCCAGTTTTGTTTTGGCCGTATTGAAGTTTACTAGCCAGTCCTCATTCCCCCATTGAGACCCTATCTAGGCTGGGTCATAGAAGAGATGAGCTGCTAGGTACTGGTTTTCAGATTTTTTGAGCTATACCAATAAACCGTTGTGTGCTCCACATATATCTAAACTTATTTATAAATGGAACTTTGTCTGTGTGTGTGTGTGTGTGCCTGTGTGTGTGCCCGTTATCTATAGACTCCGAAACGGCTGAACCGATTTCTTTGAAAATGTACACGGTTGTACTATAAGCGTCTGTGAGTGTTCTTACCTAGGTTTTGTGTCGAAGTACCCCCGATGAATATCGAAAATTGATAATCGAAAAAATCGGGTTATAGAAGGAGTGCTCTGATTTTAATCAAATTTGATACACTCATAGACAAAGACATAAGAAACGATATTCAGAAGTTTCAAGGTTGCAGTTCTTACAATAGTGCAGAAAATCGATAATATATATATATATATATATATATATATATATATATATATATATAAAATGCAAGATGTTTGTGTGTGTATCTGCCTGTATGTCTGTATTTTTTCAGCGCTTTTATTTTAATCTTTGCTTTGGGTTTGGCTCTAAGTAGGTATAATTGTAGTTCTTAGTCTCACCCATGATACCATTTACTCAGAGGACTTATTTAGCCTTCAAAATTCAGTTTGCGACGAAAAAAAAATTTGATATCGATACCAGGAAATCAAAATTTGACTTACATCCATTCATTTTTCTTTCAGTTTACGATTTTGCTTTAACTGGAAACAACTATTGCTTTTTAGTCTTTCGTGTCAACGTTCAAGGAATCTGAGCTCCAGGACCATGGATTAGTTTTAAAGCTTTCATTACACCCGAGCAACCTCGGGCTATACTGCTATTACGCACTAAGGACCGGAGTATGCAGTTAGGCAGGGTATTAATGTAGAGTAGAAAGAGGTTAAGACCGATGAGAGAACCCCGTGAAAATTTGGAATTAATCTTAAAGGCTTCTGATAACTGACCGCTTGCAGCGACCTGTTAGGTGAGAGAGCCCTTTCAGATATTCCATAGCTGAATAGTTTATATTGTAATTCTCAAGAACAAACCCTATAAAAAAACCTTTGACATATGCAAGGAAATGGTAATCGCTTTGATTTTATTACCTTATCCAGATGTGATCAAGCTTGTTTGATGTAATTTATACGATAAACTTTAGAAGCTTGAGATCCGCAAGATATGAAAAGAAAATTACACATACGTTTTTGCTACGTACACATTAACATTAAATTTACGTTTTAATTCAATGGGGTCTCAATTCATACCCAGAAAATAATTATAACACCCTTGTGTCTTAGTGGCTTTACTGCCTTGCATGGGATGATGCGAATTAAAAGAAATACTTCAGAAAGCTGTCATATTTATAGGAACGAGTTTAACGCCATCTATATGAAAGTTTCGATCTGATGCGGCTATTTTCATGACTCGAGTTTTAGGTTTTGTAACAATTCTCGGTAATGGGCAAAACTCTTCATAGCGCAACCGGAAAAGTATTAAAAAAAAAAAAGGACGCGGTCCTTTATATTTAGTAATGATAAGAACAGCCAGACGGAATCAATCCATTAATGGATCACTCCATTACGGCATACATTGATTTTCATCCTCAGACCATTAGCCAGTACATATACGGATAGCTCCAAGTCATTATAAGAACGGCTGATTCATTTGATTGGTTTCTCTTCTACCCAGTCCAGGTTATTTAAAGCCAAGAAATATTTTTCAGAAATAATTTTTTGTGGGTGGGGTCTTAAAACAGATTTAGTTATTCAAGCCCTATTAATTAACGCACATAATTATTAATGTTTCTTTAATTCAGTCAATCAGTTAAGAGCCATGAGACGATCATGTCTCTTTCAATCGATAACTGACTAGGCAGAAGATTTTCCTGCAGTAGCTTAACATTTCTTTCTGCGGTAGACTGGTTGCCAACCAAGGCTATAGAACCCAATCTGTCTTGCTATTCAATTCTTTTATCCAAATCAATCAGTTAAGTGCCATATCTGATACACGTTTGTGCAATCATGTCTCTTTCGATCCATGACTGACTAGGCAGAAGATTGCCATTTCTTTCTGCGGTAGACTGGTTGCCAACCAAGGCTATAGAACCCAATCTGTCTTGCTATTCAATTCTTTTATCCAAATCAGTCAGTTCAATGCCATACGTCATACACGTTTGAGCAATCATGTCTCTTTCGAACCATGACTGACTTAGCAGAAGATTTTCCCGCAGTAGTTTGCCATTTCTTTCTGCGGTATACTGATTGCCAGTTAAAGGTATAGAACCTAAGCTGTCTTGCTATTCAGTCCTTTTTATACAGATCAGCCAGTTAATTGCCATACGTGATACACGCTTGAGTAATCACATATCTTTCGATCCGTGACTGACGTAGTAGATATGCTATTTCTTTTTGTGGTAGACTGGTTGCCAACCGAGGATATAGAACCCAGTTTTTAGAATGCAATTGCTTTACGTATTCTTCAAATAAAACACACACTTATATTTTTCTTAGAACTGAATTTTAACAAGGCAGATAAAAACTGACAATGCTATAAATAAATTGGTAAATTTTCGTTTTAGGCACCGAAGGCTTTTCCCGCTTCAAATTTATCCAAAATAGCATTATTTCTGTGCAAATGTATATGCTGAACTCAAATCAACAGTTAGTTATTGAATAAATTTACCTTTATTGATCTTAACGACCAGAAAAAAATCGAACTTCATCTCGCACTTTTTGTCTCCCGTAACACTCACGAAGTCATGTAATTAACTGCAGAATGACTTTCGGCGTAGGCAACAAATTTCGGCCTACTTACTTCCTTTACTGAAATTTTCGCCTATTTAATTCCTGTAATGAAAGTAATACGCGTAGAAAAAAAATCGCGTATTACTTTCATTAAAAAAAAACCCTTCATCGTTTAAATTAATTTGATACGTGATTATTTCACGCGCAAAGATTAAAAAGAAAACATTTCTACACACTTACATTTAAAATAAACATATATTGTTTTTATTAAACTAGCACGCATACATATAAATAAGCAAGGTTTTCTTCGATTAAAAATGCTTTATTACGCATGATACGTATCTGACCAATGAAATCAAGCCTCAATCAACATTTCGATGTGCTACCTCAACGTAGTTTTTAATTTTATTTAATTTATAAAGTCTTGCAAATATATATATATATATATATATATATATATATATATATAGTATATATATATATATATATATATATATATATATATAAAGTATATATATATATATAAATAAAGTATATATATATATATATAAAGTATGTTGCAAATATATCTCTGAAAAGAACTTAATAAAGTAAAACATGTTAGATTAAAAGACACTACCTGTTGTTTACTTCTTTTATGTTATATATATATATATATATATATATATATTTGTGTGTGTGTTTTCTGTGAAATATATTTTTTCAGTAACTGTCCTTGTAAACATATCTGATAAAATAAAAAGTCCTTTTATGACTATTGAATTTATTAATCATTATATATATATATATGTGTATGTGTGTGTGTGTGTGTGCGTGTGTATGTGTGTGCATATGTGTGTGTTTGTGTGCTTGTGTGTAATATATTTTTTAAAATAATTGTTCTTGTAAACATATCTGATGAAAAAGAATAGTCCTTTTATGACTACTAAATTTATTAATCATTAAGTATATATACATATGTGTGTGTGTGTGTGTGTGTGTGTGTGTGTGTGTGTGTGTTCATGGCAAAAAAAAAAACAAACCCAAAAAACTGATAAAACAAATATTCAATATTACGCTAATTAAAATGCAAAAACAAAAGTTTTGCCGGAGGTAAAATTTATTCGAAGACAATAAATAATTTATTTATGGCAAGAATTCTTCTCTTTTTTTTTCATTCTTTTTGGAAAAAATAAAAATAAAAAAGATTAACCCTTGGGTCATATGCGAAACACAACACCTGACTTGAATACATGAAATATCAAAATGAAGAATTATTTTTACTTCGGTTTATCGAGTTTCTATTTTATTGTAAACCTAGTGTCGCGGAATTGTGAGTTATTTTGAACTCTGTGTTCGATCAATATTTCAGAATTCTTGACATATGCATACATACACACACATTTATATCTAAACTTATTTATAAATGGAAAGTTTGTCTGTGTGTGTGTGTGTGTGTGTGTGTGTGTGTGTGTGTGTGAGTGTGTGTGTCCGTTAACTATGGACTCCGAAACGGCTGAACCGATTTTCTTGAAAATTTACACAGTTGTACTATAAGCATCTGCGAGTGTTTTTACCTAGGTTTTGTGTCGACGTACCCTCGATATATATCGAAAATCAATAATCGAAAAAGTCGTGTTATAGTAGAAGGAGTGGTCCGATTTTAATCAAATTTGATACACTCATAGACAAAGACATAAGAAACGATATTCACAAGTTTCAAGGTTGCAGTTCTTACAATAGTGCAGAAAATCGATAATATATATACATAAGGTAAGATGTTTATGTGTGTGTCTGTTTATCTGCCTGTATGTCTGTATTTTTTCGGCCCTTTTATTTTAGTTTTTGCTTCGGGTTTGGCTCTAAGTAGGTATAATTGTAGTTCTTAGTCTCACCCATGATACCATTTACTCAGAGGATTTATTTAGCCTTCAAAATTCAGTTTACGACGAAAAAACTTATTTGATATCGATACCAGGAAATCAAAATTTGACTTACATCCATTCATGTTTCTTTCAGTCTACTGTTTCGCTTTAACTGGAAACAACTATTTTTTTTTAGTCTTTCGTGCCAAGAGTCTGATCTCCAGGACCATGGATTAGATTTAAAGCTTTTATTACACCCGAGCATCGCCGGGCTATACTTCTAGTATATATATATATATATATATATATATATATATATATATATGTATGGGCACTCGCGCGTGTATGTACATTTATTCTGTCAGTTCTTTGTCCTTTAATTATCTATTTTTATATCTTTTCTTTTTTTATTCATCATTTTATTTTATTTTTATATTCATTTAATTTTATCGGATTGTAACAATTTTTTTAAAAATCAAATCACCCCAAGCAAGGCGGTAACGACACTGATGTGCAGGGGGCTACATAGGAGTGAAAAGATTGGAAAAAGAGAAAGCCGGAAACCACATCCTAAACAGGGAACAAATGATGAGCCTCTTCACCTGTTCAGTAGACGTGGGTGGAGTGTGAACCGGGCGATAGTTTAGTCTATCTACTCCAATTGAAAAAAAAAATGTAAGATGATTGGAAAAGAGAAAACCGGAAACCGCATCCTAAACAGGAAACAAGGGATGAGCCTCTTCACCTGTTCAATTTTCATTAATAATATATATTCATGTTCATTTTTGAGGTGAAAAAACGTTAAACTAAAATTCATTATCTAACACTGACAAATGTAGCTGAAGAAACGGAAATTTTTGTGATTTTCAACTGAATAATAATATGCAAAAACACTTTTACCATCCAACATATATATATATATATATATATATATATACATACACACGTCACAAATAACACACACACGCACACACATACATACGCACACACGCACACACACACACGCACACACACACACATATATATATACTAGCAGTATAGCCCGGCTTTGCTCGGGTGTAATGAAAGCTTTAAAACTAATCCATGGTCCTGGAGCTCAGATTCAGCCTAAAGAATATTTGTGTGAAGTTTGGTGAAAATCGGATAAATTTGTGGATTTGTATAAAGGGTATACAGACAGATAAACAGACACACATACAAACATCTTGCCTTTTATATATATATATATATATATATATATATATATATATATATATATATTATCGATTTTCTGCACTATTATAAGAAGTGCAACCTTGAAACTTCTGAAAACTCGATTTTTTCGATTCTTCATTTTCGATATTTATCGGGGGTACCTCGACACAAAACCTAGCTAAGATCACTGACAGACGCTTATAGTACAACTGTGTAAATTTTTAAGAAAATCGGTTCAGCCGTTTCAGAGTCTATAGGTAACGGACACACAGACACACACACACAGACAAAGTTTCATGCTTTATAGAAGCATATATATATATATATATATATATATAGATAATTCGTTTCACCCCAAGTAAGATAACACTACCACTGTTCGCAAAGGGCTACATAAGAGGAAAATGAAGAGAAAGAGGAACCGGTTACAGGGGAGGCCAGAGAATGAATAAGAAAGATGGGAACAGTGGTGTGAAGAGAGTTACGTGAGAGTAAAGTGAAAAGAGAAAATAACTAGATACAGTGGGTGTTGGGAAAAGGATAAAAAAGATGGGAGTCAAGGGGGTAAAAGATGGTAATTGACGTTGCATTTAAACTCTTAGAGATTGTAGTCGTCATGAAAGCAAGTATACGGAAGGGAGTCTCACAGGCGGAAAGTGCGAGAAAAGAAGCTGAGGAGTAGACGTGATGGCTGCATTTGATTGTTTTGAATATATATATATATATATATATATATATATATATATATATATATATATATTAATGCAGGTTTCATTGAATAATATAGACAAGTTCTGTCTATTAATTTTGTGTAGGATCCGTTCATACCGTCTGATATACTTGATATATATATATATATATATATATTTTATTCTAAACATATGTTGTTATATATAAAAGACAATGAATGTCTATTACGTTTAATCATGAGTCATTCTAAACATCGTATTTTGGCTTTAATTTCAGGTGAAAATAAAGGCAAAATACACGAATATTTGGATTTTTTATTATTATGTTGGTTCTAAGCTTTCGGCTCACATGAGTCATTTTCAGGGAGGTTACAGGGACGTTAACATAAAGACATCCATTTTGATTTAAATTAAAACAACCCACACTTCATAAAATCACATTTAAATCTGGTCATAACACATTACATTTAAATATATGGCTCTATTAACATTTCGAGCTCTCACGCGGTGTGACGTCATAGAACCACATTACAAATTTACGAACTGTGTCTGCTATTTGGTAACTGTTATCGTTGCTTAGCAAAGTTTTAAATTTTGATGGTGGATGTTTTATTCATACCATTTACTCAGAGGACTTATTTAGCCTTCAAAATTCAGTTTACGACGAAAAAACTTATTTGATATCGATACCAGGAAATCAAAATTTGACTTACATCCATTGATTTTTCTTTCAGTTTACGGTTTCGCTTTAACTGGAAACAACTATTGCTTTTTAGTCTTTCGTGCCAACGTCCAAAGAGTCTGAGCTCCAGGACCATGGATTAGTTTTAAAGCTTTCATTACACCCGAGCAACACCGGGCTATACTGCTAGTATATATATATTTTAATTCAGAGACTTCAATCCAAGGAAAAAAAGCAGGAAGATAAATTCCAAAAACCCGATCCTAATTAATATTAAAAATTTTATTTTAATATTAAAAAATGATACAGGAAGAGAGCTCCATGTAATAAAATATTACAGAGCAAATATATATATTAAAAAAGGATTAATTCAAAGATATTGAATGGCCATTTCGATATGAAGATCCCCACGGGGGATAACACATCACCTCAGCAACAGAAAAATCCTTTCAGAAACTGGAGAAAAATCTCTAATTTTTCTCCAGTTTCTGAAAGGATTTTTCTGTTGCTGAGGTGATGTGTTATCCCCCGTGGGGATCTTCATATCGAAATGGCCATTCAACATCTTTGAATTAATCCTTTTTAATATATATATATATATATATATATATGGGTACTTGCGTGCGTGCGTGTGTCTGTGTGTGTGTGTGAAAATTTAATAAAAGGTCCATCAAACGGATGCAACCACCATATCGATTCGTATATTAGAAGTACCAGGAACCACTCGGACAAATTCATACAAAGCAACCTCCATCAAAATAGCAACAATATCACCGGGCGAAACGAAAAGCCATAAAATCTCAGCAAACAAACAAAGACGTAATCATCAAAGAAGCCGGCGCATGTGGATTAAACACCATTATGGACAGAAGAGAATACATCATAGAAGCAGAAAATCAGCTAAAAAATAAACTTTTTAACGATAAACTTCCCCATGACCCCACTAAACATTTTGCCTCAGAACTCTACACTCTAATCAGCCATTTAGATCAAAGTATACAGGCAGAAATTAAGGCTTTAGTCCCGGTAACCTCTCAGTAGGAAGCATATACAGAAACTAACGTAAGATCCACGATCTGATAGAATCCCGGTCGACTGATAGTTTATGGAATAGGAAAACTGACGCAACTCATTTAAGGTTACCTTGACCAAATCCATTTCAATGTATTTTAATACAAGGGGATCGAAATTATTTGCAATATGCATTAAACTAGAAAACTGAATAAAAATAAGGGTATTATCGGAAAACCACTTATGGGTTGAAAACGGGCGAAATTAATAAACAACTTACTCTTAATAACATCGGGCGGACGGTGGTAAATTTCCTTCAAAAAAGAAAAATAATAAATAAATTAAATAAAATAAATTAAAATAAAATAGACCCCTAATCACCTTGGGATAAACTGTACACAGCGTTTATATTCTTCCTGTGAATTTCTTTTTTTTTTCATAAATAATTACATTATGATTTTTCGGAGGAGCTCTTCAATACATTATTAAGACATCTTGAATTTAAGCACAGGACTAGACTACAGTGCTAGGATGTGCGTTGTGGTGCAGTGAATATCGGCTTGCAACGGAAAATCTGAGAATTGAGTTCAAATTCCAGTTGAACTCCTTGTTCTGAAAAGAAAAAGATTATAACGTGGAAAATTGTATAAAAACCTTAACCATAGCACCTTGTCTTTTATTTTTAACGAAACTTGCATAAATTTGAGAATTTATATATAGATATATGCGTGTTGTGATGCATGGATATCGACTCGGAACGACAAATCGGGGTGCCGAGTTCGAATTCCAGTTAAATTCTTTGCATTCATTTGCGCACAAATATCCTTCAGAAAGGTATCAATTCGTCTCTTTCCTTCAGCTACGGGTCAAGTAACAGGACATATTGTATTCTATAGCCTTAGTTGGCAACCATTCTACCGTAGAAAGTAATGGCGTCCTAGTTCGGGAAAACCTTCTGCCCAGTCAGTCATGTTTCTTTCGAACGAATATCACGTATGGCACTAGACTGGCGCCGAGATGACATTAATTCGTAGTTGAGCTGGCTACACGTTACCGTAAATTCATTGCTATCAGTTTCTTTTCTCGCTTATAAAACTCCTTTCTAACTGCATGCTTTATATTCAAGTTTAATCTTCAAAGATTTACAAGCAGTGTAAATAGCTATTTACTGCCCTCCTAATTATTCTTTTCGCTTCTCGCTCATTAGTAATGTTTCTGATTCTTTTCTTCTACACCCAGTAACTCTTTGTGTCTTAGTGGCTTTATTGCCTTGCTTGGAGTGAAATAGATAAAAAATATCACCTATTGATCCGATAATACATAGAAGACCATACCGTACCATCCATACCGTCTGTCGTAAAAAAAAAAAAAATCAAAATTATATATGAATTTACTCGAGCTACAACATTGGCAATTAGGTCCCACCCTTTTAGTGTGAAACCAATAAAATGTAAACGCAAATTCTACTCCATCAGCTTCTTTTCTCGCACTTCCCGCCTGTGGATTTCCTTTCCATTTACTTGCTTCCCCGACAGCTACAATCTTTAAGAATTTAAATGTAAAGGCAATAGTCATCTCCTATCTCACTAACCTGCGCCCTCTCTCTCATGCTCCTTTCTCCGTCCACTCCACTCTCATTAGTATTCTCATCCTTCTCTTGCCCACTTCCTGACACCCCTATAACCTGCCACTCTTTCTCATAACTTTTCTCCTATGCAAAACATTGGCAGTAAAATGCCTTGCTTGGGGCGATATGATTATAAAAAAAATCTCAATGACTTGCATCCCCCCTCTCTCTCTTTCTCTCATGCTTCTTTCTCCGACCACTCCACTCTCATCAGTATTCTCATCCTTCTCTTGCCCACTTCCTGACACCCCTATAACCTGCCACTCTTTCTCATAACTTTTCTCCTATGCAAAACATTGGCAGTAAAATGCCTTGCTTGGGGCGATATGATTATAAAAAAATCTCAATGACTTGCATCCCCCCTCTCTCTCTTTCTCTCATGCTTCTTTCTCCGACCACTCCTCTCTCATCAGTATTAGCTTCTAGGATGTAGATCTACCGACGAACGCTGAGAACGCCTGATCAACGAAAAAATTCTATAAAA
>JBBBDQ010000891.1:3282500-3300000 GCA_037127315.1 Ascarosepion bandense | reverse complement strand
ATTAAAGAGAAGCGGCCAACATTAAATAAGGTATCTTTCTCCATTATGGACCGCATATTCAAGTATGTTTAACCTACCCCAAACCGCTAGCGAACACATTTTAGTTTGATGCTTCGTATGATGTTAAGTTAAGTGAATTGAAATGTGTTCCATCAAACGTGAAAATGTGGAAATTAAAAAACAGTTGTGTGTGTAGATATATATATTTGTTTTTTTTAATTGTTTAGTATTATTTTATAATTGATATTCGTATTTGAGTGGAAAGTCTGTTTATATATATATATATATATATATATATATATATATAAACTTATTTATGAATGGAACTTTGTCTGTGTGTGTATGTGTGTGTGTATGTCTGTTACCTATAGACTCCGAAACCGCTGAAGCGATTTCCTTGAAAATTTACACAGTTATACTATAAGCGTCTAAGTGTTCTTAGCTAGGTTTTGTGTCGAGGTAGCCCCCCCCCCCCCCGATAAATATCGAAAATTGATAATAAAAAAATCGGGTTATAGAAGGAGTGGTCCGATTTTAATCAAATTTAATACACTGATAGACAAAGACATAAGAAACGATATTCAGAAGTTTCAAGGTTGCAGTTCTTACAATAGTCCAGAAAAGCGATTATATATATATATATATATATATATATATAAAAGGCAAGATGTTTGTGTGTGTGTGTCTGTTTATCTGCCTGTATGTCTGCATTTTTTTCGGCCCTTTTATTTTCGTTTTTGCTTCGGTTTGACTCTAAGTAGGTATAATTGTAGTTCTTAGTCTCAGCCATGATATCATTTACTCAGAGGACTTATTTAGCCTTCAAAATTCTGTTTACGACGAAAAAAATCTTATTTGATATCGATACCAGGAAATCAACATTTGACTTACATCCATTCATGTTTCTTTCAGTCTACTGTTTCGCTTTAACTGGAAACAACTATTGCTTTTTAGTCTTTCGTGCCAACGTCCAAAGAGTCTGAGCTCCAGGACCATGGATTAGTTTTAAAGCTTTCATTACACCTGACCAACACCGGGCTATACTGCTAGTATATATATATAAGAACATTATAATTTCAACTGGCCTTAATCGTTTAGAAAATATCTATCTGCCCGCATGAATCGAACTTGCATACCCCCAACACCGGAGAGATGCCGTCTTAAGATCAAACGTGTCTTACCAACCGACCCACGACAGATTCCATGGTGGACAATATTTAATTTAATCTTTATATAGTCATTCTCCAGACTCATTTTATCGATGAATTAATGTTAAACAAATAGAAAATTCAAACATGTCGGCTAATACCATTTTCATAAATTTCCGTATCATTCCGTAATGTTGTCGTGGCTGAATTTGTTTACATTCGACTCAATCTGAGCAGATATTAATTGTTTGATATAATGAATCAGGAGCATGACTATATTTGGGTCAAATTGAATCTTATCTACCATGAAATCTTTCATGGGTTGATTGGTAAGACACGTCTGATCTTAAGACAGCATCTCCCCGTTGTTGAGAGTATGCTGGTTCAGTTCTTTCCGGTAGACAGATGAAAAATGATAATGTTAAATACACAAAAAATATGTCAGCTAATACCAGTTTCGTATAATTCCTTTATATATATATATATATATATATATATATATATATATATATATATATCAGCTAATACCAGTTTCGTATAATTTTTATATATATATATATATATATATATATATATATATATATTAAGGAATTATACGAAACTGGTATTAGCTGACATATATATATATATATATATATATATATATATATATATATATAGTGGCAATAAGATCCCTAAGCAGTTACTTATAATAAAGTTAAGCAGGTGGTTTGCATTTCAAAGAGTATCAGGATTTAGTTTAACATGTCATTATAGCATTTCATTATTATTAACCAGAATTAACCAGAACAATTTTAATAAAAAATTTCTGGAGTATTAATTAATTGTTTTCTCTTAATCATGGACATCCACTTACCCCTAACCTTTGTCACTCTTAGCACTTTACCTCTTGGTTTTTCTCTGAATCCCTGCTCCGCCATCCACTTGCTCAAGTCCATCATGTATGTATCGCGTTGCTTTCCCCTGTCTCTCTTACCCTCTAACTGTTCTGTGAGTATTAGATTCTCCAAGCCCACTTTCTTCATTATGTATCTCAGAAATTTTAACTTTCGCTTCCTGATGTTAAGTATAATTTTCTTTTCTGTTTCCATCTTCTCTAAAACCTTCTGGAAAGCCATGATCGCCTACGTCCTGAAGGAACACGGCACATGGACGAAGAAGAAGATATTACATTAAATTATAACCCAGTTATTTGCTAACAGACGGCATCCCAAATTTCCAGGCTGTGGTTATATCATCTTGTAGAAAATAGTTAATACATCCATTCAAATTAAACGAAATTTGTCGGCTCCACTTCGTTCTCTCTCACGCAGTAGCTATTTAGGTTTCCTGGATGAACTCCATCTTGATTAGCATATATGCTTAAGGGATAGAGCTAATAACTCGAGGCGCATGAGTAGAAAAATATAACCACACTTCCGCACATGCGCACAATTCTCCACGTGAGAAAGCAGGCAGAAATATGGCGACTCGTAATGACGCAAATATCTCTGATGAAGAGAGAAAAACAAAGACGAAGACAAGCAGAAAATGAATTTTAACCGTATATAGAAAGTGGGGAAAGCTGGTGTTAATTATTTTAAAGAAAAAGTTCTTCGGAAATTTTATTTTATTTTGGGGTATTTTTGATATAGAAATGGTGAGCTCTTTTTACTTTTTTTTAAACAGATTCACCTCCAAACTAATGCCACTCAGATGCGAGGGTTTACTAAAAGCAAAGCAAATTAAGAAAATATTAATGAAGTGAGAGAGATATATATAGTTAGTTGAGAGTGAGAGAAAGGCAGACAGTGGGAGACAATAAAAGAACAGGATTCAACTTCAGGAAGACAGAATATGGCTGCTGACGTTGCATTTAAAGTTCTGAATATTTTAGGGGACAAGGAAACAAGAAATCGTAAGTGTGTTCCACAAAACAAGGTATGAAGATAGAAGATGGCGATTGGTGTTAAATTTAAATTTTTTAAGATTGTAGGTAGCAGGGAAGAAAGAAATTCAAAGGGAGTTCCAAAGTCTAAAAAAGAAGAAGGAAAAAACTATTACAATAGAACAGACGGTTGCATCACTGGAGCGAGATGTGGCACAAGGTCAGTTTTTAATGTGGGGAACCTGAGCGCGTACGTTCAGGTCATTAGTCAAAGACTACGCGGTAACTGTGTAAAAAACTGGTCATTGCTTGTCAAAGCTGGTCAAAAGCTAGTCTTAGATGGTCATTGCTTCAACCCCTGCCGGCGGGCAGGAAGTGAGTATCAGAGAACAGATTCTACACTTGATATTTACCCTACTCCCCCACTAGAGCAAGTTGTGACACAAGGTTAGTTTTTAACGTGGGGAACCTGAGCGCTTATGCTCAGGCCAAAGATTATCAGGCCTCGCTTATGCGGTAACTGGGTACAAAGCTGGTCATGCTTGTCAAAGTTGGTCAAAAACTAGTCTTAGCTGGTCATTGCTTCCTGGCTGGCGAACAGGCAGCGAATATCTGAGAACAGATACTACACTTTGATCCCGGCCGCCGGGCCGAGCGATATTTACTCTTCTCCCCGACTTGAGAGAGATGTGACAAGGTCTTTTTTAATGTGGAGAAACTGAGCGCGTACGCCCAGGTACTGGTCAAAACATTACCTATCCACCGCAGTGGATAGGTTCAGAACCGGTCTAAACTAGTCTTAAACTGGTCTTAATTTGGTCATTTCGGACCCCAGCCGAAATGCCGGGGGCCGAGCAGCTCTCGTTGTTAAAACGTTCGATTTTTCTGATCATGAGGTCCGGGCTCGAATCTTACCAAGATTCGTTGTTGTTGATAGGAAAGTGCCTGAAAACTATAGCAAGACTTGGGAGTGTAGTTTGGTAAACTGGACACTTTGGGATGTTTGTGCTAACACGAAGTCACAAGTCATCGTGACAGAGGGTTTGAGCATCCTGGCCTTGTTCAGACTTGTTCATGCTAGATACGCTCTCTCTCAGAAACTCTAACTATGGTCCGTTCAGCATAGTTTCAGTATAAACCACAAGTGGGCCTTGTGGGTGTTGAACAAACGCAAATGTGCCTAGCTAGCCACCCTAGTGGACAGGAAGTCTTGGATACGAGTAACCAGCCTTACATATGGCTAGTGACAGCAGCGCTAAATGCTAGCTA
Organism: Ascarosepion bandense; assembly: GCA_037127315.1. NCBI lineage: Eukaryota > Metazoa > Mollusca > Cephalopoda > Sepiida > Sepiidae > Ascarosepion > Ascarosepion bandense. The sequence continues at coordinate 3,295,716 of JBBBDQ010000891.1, read as the reverse complement.
GTAAGAATATAATGAGTAGCCAGTAATTATCAAGTAAAATTCTACAGTTTAGAGTAAAGACCCATCGATACACTTCTTTGCAGAAGTATATATATATATATATATATGTGTGTGTGTGTGTGTGTGTGTGTGTGTGTGTGTGCATTCTTTTTTTAATTCACTTTTGTTTGTGTTTTCAAGTAATGTTAAACGAGCGTATTACACTTTTTTACAAAAAAAAAAAAAATAGCAAAAGAAAAACTGGAATGATGCCATGACGCCAAACATCTTTTTTAGCTAATTTGAGGGCGCTGAATCTGATAATGGTCTTAATTTTTCTTGGTTCGCTACCATTTTTGCTGTACATAAGTGCCTTTTTTTTAGGAAAAAATATTTTTTTCGTTTTTTTTCTGTATATATGATAAGTACTGATGGCAATATTTCTCAAAGTAAAATCGTAGAAGCCTCTCAATTCGTATTTAAACCAACAAATATTGATCTGCTTTTCGAGAAATATTTTTTCAATAAAAATCAGACCCTAAGTCTGATTCAATCATATTGTTTTTTAAAACAATATGATTGAATATACCAAGACCAACAAGTATTTTCATCAAATCATTTAATAAACTAACGGCTTGAATAAAACATTCGTGAGCATAAGAACTATGGTAAATATGTTCTATTTCTTTATTGTCTGTCATGTTCAATGTTATTTATGTTTCTTTTAATATAACCAGCAGTATTCAGCCATCATTCCTTTGTTCCTCCGTACCTGGTAGCACTCTTCCTTTGTTCCGATGGAATCGTTCTCCTTGCTCATCAATCACATCGCCGCATTTATCCTGAAATCTATTTAGATGGCTATGTAAAAACGAACCTTAATATTCGTATTAGCGTATAAGTATAATAATAATGATAAAGTTTATCAGTTAATTTGAATTTTGGCGATGAATTAGAAAAATTCTAGACTTGCATTTTAAAATTTCTGTCTAAAAATAGTTTTTACTTATAAAATAGTTTATATCAGGCGGCTGACTGTTATGGGGAAACACACCTATTCCACAGATAATTGACTCTCCCTCCTATGTTAATAAGAGTTAACGGGCAATTAATGAAAGTTCTTTAGACTTCTAGTGCTCGTCACCGAGATTTTTCTCGTTGCGACGGCATTTCTCACTGTCAGCTCTCTGCCTTCGGGCAGAGGGCGCTCTCTGCTTCCGAGCAGAGAGCACTAACCCAGTCGTGGTTCCGCCGAAGGGTAGAAGCACGACTGGGCAAAAATAGACAGGCATTTTTTGGCCGGGCCATATAACCCGGAAATCCCAGTTATAAAAACTGACCACGTTTCACATGTTGCCCTTACTGGAAGGGACAGCTAAATATACTTCTTTAGACTTCTATTGGAGTTCAGTAGAACTACTAGGCAGTTGATATTAGTCGGCAATTAGCCGAATACTAAGAAGCCAGCTTTCAGTGGAAGATTACCAAGTTCCTAACATTTTAGGTACGTTAAGTCGATTAGCAACCGACATAGCACGATTATAACCTTCAGTGAGAAAACTACACCACAACACTGACATAAGCTTCTCGGCCTACCTGGAAATTGATGGGTTTCTACGACCTTTACCTTTATTAACTAAATGTTGCGAGCAGCCAAAATCGTAAATTGATATTTCTTCCAAAAATGAATAAAAACGGTATCTAACCATAAAAATCTAAGGTCATTTTCGAAATCAGCACTATTCAATTAGCTAAAGAGCGTGTTTTGTTTTTGGCACCAAAAATCATGTTCATCAGTGTTACTGAAAATGACAACTCTGACAAAGAAAACACGATGTGTATCCTGGTTCATAGAGATCAAATCGGTCACTTAGGTCTAGCAGTATTTGAGCCAGTCAGTCAATTAAGTCCCATACACGATACAGGCTTGAGCGATCAAGTCTCTTTCAATCCATGACTGACTAAACAGAAGATTTTCCATGGCTTCTGCTCTGACGAACTTAAATCACTGGTGCCCCCTAGATGTGAATTTGCACGAGATACTAGATTGGCAACTAGATCCCACCCTTTTACAGTGAAACCGATGAAATGTAACAGCAATTTCTACTCCAACAGCTTCTTTCCTCGCACTTCCCGCCTGTGGAATTCCCTACCGCATGCTTGCTTCCCCGACGGCTACAACCTCCAGGAGTTTAATGTAGTGTCAATAGACACCTCCTAACACACTAACTCACACCCACTCTCTCCAACTCTCTCCCTATGTACATCCTAAGTCGTCTATCACTCTCCTTCTGACATTTCCTATACCCAATCGCTCTATGTAACCCCCTGCGCTATAGTGGCAGTGGAATGCCTTGCTTGGGGTGACACGATTAAAGAAAAAGTAGATTGCCGTTTCTATCTGAGGTAGATTGGTTGCCAACCAAGGCTAGAGAACCCAAACTTTGCTGCTATTCAACCCATAGCTGAAGATCAATTCATAATTTTCCGAAGGATATATGGTCGTAAGTGAATGTAACGAATTCAACTAGAATTTGAACTCAGATCTCCAATTTCTCATTTCGAGCCGATATCTATTTCACCACAGCACACATCTTTGTATTATATAAGAGTAAGACGAAAAAAAAAATAATTAAAAACACCACGTCGAGTTAGCATCTAGTCCCAATCAAAGCACAGCTTTCGTATCGTGTGCAATATTGATTTTCAAAAGAATTTTAAACATCAACCTGCCCTACTGCTGTCATATATGGTCAGGCGCCCCTGCTATTGATCTCAGTGTTCTCAACAGGCTCTAAAGGAGAATCTGTAATGTGATAGGTCCCTACTTGGTAGCTCGACTCCAGCCACTTTCTCACCGGCGGGATGTGGCTTTCCTCAGTCTATTATACAAATATTTTCATGGATTCTGCTCCGACGAACTTAAGTTACTGGTGTCCCCGCCACAAGAATTTACTCGTGTAACCAGGCTGGCAACAAGGACCCACTCATTTACAGTTTGATCAACCAAATGCAGCCGACAATTCTACTCCAGCAACATCTCTTGCACTTCCCGCCTGTAGAACTCCCTCCATATACTTGCTTTTCTGACGGCTACAACCTCCAGGAATTTAAATGCAATGTCAATTCCTATCTCTTATCCACTTGACTTCAGTCCTTTCTACATCATCCCTTGTATCTTGTTCTTTTTCTTTCTACATTCGCAACTGTCTCCACACCTGTGTTCCCATCATTTTCTTGCCCTTTCTCAGGCACGCACTGTAACTGGTTTATCTTTCTTTTCACTCTACTCCTGTCTAAACTTTTACTCTGCGCAACAGTGGCGGTACCGCCTTGCTTGAGGTGGAACGATTTAAAAAAGTGTTCTGATGTGTTTGGGTTCAATTTTTATTTTTTCACATGTTTCCCAGTAAACCACGTGCAGTTATCTTCATATTTTCACAAATTTCTTATGAATGTTTAAAATGGTACAGATACTTTATGGACACGTTGTGGAACTATATTAGACATTCTCAAAGATTAAGGACTAAATCTGTGAAAGGCAAGTGAGGTTTAGTGGCTATTTCTAAAGAAATAAACAAGAAATCGTGCGTCAATTTATAACGTGGAAATCAAATTTTCTAAAAAGACCGAGAGGTAATCCAGAAAGAACCGTCATCGACGACGATAGAATCAGGAACAAAGAACTGGGTAGAGCTACATATGACAAATGGTTGGAAAGATTTGGTCAGAAGTTTGTATTAGATATATAAACATATTAAAAAAACATGAAACCCATCCAATGTATTGGTGAGTTGTACTAAAAAGACGGGATTGGAATGGATACATATAAACGTATGAATTTCTCTTAGTTTGGTAACTTTTTGAAATAATAGTTTTTGACAAGCGCAGGATGATTCATCATTATTATCTCAACGCCACCGACTCCGCACCACAAACTCAACGCCGCTGACTCAGCACCGACAACTGAATAACATGCAAACTATGAAGTTTTTTGGTCGAATTTTTCAAACCGAATAAAAATAATTTATTAAGGATCACTTTTTTCATGCATGACTTTATTCTTAATTTTAAAAAAATATTGAAAATCATATTGAATTTCCCTCAAATATTCAGTTGGAGATCGTTGTGAAAAGGAAGAAAAAAACTACAGGCAGGTGGTGACTTGTCCCAATGCGTTGGTCGGTAATGAGTCGGCAGTGATGAAATGTCACCTCTCTGTTTTTAGAGCTGTACATTAGACATGATGATGGCTACTAACTCACTATCGAGTATGACCATCAAAGTATATCACTGTAAGTCTAAGTTGTGCTTTGAAGGAATATCATACGGAGAAACTTTTAAAACCCACGGCCCAGAGTTGATATACACGTGGCACATATATTTTGATATCGTTGGGGATGTTTTTGCGGTTGCTTTCGGGTCTTTTCAATATACCGTTTGACTTGCGAACTTTGCCGTAAAATGTTGCTTGAATTCTCAGTACTCAATACATTTTCGTAGTTGGTCGACGCTCTGGTGCGATGACTTCGAATACGTTTTAATCTTTCTGCTCTTCAAGCAGTCAGTCAGTTAAGCGCCATACGTGATACACTCTTGGGCGATCATGTCTCGAAAGAGACATGACTGACTGAGCAGAAGATTATCTCGCAAGAGGTTGCCATTGCTTTCTGTGGTAGACTAGTTGCCAACTAAGGCTATAGAAGCCAACCTGTCCTATTATTTCACTTATAACTGGAAGGAGAAGAGATAGATTATATTACATTATTATATTAAGTATAATTAGTTGAGGGATCAGTTTATTACTCATAACAACAGAAAATCGATCCTCCACTTTATGCCCAGTAGAAGTTCTAATAATGTTTCCAATGATTATGTTCAGCCAGTCAGTTAAGTTCCATACGTGATACACGCTTGGTCGATCATGTCTCGAAAGAGACATGACTGACAAGGCAGAAGATTATCCCGTAGTAGCTTACCATTACTTTCTGTGGTAGACTAGTTACCAGCCAAGGCTATAGAACCCAATCTCTTTTTAACTCATAACTGGAGGGAAGAGACGGATTAATACCTTTCCCAAGGGTATTTGCGCGTAAGTGAATGCAAGGAATTCAACTGGAATTCGAACTCGGTTTCCTGATTTCCCGTTCTGAGCCGAAATCCACTGCACATATCACTTACCATAAACATTTCAAGTGAGGTCATACCACTCACCGATATAGTCTAGAAATTTCACATCAAGATCCTTTGTGGATATTTCTTTTCAGCTTTTTTTTTTATCACAATGAGAGAAGTCTCGAAAGCAACCTTTTTCATCATTGAACGTTCCTCTTCCAGGTGGTATGATCATTTGTATGGAATTCCCAAACATAGATAATAAACAAATTAAGAATTATATATATATATATATATATATATATATATATATATATATATATGAACAGACTGAGATAGATAGATAGATAGATAGATAGATAGATAGATAATAAATAAATTGAAAATTATATATATATATATATATATATATATATATGAACAGACTGAGATAGATAGATAGATAGATAATAAACAAATTGAGAATTATATATATATATATATATATGAACAGACTGAGATAGATAGATAGATAGATAGATAGATAGATAGATAGATAAACAAATTGAGAATTATATATATATATATATATATATATATATATATATGAACAGACTGCGATAGATAGATAGATAGATAGATAGATAGATAGATAGCAACATTTGAAAGCGCACGATTTCTTACATTTGCACAATGTACTAATTGGAACCAAACATACACTTTCTTTTAGGTCATCATGAAACGTCAAAATAAAAAATAAAAAAGATCCTTGTCTGTCGTTTGTAATGCAACGTGTCAATGAAAACCATCTGTACAAATACACATTACATACATACATACATATGTGTGTGTAGTCGGTAGAAACAAAGGAGAGGGAACAGTAAAAGGACAGGAATTAAAAAGGGGGGATAATGACTGACATTGTATTTAAATTTTTGGAAATCATACTTGACTGGGAAGAAAGAAACCTGAAGAGAAATCCATAAGTAAGAAGTGCCATATATATATATATATATGAAATGATTTTCAGCTTTTTTTTTAATCACAATGAGAGAAGTCTCGAAAGCAACCTTTTTCATCATTGAACGTTCCTCTTCCAGGTGGTACGATCATTTGTATGGAATTCCCAAACATATGTGCGTCATGTTTGGGGCACTTTGGACATCATGTAATGGTTAGCAAGCTTGTTTCGCTATATCAACTACGACTGAGTAGTGAGACCGATTCTCACTAGGTTTCCAATATGTTCGACCTTGTGCCACATCTAAGCTACGTTTAGAAAGTCATTTGGGAATTTCGACATGGTTACCGAGCTTGTCTCGATAGACCAATTATGACCGAGTCGTGAGGTAGATCCACACTAAGTACGACATACTTTCGGCCATGTGCAACATTTAAGCTACGCTTTGGCACTCCGATATGGTGTAATGGTTAGCAAGCTTGTCACAGTTAATCAAATACGACTGAATAGTGAGTGTGATCTTCACAGGGTACCTCACACTTTCGGCCTTGTGCCACATCTAAGCCATTCTTAGCAAATTAAGGGCACACCAAATATGGTGCAGCAGTTAAAAAGATTGTATCGCCAGTACAATTATCATGCAATAGTAAGTTTAAACCTCATTGGGTGCCCCATACTTTCGGCCTTGGGACACATGTAAGCTTTTTTTTTTTTTAATCATTTCACCCCGAGCAAGGCAGAAAAGCCACTGATGTGCAGGGGGTTACATAAATGTAAAAAGATTAATTAGAAAAGAGTGAGGAGTTCAAACTAGTTAGAAAGGAGCAATAGAAAGCTGAGAAAGCAGGTGCAATGACAGATACATAGGTGGAGAGAAAGGGAAGGTTATACGGGGGTGGGGAGAGAGCTAGAGGCCAGTGGTGAGTAGATGAGTATTGACTTTGCATTTAGATTTCTGGAGGTTGTAGCCGTCAGGAAAGCAAGAATACGGGAGTGAGTTCCACAGGCGGGAAGTGCGAGAGAGGAAGCTGCAGGAGTAGAATTATCGTCTGCATTTGGCTAACCTGACTGTGAATGGGTGGGACCCAGTTGCCAGTCTGGTTGCACGGGTAAACATCTGTTGAGGAGGCATTAGTGACTTAAGCACTTTGATGTAATAGTTAACAAGCTGATGTTTGCAATGTTCAGTGATTCTTTCGGACATATCCTTTTGAAGCTTCTTTGGTTTATGGACTGGTCGTTTCCGTCTGTAAGCTCTCTATACCAAAGAGGCTTTGGAATCCTAATGTTGATCATGCCAGCAATGTGACATCGCTAATGCAATCTTTATTTAAGAATGTTTGTTTCAGTGCTGTCGCGTTGATTTTTCACAAGCACTTCTACATTCTCTAGTTGATTCGGTCCTGGGTATGACGGTAAACCGCATCAGGTAGCAAGGCATCTGATTAGGAGGTTCTGAGAAGCATTGAACCACCTCTTTAATTACTGCTGTTGCCTGGTCCACCCTGGCCCGAGTTGATAGTACCTGTTAGGATACGAGCTATGGGTAAATAATCCCCCCAACATGGGGACAAAACACTATGAAAGTATAAAAATAAACTTTTATAAAAAATATAAACATAAAAATAGCCTTTTATAGAAAAATATTCATTTTTGTAAAAAATACATTTTTGAAAGAAAAAATTACCATAACACATTTTTGAAGGAAACAAATATTGCCAGCAGTACATTTGGGTCAAGTCACAGAAACTAACCAACATCCTTATCCACTGTTCAATGTGTCCTTAAGAACTTGACCCAAAGAGTTGTGAGTTCAATACCAGTCTACAGCAGTGGTGAACAAGTAACTTACCGTGTTAGCGAGAGATAACTCATAACTACCAAAAAGAGGCTCTACTCAAAAGGGATGGATATGACATACTCCAGTAACTGTAAAGGGTTTTGTTCGAAATTCCTAGCACCTGAAGAAGGCCGGAACATACAACAGCCGAAACGTCGTACACATGGCAACAAAGATGAGGACAATAGTTCGAATACTATAAATACTGTAAATACTACCACATCTCAGAAATATAGACAAATACTAAAGGACGAGTTTTCTAGAAATTTATTTTTTGAATGAGACAAAAAGTTAATCCAACCTTTCCATATACCGAATGCAGAGTAGCCCCGAGGAAAGCATAAGAATGGTAAAAAAATCTCGAAAAAAAATGTACAGATTAACTAAAATATTTCATCTCAGAATTTCAGACAGAATTTCCAATTTTTATTCTGTCTTGCTACTTCCAGCTCCCTGAAGAGGAAACATTCTTTTTTCCCCCGATTTGAGCTTCATGTCCCCTCATGAATAGACATTTTCAATATAGCCAATAATTGGAGCGATTACATGCTATTCTCAAATATCGATGTTGTCTGCACAACCATTCTAACCGAACAGAAAATTGTAAACGGTTATTTAATCAAGGGTTATATCGTATTGGCAAGAGTAGCTTAAATAAATACTTCAACGTTATTATTTTCCCGATACGCCAATTTACATTTTCTCGAATAACCATTTTACGATAAAATCTATTGGTGATAATCTAGCTGAAAATAACTGAAAAACTGCCTGCCTGCCTGCCTATCTATCTATCTATCTATCTATCTATCTATCTATCTATCTATCTATTTCACAGTTTTATCCTTTGTTTCTATCTATCTATCTATCTATCTATCTATCTATCTATCTATCTATCTATTTCACAGTTTTATCCTTTGTTTCTTTCTATCTATCTATCTATCTATCTATCTATCTATCTATCTATCTATTTCTATTTCCAGTTTTATCCTTTGTTTCTTTCTATCTATCTATCTATCTATCTATCTATCTATCTCTATCTATCTATCTATTTCACAGTTTTATCCTTTGTTTCTTTCTATCTATCTATCTATCTATCTATCTATCTATCTATCTATCTATCTATTTCTATTTCACAGTTTTATCCTTCGTTTCTATCTATCTATCTATCTATCTATCTATCTATCTATCTATCTATCTCACAGTTTTATCCTTCGTTCCTATCTATCTATCTATCTATCTATCTATCTATCTATCTATCTATCTATCTATCTATCTATCTATCTATCTATCTCAACGAGCTCAAGAGGTATCTATCTAAACTTATTTATAAATGGAACTTTGTCTCTGTGTGTGTGTGTCCGTTACCTACAGACTCCGAAACGGCTGAACCGATTTTCTTGAAAATTTACATAGTTGTACTATAAGCGTCTGCGAGTGTTCTTAGCTAGGTTTCGTGTTGAGATACCCGCGATAAATATCGAAGATCGATAATCGAAAAAATCGGGTTATAGAAGGAGTTGTCCGATTTTAATCAAATTTGATACACTCATAGACAAAGACATAAGAAACGATATTCAGAAGTTTCAAGGTTGCAGTTCTTACAATAGTGCAGAAAATCGATTATATATATATATATATATATATATATATATATATATATACATAAGGCAAGATGTTTGTGTGTGTGTCTGTTTATCTGCCTGTATGTCTGTAATTTTTTCAGCCCTTTTATTTTAGGTTTGGCTCTAAGTAGGTATAATTGTAGTTCTTAGTCTCAGCCATGATACCATTTACTCAGAGGACTTATTTTTTCAATTACATCCATTCATTATTCTTTATGTCTACGGTTTAGCTTTAACTGGAAACAACTATTGTTTTTCACTCTTTCGTACCAACGTCCAAAGAGTCTGAGTATAGTATTTGCCATCTGTATTATTGTATGCATGCTGCCATGATGAAACGTTATAATGTCTACTTAATCTTAATGAACATATATTACTTAATTTTAATTTAAAATACCACAAAATTACATTTGTTTAACACAAAGGTAGTATTTTCTAAAGTGCTGAGTGATTTATTGACAGAGTGATGTTCGAAAAATTTAAATAAGGGGAACAGTAATGAAAGAAATTACTTGATGAACACAATGTGAACAACTTTTTAAATATGATTACTTTTAAATCCCCAGTAATTATAAATTTTAAAAAAATATTTATTCAATCGAATATTTTATAGAATTTTAGGTAGTATGACTTGATATCCTTGTTTAAAATGCATTTTAAAAATGAAAAACTTTTGTCTGTATTTTTATTTTAGTTTTAATTCCAGCCTAATAAATTCAATTTAAAATTTACAATAAGCAAAATACTTTGGCGTATTTTAAAAGGAATTTCAATCGATTGTAACTTCATTTTTGTCTCCTTATCAGTAAAAATCTATGAAGCTGTCCATACTGACAATTCTGTCAACACAACATAATTCTCTTTAATAAAAAGAATAAGAAAATATATGAAAACAAAATAAAAGAAAAAATATTTGTGAAACTTTAGTATTTGTCTATATTTCTGAGATGAGGTATAATTTACAGGATTTACATTATTCGGAATATTGTCCTCATCTTTGTTACCATTTCTACGACGTTTCGGCCGTTGTACGCTCGGGCCTTCTTCAGGTGCTAGGAATTTCGAACCGAATCCTTTATTACAATCACTGAGGTATACCATTCTCATTTCTTGCGTAGTAGTAATGCCACGATTGGAAGCCATGAATTATCTCCCTGTAACCCTGCAAGTTATTTGTTCACCACTGCCTGGTATTGAACTCATAACTCTTTGGGTCAAGTCACAGGAACTAACCAACAACTATATCCACTGTACCAGAACTATAGCAGTGGTGAACAAGTAACTTTCGGGGTTAGAGGGAGATAATTCATGACTCCCAATCGTGGCATTACTACTACGCAACAAATATTTTCATCAGATCATTTAATAAACGAACAGCAGATATAAAACCTTCGTGAGCATAAGAACTATTGTAAAAATTTTCTCTTTCTTGATTGTCTGTCATGCTCAATGTTATTTAAGTCTCTTTTAATACACCAGCAGTAGTTAGCCATCATTCGCTTCTCCAACCGCCCATGATATCGCTCTTTCACTGTTTTGATATCCTGATGGAATCATTCTCTTTGTTTATCGCTCATATTGCTGCAGTTAACCGGAAATTTATCTTGATGGTTATGTAAAAATGAACCTTAATACTCATATTAGCGTATTACTGATAAAGTGTATGAGTGATCAAGTTTATCAGTTAAACTGAATCTTGGCAACAAATTGTAAAATATCCGCACTTCTATTTTAAAATTGTTGACTCAAAAACACTTTCTTGTAATAGAAATAGTTTATTTCAGATGGCTAACATAAAATCCGTCAGTCAGTTAAGTAACACACGTGATACACATTTGGGCGATCATGTCTCAAAAGAGACATGACTGACTGGGCAGAAGATTATGCCGTAGTAGATTGCTATTACTTTCTGCGGTAGATTGCTTGCCAGCCAAGGCTATAGAACCCAATCTGTCCTGTTATTTAACCCATAACTGATACACGCTTGGGCGATCATATCTCGAAAGCGATATGACTGACAGGGCAGAAGATTATCCCGCAGTAGTTTGCCATTACTTTCTGCGGTAGACTGGTTACCGAGCAAGGATATAGAACCCAATCTGAAATGTTATTTAACACATAATTGGAGAGAAGAGAAGGATTAATGTCTTTCCCAATGGTATTTGGGCATAAGTGTTATGAAATTCAACAGGAATTCGAACTCGGCTCCTCGATGTCTCATTCCCGGCCAATATCTACTTCACCACAAAATTGTAGTTTCTCTGACCTTTATTTCCTAAATGTAGCGATCAGTCAAGATCCGGATAACTGAATCTCTGTTATTCTTGACTCGGCTCTACAGCGCTGATACATTCTGTCAATTCAGGCGTGGCTATCTAATAGTGTAATACTGCAACTAATTATGTCTCTACTATAAATACTTTCACGGCTTCTGCTTCGATGAACTTAGATCACTGGTGCCCTCTAGGTATGAATTTGCACGAGATACTAGATTAGCTACTAGGTCCCACCCTCTTACTGTGAAACAGATAAGATGTAACTGCAATTTCTACTCCAGCAGCTTCTTTCCTCGCACTTCCCGCCTGTGGAATTCCCTTCCATACACTTGCTTCCCCGACAGCTACAATCTCCAGAAGTTTAAATGTAAGGTCAATAGACACACTAACTCTCATCCATTCTTTCAAACACCCTCCCCATCTACCCAACCTCCACCCTCGCTATTCTTACCCGTCTATCACCCTCCTTTTGATATTTCCTATATCTTACCACTCTTTCCAATCACTTTCCCTTAAGTAACCCCCTGCGCAATAGTGGCAATGGAATGCCTTGCTTGGGGTGAAATGATTAAAAAAAATAATTATACAGGATCTTATTCGAAAATTGCATTTGAGATAAGTAAACTCCAGCTGCAAGTTGCTATAAATCGCACATCATTGATGTCACCAGTGCACCCTAGTTGTGCTTTAGCCTTACTCTTATTTACATAATGCAATAGGTCTTGACTGCATCACCTTTATACAAATGTTGCCCAGCAATATTTGTGATAATTTTGTGAGATAGCTAAAAATGTTCTGATTTTAAGTCAATGGCCGCCATCTTGAAAACTAGTAACTATGTTGGAATATTAGTGCCAAAATAAATTTCTCCAGTCTAAATACAATCTATTCAACAGTTGGATCAATAGCACGTTTCTATTAATAAACGTTGAGCACTGAAAACCCTTTCTTCGATTGTACGAGACGGCCATCTCAAAAAAATGGCGACCATTTTGTTTTTTAACGTTGGTAACGTACTTTTCTGAAAAATGTTTCCTGAAGCTTAGGTATACCAAATTTAGAGTTTGTAGCATCAAGTACCATCGAGAATGTGCGTTGTGGTGCAGTGGATATCGGCCCGGAATGAGAAAGTGGGGAGCCGAGTTCGAATTCCAGCTGAATACATTGCATTTACTTACGCGCAAATACCCTTGGGAAAGGTATTAATCTACCTATTCCTTCCAGTTATGGGTTAAATAACAGGACGGATTGGGTTCTATAGCCTTGGTCGGCAACCAGTCTACCGCAGAAAGCTAATGGAAACCTACTGCGGGATAATCTTCTGCCCAGTCAGTCATGTTTCTTTCGAGACATGATCGCCCAAGCATGTATCACGTATGGCACTTAACTGATTGACCATCAAGTTAAACATTCTTGTGGGTTACTGAATTAATTTGCTCCACAA
>JBBBDQ010000891.1:3262500-3277500 GCA_037127315.1 Ascarosepion bandense | reverse complement strand
ACAGGTGCGATGACAGATACATAGGTGGAGAGAAAGAGAAGATTATACAGGGGTGGGGAGAGAGCTAGAGGCCAGTGGTTAGTAGATGAGTATTGACTTTGCATTTAAATTTCTGGAGGTTGTAGCCGTTAGGAAAGCAAGAATACGGGAGCGAGTTCCACAGGCGGGAAGTGCGAGAGAAGAAGCTGCAGGAGTAGAATTGTAGTCTGCATTTGGCTAACCTGACTGTGAATGGGTGGGACACAGTTGCCAGTCTGGTTGCACGAATAAACACCTGTTGAGGAGGCATCAGTGACTTAAGCTCGTCCGAGCAGAAGCCATGACAGTATTTATAGAACAGACAAAGGGAGGCCACATTTCGACGATGGGGAAGTGGCTGCAGTCGAGTCGCCAGATCAGTACCTATCACATTACAGACTCTCCTTTGGAGCTTGTCAAGAACACTGAGGAGAACGGCAGGGGCACCTGACCATAAATGGCAGCAGTACTCCATGCACGGACGGATGGTTGAGTTGTATATATGCAGGATGGATTCAGGTGGAAAAAAAATCCTGGATCGACATACTGACCCAACCTTCTTAGCAGTAGATTTTGCTATGGATTCAATATAGTGGTTCCATAATTACCATACTAAATCATTAAAATATTACAATTAATCAGTATAGATGCTATACTATAATAAATAATATATTAAAACAAAATAAAAATATATACAGAAAAAAACATATAAAAAATAAAGCTAATAAAAATAAGAATAATAAAAGTCTTTTCACTAGGAACTTTCAGGTAAATATTATACATAAGAATGTGGATCCAAAATGCAGGTTTTGTGATAATTACAAAGAAACAATAGACCATCTAATCTCAGGTTGTTCTTTGCTTGCCCCAAATGAATATAAAAATCGTCACAATAGAGTGGGGCAATATTTACACTGGAGAACGTGCAAGCACTATGGAAAATATGTAAACAAACACTGGTATGAACATCACCCAGCACCGATTACAGAAACAGAAGATTCTATGGGATTACACGATCTACCCAGACAGAAAAATTGAAGCAAATAGGCCGGACATTATTGTTATAAACCAAAAAGAAAAAACTCGCCTATTAATTGATATAGCTTTACCAGCTTATTGTAACATAGCAACCAAGGAATTCGAAGAACTGTCAAAATATAAAGACCTGGAAATTGAAATAGAAAAAATGTGGAAATTTAAAACAAGACTCGTACCAGTGATAATGGGTGCACTTGGAATGATAAAAAATGGAACAAAATAACACACTGAAAGAATTCCTACACACTCCAGCTTAAGAGACATCGAAACAATTGTTTTGTTAAGTACAGCCCACACACTAGGGAGAACTTTGTCTATGTAACGCTAGGGATGTTAGGGGCGATAGAAAAAACATGAAATGAAGCCATCGCAACACACAACGACCTGCCTTAGATCTTTCAGCAGACTTGGTAGGTAGTGCGACCATAGCAGAAATGAAATTATGATGCAAAATGACATAATAATAATAATAATAATAATAATAATAATAATAATAATAATAACCATTCTATGGGATTACACCAACTACACAGACAGAAAAATTGAAGCAAACAGGCCAGACATTATTGTTAAAAACCAGAAGGAGAAAACTTGTCTATTAATTGATATGGCTTGTCCAGCGGATTGTAACATAGCAATCAAGGAATTTGAAAAACTGTCAAAATATAAAGACCTGGAAATTGAAATAGAAAAAATGTGGAAATTGAAAACAAGAGTTGTGCCAGTGATAGTAGGTGCACTTGGAATGATAAAAAATGGAACAAAACAACACATTGAAAGAATCCCTGGAAACCCCAGCTTAAGAGATATACAAAAAATTGTCTTTTTAAGTACAGCCCACACACTAAGGAAAACTTTATCTATGTAATGCTAGGGATGATAGGGAAGATAGAAAAACATGAAATGGAGCCATAACAACACGCCACGACCTGCCTTAGGTCTCCCCGCATACTTGGTTGGTAGTGAGACCAAAGCAGAAATCGAAATATGATGAAAAAATGACATAATAATAATAATAATAATAAATAAGAAGAAGAATGATAATAATAAAAAATAACTATAAATTATATAATAAATGTAAGAAAAAACATAAAGATAATAAGGAAAATAGGAAAAATAGGGAGAAAATCATTAGATTAATTATGTAATCTACTTCGTAATAGAGGAAAGAATATTACATTGTTAAGATACAAGGAACTATCTTGGACTTTCTGTCTGTTAGTCTCTTGGTTTTCATGAATTATGCGTTTACAAAAATGACCGGCAACATTTATTTTGCATAACAATTAATAATTTTTAATAAATGTTTGGATTATTTTTTTTTTATTAAAACTTTTAAAAAATGACATGTAAGGCATGTTTCTCTAGGTAAAGATTTTTTGGCAATGCTTAAACTTTATATCCGCAAAACAAAACAAAACAAAAAAAACAAAAAAAAACGCTGTTTTTCAAAAAGACGGTTATTTGTTTTACACCGCTATTATTATTCTTGCAAAGAAGAAACTGTATCAATGGTGTAATAACGAACGTACTGATTTTTGACTACATGTTCTCTAATACATTGCATAAGAGCTTTGGTAAATGATATTGTTGTATGAAACGTAGTGGGCAGAAGAGGGAAAGAAATGCAGATTAACAGATATTAAAACTATAATGTTCTGGGACCATCCTATCCGGAGTCTGTTTTGATGATCGTACGGGAACCGTTGTTTTTAAGTGATATGGTCGTAAGCTTTCTTAGGGAGAAGTTCTCCGACTGAAACTTTTTTCTTTCTAATGAAATATGAAGGCAATGAAGACAGTTTGCTTCGGTATAGATGGTTTGGTTGGGATTTAGCTATAAAGATCTTAACTGGTAAAACTAGGGAACATAACTCGTCATCGATAACACCTTTTTTATTGATCATCTTGTTTTGAAAAATTAAAAACAAACAAACAATCACTCAAACAAACAAATAAACAAACAATAAAAAGAAAAAAAAATTATTTTGTTTTCTCAATCAGTTATGCTCTGAAAAAGTTGTAAAATGAATAAGCAATCTGGCAAATCATGAGAGACGGCTTGGAGAATTTAGAACTCACAAAAAAGACTGAATTAAAAATGTAGATTAAAACAATGTATATCGAATAATCATGTGTAAATGGATAACAGAAGCATAATAAGGAGACAAACAGGCTTAGATCCATGAGAAAAGCTGGAAAGATTCTGTGATGGCTCACGTTCTTAAGGGACATTGCACATAAAATAAGCTTTTACTGACACTTCTACCACACAAGTGATGAACAAGGTAAAGTTTGCTTGTGTGGCACAAGGGCAAATGCGTTGAGAGAATAGTTGTGAAGGATTATGTTGCATCAATCGTCTGTATTGGGAACGCCTAATTGTAAATAAAAATTTAAAACTGCAGTCTGGTTAAAATGCAATCACTCAAAGAAGAAAGAGGGGGAAATAAAATAATGTGTTTTTTTTTTAATTTGTTTAATGTCTCTGCAAAAATTTTAAAAAAGCAATCCAAGAAAACATTAATGATCTCTTATTTGCATATAAATATCTTCATTTCCAAGAAAAATCCCGTTGACTTTAGTTGCCACAGACACGTAATCGGTAAACACACACACACACACACACACACACACACACACACACACACACACACACACACACACACACACACACATATCTATCTATCTATCTATCTATCTATCTATCTATCTATCTATCTATCTATCTATTAAATTTTCTCTGGTTCCATGCGCCTATGGCTTAGGAAGCAGCGACTCCGCTTGACACCAAATCGCTCGACTTTCAATCCCGGCCAGAAGCAAGTGGATGTGTCTAGCCACACATCTGAGCTGTGATACAGCGAAACAGGCTTGTATGTGGATGACTAATATATATATATATATATATATATATATATATATATATATGCAAGGTTCGTTAACAGTGACAGAAATAGTGCTGTTGTAATTTTTTTTATAGTATTTTTCTGGTAATATTTTCTTTTCTTTTCAGTACATAAAAAATGTGCCTGAATGTTTTATTTATACAAGCACTTTTCGGATTAACCCAAATTCGTAAATAATTAGATCGGATATACTACAACATGTTTGATAAGAAGACATCTCTTTGACCATAGCTCTATTACATTCGAACAATTTTTATATAATTTATCTCGTGAAACGAAAATATATAGTCACATAAAAAATATATATAAAAAGATTAACCACACAACTTTGTCATTTTTAACGAAACTTGGATAAAACAGAGATTGCTGCCGAAATACATAATATATGTATATTATTTATATAATGTTGAGTTGTGATAATGTTTAGCGCCAACATTGTTATTTTTTTCAGTAGTTTTGCTGATAAAACATAATTTAACAATCAGGTTTTTTATCGTAAAGTGCTCGATATCAGGGTGGAGATAGAGAGTTAATATGTTCAATGCAAAGAATATGTCACTTTAACTGAGCAGGTTCATGCCGACTTCAAATTTTCTTGAGAACATCGTATTTTTCATGTAGTTGTTTTTTCCAACTTTGGTTTATAATTTGTTGTTTTACGGTGAAAAACATAGAGAAAAATAATAACCAAGCACAACAAGAAAATGCTCAATAAAAATAATAACAACAATACAAACTAACAATACAATACAAACAAATGCAACTTCCACCCCAAGCAAAGCAGAAATGGCACTGGTGCGCAGGGGGCTAGAATAAAAATGTCGAAGAAAAGACAACAGATGGATGAGAATCAAGTATATAAAAGAAGGCAGTTGACGTTGCATTTAGACTTTTAAAGGTTCTAGCTATCAGGAAAGCATGTAAATGGAAGTGAGTTCCACAAACGGGAAATGCGAGAAAAGAAACTATTGTAGTAGAAGATACGGTTACATTTAACTAGTTCGACGGTAAAAGGGTACGACCTTAATACCAATCGACTAGCACGAGTAAATACGTGCTCATCAGAGCTATTACCATTAATATACTTGTAGAAAAGACAACGGGAAGCCACATCATGTTAGCAAGAAAGTAACTGAAGGCGGGTTGCAAAGTCAGATTCGATTATATTGCAGATCGTTTTTTTTTTGGTGGTGGGGTAGGTTGTCGAGAACCTCAACATGATAAGCAGGAGCACGGGACCAGATATGGCAACAGTATTCAATGCATGGGCGAATGGTAGATTTATAAGTGGCAAAATTGATTCTGACGAGAAAAACTTCCTGGACCGACACAGTGAATCAGCCTTCCTAGCAGTAGATTCAACTTTGAATCCAAAACAGTCATACCATTTGAGATCATTTCAGAGGTGAGCTCAAGAAGGCGGGGGGCATTGCTCTCTAGGAGACTAATGTTATCCATTCTGATGGTAGGCAAGAATGTTTCTGTATGGTGGTTAAAAGAGAGCCGCTTTATTTCGAAGGAATTAACACTTACCAGCCAATATCTACCCCATTCAATGACAGATTAGAGGTCTTTTTGAAGTGCAGCAGCCAGGTCTTCTTTGTCAGCCTTGGCAGGTTGCTTATTTAGACAGGTGTAAATGGTGGTGTCACCTGCATAGATTCTACTTAGGAATTGATTAAAGATGATTGATGAAGACAAAAAGGCGTAGAACATAGGATAGGCCTTTAAGGGACTCCCGCGTTTATATGAAAGCGTGTCAATTCAAAACAACCTTCACTTCACGACTTAATAGCAACAATTGGATTAAATCAAACAACCATAATAGATCTGAATTTTGCACAGAAGGCCACCATGCCAACAAATGCTTTCGAGATATCAAGAGGTACAGCTGGAACTTCACCGTTCTTATAAAAGAGTCTGGTATATATATATATATATATATATACCAGACTCTTTTATAAGAACGGTGAAGTTCCAGCTGTACCTCTTGATATCTCGAAAGCATTTGTTGGCATGGTGGCCTTCTGTGCAAAATTCAGATCTATTATGGTTGTTTGATTTAATCCAATTATAAAAGAGTCTGGTATATATATATATATATATATATATATATATATATATATATACCAGACTCTTTTATAAGAACGGTGAATATATATATATATATATATACAGTGCTGGTTGTTAGCCAATCAGCGGTAGACCTAGCAATCACATATGGCACTTAACTGACTGAACTAGGAAAGAGGCCTTGAAAAACCTCATACTTACAGGACTGATAGGGGGAAAGAGACAGGGGCAAGCAGCGCGAGACCTACTCAATGAGATCAAGAAGATGGATGAGGGAGCAGAGTTTGGGAGATATACAAACAAGAAAAATATTAAGAGTTACAAGAAATAAGGATGTAGAAATCCATGATCGTCTACGTCCAGAAAGAACACGGCAAATAGGGAAGAAGCAGAAGTAATTGTATTGAAGTATTAATAAGTTTTAGTTCAGTTCAAATATGATTTGTAATTATTTACATTCAGACCGAAAGAACACGTCACGTAAAGATGTGACTCACAGTATCTAGACTCCGAAACGGCTGAACCGATTTTCTTGAAAATTTACACAGTTGTACTATAAGCGTCTGCGAGTGTTCTTAGCTAGGTTTTGCGTCGAGTTACCCCCGACAAATATCGAAAATCGAAAAAATCGGATTATAGAAGGAGTGGTCCGATTTTAATCAAATTTGATACACTCATAGACAAAGACATAAAAAACGATATTCAGAAGTGTCAAGGTTGCAGTTTTTACAATAATGCAGAAAATCGATAATATATATATATATATATATATATATATATATATATATATATATATATATATATATATTAATCCGTCCGTTCCCTCCAATTATAGATAGATACTTGTGCACTAGTACCCTTGGGAAAGGTATTAATCCCTCCGTTCCCTCCAATTATGGGTTAAATAATTGAGGTCCGCTGTTCATGCTATGTGTGGCAGATTTCTGCATTGATTGTTTGTTATCAGCGGTTCCAAAAAGTGTTGATGGTAATACACAATGCCTTCACCACTATAAACAAATCTTCGTGTGGATGTCTTACTAAGGTTAGACCCTCGTACATCGAAATCGATGGGAGAGTCCATAATATATATATATATATATATATATATATAAAAGGCAAAATATTTGTGTGTGTGTCTGTTTATCTGTCTGTATGTCCTTTATACAAATCCACAATTTTTATCCGATTCCCAGCAAACTTCACAGAAATAGGCTGGGTCTGAGCTCCAGGACCATGGATTAGCTTTAAAGCTTTCATTACACCCGAGCTACGCTGGGCTATACTGCCAGTCTTAAAAAATAGTTGAATTATTTTATTTGTTTGTATAAATACGTCATTTCATAAATACGTTTGTCCATACGCAACATTATCGGAAAATAAGAGCTGTAACTACAGTAAATTTAAAATTCATTGGTTGTGAAGAGCCATGATTGCACATATACTTCAGCTTTAAATAGCTAATAAAAGGTTGATAACCCGTAAGGAAACGAATCAGTCAATCAATTATTTTATTTTTAAATCTTGTCTAATAGTGCTTTCAGTGAATCAGTCAGTTAAGTCTCAAACGTGATACACGCTTAGGCGATCATGTCTCGAAAGTGACATGACTGACTGGGCAGAAGATTTTCCCACAGTAGGTTGCCATTACTTTCTGCGGTAGACTTTTGCCAGCCAAGGCTACATAACCCAATCTGTCCTGCTATTTAATCTATAGCTGGAGTGAGAAGCGACGGGTTAATACTGTTGTAGCCTGTTAGGGTCAGAAGGAAACACACGTAAACAAGAAGGTAGGTTCAACCAGTGTATTAGAATAACAAAGTATATATACAAAGTAAGAGTGTTAATAGTCAGCAAATAGAACTGGACGTCCGAACTGTTCAGTTACACTGCGTCTCGACTGCCTCACGACTGCCCCTTGACTGCCTCCCCGGAAGTCACGCCGGTTAGTATTATATGAAGGAGGAAGAATCCGTTCCACTATAGAATAGGGCACTATAACTAATATCTTTCCCAATGGTATTTGTGCGCAAATGAATGCAACGAATCCAACTGGAGTTCGAATTCAGATCAGCGATTTCTCGTTCCGAGATGCGCTACAATGCTCATCCCATATTTCAGTGAATACTGCCCGAGTTAAAAGAAAATTGCCTACTGGAGTTCGGGCTACAAAGAGCTGTACGTGCAATCCTACCGAAGGTTATGTATCGATTTCTTCATGTCATGGTGTGCAAGCTTAGGGTTGGGGAGGGATAAGAAAATGGAAAGTTTCGTTTCCTGCAGTGTTATTGACACAGAATAGCTGGCCACATTTCGTTGTCAGACGTGCCTAAGATTCAACCCACGGATACAAGCAAACAGTGAATAGACATTAATTTCATTTACTTGATCCAAAATTCGATTTAGTGTCAAAAATTCACAATTCCTTCCACCGCACTCATTCTATATTCCGTTTCGGTCGACGTCCGACATGTGTCTTGGCTTGTCAGGGACATTTTTTTCTCTCCCTCTTTTTATCAGGAAGATTTGATTGAATGAAAATCGGCATTTGGACACACAAGTCGAACACGATAATAAAAACACCAGATGTTTCGTTATGGAAAAAAACGAGATTGACATCGTTTTCTCATTAAGGTTAACGATAATGATAATAAAACCCGTTTGCCTACAAGGAAACATTTGGCATTCATTGACTAAGCAGAAAGTATTGCTTTCGATTGAAATTTGCCAAATTTTTCTCTTGAAACAAATTTTCAAGTAAAATAAGATGTCTCAGTTCCGTAGCTGTTATCGCTCTTTCTGGAATTGAGGAGAATCTACTTCTTAAGCTTTAATTAGAAGATAGATAGATAGATAGATAGATAGATAGATAGATAGATAGATAGATATGCATAGACTGAGATAGATAGATACATAGATAGATAGATAGATAGATAGATAGATAGATAGATAGATATGCATAGACTGAGATAGATAGATAGATAGATAGATAGATAGATAGATAGATAGATAGATGAGATAGATAGATAGATAGATAGATAGATAGATAGATAGATAGATAGATAGATAGATAGATAGATATACATAGGCTGAGATAGATAGATAGATAGATAGATAGATATACATAGACTGAGATAGATAGATAGATAGATAGATAGATAGATATGCATAGACATAGATAGATAGATAGATAGATAGATACATACATACATACATACATACATACATGCATACATACATACATGCATACATATGCATACTCTGAGACAGAGAGACAGGTAGATAGATAGATATGCATAGACTGAGATAGATAGATAGATAGATAGATAGATAGATAGATAGATAGATAGATAGATAGATAGATAAAAACTAACTGAAATAGACACATATATATGATAAAACAGACAGTTAGGCATAAACAAACTAAGATAGATGATTTTCTAAGCTCCGCTTAGATGTGGCACAAGGCTGAACGTATTGGGTACCCAGTAACGATCGAATTTGCTTCTCAGTTGTAATAGTTTCTATCCAGGCAAGCTTACTAACTATTACACCACGTCGAGTTAAGATAGTAAGAGAGAGATGACTATAGACCGCCTTAGATGGTAATGGTAATGATAATATTAGCCGTTTCCCTACAAGGAAACATTTGACATTCATTGACCGAACAGCCAGTATTGCTTTCAGCTGAAAACTATAGAATCTTTATCTTAAAACAATTCCTCGGAAAAAATAGGTTTCTTTAGTTCAATAGCTTTGTATTAGTCTTTCAAGTATTAATGGGAGTTTCTTTCCTAAAATTTTATTTGAAGTGGTGCGGAATGTCACCCCACCCAATTGTGTCATTATCTTCTCTTCGATTTAAATATGCTGTCCATCTTATATGTATTAGTGGTCCTTAACTTTATGTCAACCTCTGTTATTTAGTGTAGGTTTTTGTTTGTAGACTGGCGCTACAGATTCACAATGTTTAGAGGCTTTTCTCACCATTGATCTTAGAAAGTGGTTGTATAAATGTTGTGGATCTTCGTCGCCAATTTTTTGTGAAGCTGTGGCGAAATTTTGCGGCAAAGTTGTAGTGCCTGGTATGTGCCTAAAGTAAGACACGGAACAAGAAGGTAGGCTCAAAACAGTGTATTGGTATGACAAGAAAACAAGATATCTAAATTTCTTCAGATGCTAGGAATTTTAAACCGAATCCTTTATTACAATCGAACCGAACCCTTTATTACAATCACTGGGGTTTATGATAGTTATCCCTTGCGTAAATCTTCTTCTGGTAGTCATGAGTTATCTCCTTTTAACCCTGTATGTTACTTGTTCCTGAAGAAGACCGGAGTATACAACAACCGAAACGTCGTACAAATGACAACAAAGATGAGGATAATAGTCCGAATAATGTAAATACTGTAAATACTACCTCATCTCAGAAATATAGAAAAATCACTTATAATACAGAAATGTTTTCTCTTTTTAACATCAAAACATATCGAATTGAAATTCTAACAAAGGCTTTTTGCTTAATCATTTCTCTCTAAGGAAGGGGATAATGTCACTAGGACGCAGAGAGTGAAAGAGAATGAGAAGACTTTAGTGAGGAGAAGTGAGGAAAGGAGAATGAATGAACAGGATTCAGGAAGACAGAAGATCTCGGGAATAACTAATTCTTGAAATTCATAATGTCTTTCCTGACTTGACTGAAAAGAAATGCTCCATGGTTGCTGCTTCCTTCGCTTTACCCTGTAACGATTTGTCGGTAAAGTTAGTGCTGTGTTAATCGTTGTCGTCAGGCGAGTTCACTGTCCTGATTTGTTAGGATCTCATGTTTCAATCTAAGACTGTGCCGCTTTTGAAGCAATTATAGTCTGGTGTTCGTTTATTTGCGTGATCGAACAAGCTCACAAAGTTGTTCACACACGAATGCAATGATTTTCGGTGGTTGCTAGGGGAGTAAGCTGAGGAAATAAGACAAAAAGTTTATTAAAAAAACTATTAAAGAAAAAAAATCAAGGATCTTGCTTGATTTTGTGCCAATCGTGGCGTCTCCATTACTACTTGCATTTAGTATCACGGCTTAATTCATATGGTGCAGCCAGTTTCTTAAAATGAATCAAAATTGCTTTCTCGTGGGGAGCACGGCAAAACATTTCTTATTTAGAAATTTTCATTTTTCTAAATGTTTTTTTTTATTTATTACATTTAGTTGTTTTTTCTTGTTTTTTTTTTGTTTTTTTTGTTTTTTGTTTTTTTTTGGTTCAGATAAAATCCTGCATATCTTGATAAAAATAAATTTCACAAGTAAGCGTTTTGCAGAGTAATCTAATGTTCTGGACACCTAGCCATAGAGCAAGACCGGCTGATAGACAACCAGCCTCCTACATAGACCATCTATCATATGACACAGAATACCACCCAAATCATCTTGATGCATGGCCATGGAGGCTGGTGTGATAGATTCGTAATCATCCGAACTAGCCCAGCCGAGTAAAAAATAAGTACGAACTAACTACAGAAGAAGATGATAATAGCAGAAACAGATGCACAAATTCATGTTAAAGAGGCTATTCTCTTGTTTCCATATTTAAATTATTTACAAAAATACCCTTGTGAAATGTAATTATCCATCTTTACTCCCTCTAGTTATGGGTTGAAAAGCAGGACAGATTAGGTTCTATAGATTGGCAACCAATTTAACTCAGAATGATCTACTGAAAATCTTCTGCTTAGTCAATCATGTCTCAAAAGAGACATAGTCGCCTAAGCGTTTATCACGTATGGCAATTAATTGACTGATTGACATGTAGCACATCTTCCTCATCTTTGATGTTTTTTATTACAACGTTTGTGGTTCTAGCCTTCGTCACGTGTATATCAATCCGGGTGCCCTGAAGATCCTCTCGAATTAAAATGTTGGTTAGTGAATTTGGTGATGTAGTAGTTGTGAATTCAATACCTGAGCCGAGCAGTGTGTACTTGGATTCAGTGTAAACAAGGGGAACAATAATTACGTACGCAATTATTGTACGTAGAATAAGAACAAAATGAGATTTCTCTCAACATGGATAGTGGAACGAGAACAATCTAACCTCGTATATTAAGCGTTGAATTAAATGAAAATAATTGTGATCTACTGTCATGAAATTATATTTTTCTCGGAGATTTCTTTAAGCTATGTACATACATAAGTAATATACCTAAGTGATTTTACTTATTGTGTTTCATATTTTCCTGTAGAAATCGAATCTGTGGAAGATATTAATAGCACATTGAAATGACGCATTGAAATATCCTCAACGAGGAAAATAAATAGTTTAGAATTTCTTAAGAAATTTCTCGAGCGATTTTTTTATTTTTAAATAATAAAGTAAAATTTTTTTATTTTTAAATAATAAAGTAAAAATTACACACGAAAATTAAATGCAAAAAAAAATAAAAATGAAAAAAATCATCTTCTATATACTATTTCCCTTCTAAATTTGAGCTATCATGGGTTCATCAGAATGCCCTATCCTTTGTAGCTCTTAGTAAATTTTGGCTTTTTGTTATCTTTTCTTACTCGCTTATCTGCCAACTGTTAAATATTCGTTAGATGATATTTTTGAGAATCATGATATTTTTGACAGTGAAGTGTATTTCCGCTTTGTATCGGATATTTTGAAAATTGAGTGAATTGTATTTTGTTAAAAAAAATGTCAGCCAGGTATGCAAAGGTGAAAACATTTTCGAAATGGGATTTTGATTTTGTCTACAGGGGTCAAAAGCCAACTCCTGCTCTAGATAGGTTTGTACCGGAAGACAGCTGTCAATGGCGCGGAAATGACGTCAAGCTGGCAGAAAATTTTGAGTCGTAAATTTCAATTTTGATTTTGCAAGAGCCTAGACACAACCGTTGAAGCGTACGGTTGATCAGAATCAATTCTTCCCGATGAGGGGTGCTGAAAAGTCTGTCCAAAAGAACCTCTATAACCATGGCATATCACCGAAAATGTCTTTGCATGAAAAATAAAAATAAAGCATATTTTTATTTATATATGGGTCCGGTTTATTCTTTTCGACGAGGCATTTGTTGCAGGTTGTATTTGTTGTTGCTGACGGGGACGACGAAATAGACAAAGAAGATGAAGAAAATTATGAAATGATTATGTAAAACTGGTTTTTGTGAAGAAGTTGGGTAGAGTAGTCCCTGACAAAGTAATTTATGATTAGAAAAGTCTAATCGTCGCCCCGAATTTGTTGTGGACTTTGAGTTTAATAGTCGCCCAAGAAGTTTGAGAATAATCGCCATAGCGGTTGCAGTGAAAACCGCCGAACATATAAAGTTTAATGTTGGTCATCAGCCCAACATCGTTGTGCAGCATTCGTCGTTCGATTTACGAGCACTTTTGATCAGCAGCGTGGGGTCTAAACAAACAGCAATAATGTTTTAGAAGAATTATATACCCAAGAAAGTGGTATATAACTTTCTGTATAATGTGTCCCTTCTAAATTTGAACGATCATGGGTTCACCAGCATTTCTTATACTTTTTATGTCTTAGTAAATTTTGGCTTCCTAATCGCTTATCTGACAACTATTTACGCAAGCACGTTAGGTAAGTAACGCACTACTTCCCTTATCAATCTTACCATTAATGTTTCCTGTGAGTATCAAATTTTACAAGTCTCCATCCTCAATATGATCTCTTGAAATTTTAACTCTCTTTTTGAGTGTCATTGCTGCTAACATATGTTCAGTCCATGATATTCTCAACATCTTTTTTTTTAATCGTTTCACCCCAAGCAAGGCATTCCACTGCCACTATTGCGCTTGGGGCTACATAGGGGAAGGTAAATAGAGATAGTGGTTAGATATAGGAAATGTCAGAAGTGGGGTGATAGGTAGTTGGGAGGATGGGAAGAGTGTTTGAAAAAATGAAAGCTAGTTATTGTGTTAGGAGGTGTCTATTGACCTTACATTTAAACTTCTGGAGATTGTAGCCGTCGGGGAAGCAGTCATGTGGAAGGGAATTCCACAGTCGGGAAGTACGAGAAAAGAAACTGTTGGAGTAGAAGTTGCGGTTGCATTTTATCGGTTTCACTGTAAAAGGGTGGGATCTAGTTGCTAATCTAGTATCTCGTGCAAATTCGAACCTAGGGGGCACCAGTGATCTAAGTTCATCGGAGCAGAAGCCATGGGAGTATTTATAGAAGAGACACAGGGAAGCCACGCCGTCTTTCTGTAGAACCACATTTCTGTTGGTTCAAGATTTTCGACGTCTTTGATGAGATTGTGCATAATCTACTGTCTTATTGAAGAACCGTTATTACATTGTTCAGTACAATTTTCTTTGTTTTTAAAGAAATTTATCTTGTTTCTTAATACTTATCTTAGGTTCTGGAAGGTATCCTTCGCTATTCCAATGCGCCTTTGGATTTTGTTGAGGCATTTTCCGTCCTCCGTTAAAACACTTCCTCCATATGGATTTTTTTTAATATGGAAAATAATTGATGTTAATAATAATTTAATAATCCGGTAAAAAGAAGAAAAAAAAGCGATGATCATTGCCATACACAATTATGCTAAACACGACATCTTGTATTTTCTGATCTTTCACGTGTGGGAAAGCGCGGGATGGGGAAATCCACGTTTTTATTTCGCATCGATGACCCAAGGAGTCTTTGATTCCATCGGCTGGTTGGTTGACCTGAATCTTTAACCGATCAATATTAGGCTGATGTTAATCGATATTTTAATAGCACCAAATTGTTCTTGGAATGGCAGGAATCCATTAAGGTACTATTCTTCCAAGAGTTTTTCTGAAGATTTTACCACGCAAAGCTAATAGAGGTTGGAAATGAGCTCTTTCTAACTGTTCAACATCAGGTTCAAACAGCGGTTCCCGTACGATCACCGAAGTTAAGCAACGTCAAACCTGGTTAGTATCTAGCGTGAGAATACCAGGTGCTGTAAGCTTTGATGTGCTG